>PVHT020000077.1:31172298-31219258 GCA_004024745.2 Catagonus wagneri
AAAAAAAAAAAAAAATAATACATTTTAGGGAATTTGAAATCCTAAACCAAATATTTAGATTAATTACATCATGCAAAGTAATTTCAATGGAGTTAGGTATAAGTATAGTTAAACCAAAACAATTTAACTCAGATCCTGCTGATGTTAGTAAAATTGTTTAAAAAGCATAAATATGTTATGACACCTTCAATAAGTAATAGCTTTTTTTAAATGTCTCAAATAAAACAATTAAGATATTCAAAGACTCATGTTCTTGGGCAATAGAGAGTTACATTTCTTCACTATCTCTTAATAAGGACGAGAGTCAAAAGATACTAGATATTTTTACATAGTCTACTGATATGTAATTTCTTTGCATTTTACCCAAGTTAAACAAAAACTGTTTTTCTTTATTTTTAGCAGAAAAACCTGCAAGACTATCAAGTAAGTACTGCTTGTATTGATGATAAATTCTCTTTGGAACACAGTTTGAATTTCAAGCTGAAATTCATAAAATATTTATTTTATAAATTCAGAGATTGAGTCATTTCATACTAAAGCCACTGACAGGATTTTGATAACCTTAATCTGATTTATGTCGAAACTTAAAAAACAAAACTACCTTATTTGAGATGATAACATCTAACAGAAATACCTTATTGTGTTCTTGAGCCTGAAGATAAAATTGACTTGCATTCAATACATAAATCTTTCCAGTGATTTAGGTAGAGTGAAATACAGTAATTCTACTTCTGCCTTAAACCCTCGATGACTAAAAAACTGCTATAGAGCACAAGTGATTGAGCAATAATATCTCCTTCACTATTGTTTTCTAATTCATTAACTTAATTATAACTATATATCTGAGAATACATAGTTAGGAATGGATATAATCTTGTATAGCATAAACAGACCAAACTCTCAGAAAACACTCTCTGAAATACTAAGATCTAAGTATGAATAGAAGCTCAAAATATACAGAATATTGTAAATTTCCATATAAATTCCTAAAACTCCAGAAAATAGCAATTTTCCTTCCCATGTTTCCACATTTAAGAAGATAAATCAGGAGTTCCCACCGTGGTGCACTGGGTTAAGAATCCGACTGTAGAGGCTCGGGCCACTGCAGAGGTGTGGGTTTAGACCCCAGACCTGGTATGGTGGGTTAAAGGATCCAGCCTAAATTGCAGCTGCAGCTCAAATTTAATCCCTGGCCCAGGACTTCCAAATGCCTTAAGTGTGGCAATATAAAGAAAAAAAATAAAAATAAAAGGACAAATCATCTTAAATCAGTGCTATCTAATGCAACATCATCAAGAGAACCACATGTGTAGTTTTAAAATTTTTCAAGTAGACATATTAAAAAGGTGAAAAGAAATAGGTGAAAATAATTTTAATGTTATTTAACTCTATGTGTAAATCTTATACTTCAATGTGTAATCAATATAGAAGTATATTGATAGTTTACATAATTTTTTTGAGCCTTTGAAATTGTGTGTGTGTTGTGCTTCAGGGGTGTTTCAATTTGTATGAGTCACATTTCAATTCCCTTCTGCCCAGGTTGATCAGTGGCTACTGCATTGGGCGGAGCAGGTCTCAGTGTTTACTGAGTGCTTCTGCTGTACCCATCATTTAGTGAGTACTGAGGACAATACAAGCTAATCAGTAAGGGCGGTCCTTGCCATGTATCTCATTCAAAGTTCTTTGACTGCAAGTAGTGGAGCCAACATGGACTTGCTTCAGACATTTAATAAAAGGAAAATAATTACAAAGGTACAGAATTGTCTCACTAATTCAAGGGCAAAAGTTACATTTGATCCTCAGGAAAGCCCTCTGAAACATCCCACTCCACACCCTTCCCCTATAGCCAAAGGTAGTCAGGACAATCTACATGTAGGAGGTAGTTCGAGAATTTGTCTTAGAAAACTGGTTAGGATTGGATAATTGGGGAGAGGGGGGTGTAAAGGAAAGACACACTACCCCTGTGTGATTCGCCTTTACTCCAACTTACCCTGCTCCCACAATCCTAACACTTCTGACACCAGATGAGTAGGATTTTTTTCACACCAAGCATGTCTCTGTGATCCCAGTTGAATGTCCTACAATTCAATTCAATGCAATTCTGATACTAACTGGAGTTAGCACATCGCAGGTTAAGGACTCAGTCCTGTGAGACTGCCCCTCAAATTCAGATGCCAGTCAAAAATAGTAGGTCCCCAGATTATCCACAACTTCGATACTACTTGGCTACAGATTAGAAGTTCCTATGACATCCCTCCCTTGGATTCAATTATTTGCTAGAACAGTTTACAAAAATCGGGGAAGCACTTACTTAGGTTTACCAGTTTATTATATAATAAAATATATGATAAAGGATACAACTTTTTAAAAATTGTATTTATTTATTTATTTGCTTTTTAGGGCTGCACCCGCCGCATATGGAAGTTCCCAGGCTAGGGGTCAAATCGGAGCACCAGCTGCTGGCCTACACCACAGCCACAGCAATACAGGATCCCAGCCACATCCGTGACCTACACCACAGCTCACGGTAATGCCAGTTTCTTAACCCATTAAGCGAGGCCAGGGATCGAGCCTACATCCTCATGGATGCTAGTCAGATTCGTTTCTGCTATGCCACGATGAGAACTCCCAAATTACTCATTAATTTACCATATTTATATAAAAAGAAAAATGCAGAACCAGAAAAATCAATGGGCTTTTTAAAAGTTAGAAATCATTAAAAAGCAAAACACAAATGTAAGCTACAAAGGAAGTTGTCTAAAAAAAAAAGGAAATCCTGACTAGCCTACTGCTGGGCTTGTTTGAGATTCCATCAAAAAGTAATTCATTTCTATAAAAGATTAAACTTTATCAGTATAATATCTAAATGTTTAATTATCTTTGACATCAAAATTCAATCTCAGAAACTTATAATGATCCAAACTTGTCTATGCAGATAATTTCGGTGATATGCTAATAGCAAATTCCTCACTATTTACAATATCAGAGATATACATTACAGATAAAGATGTCCACATAGAATCATCTCAAGAAGTGTTCTTACTACATCACTCTATTTATTTATTTATTTATTTATTTATTGTCTTTTTTGTTCACACCAGTGGCATGGAGATTCCCAGGCTAGGGGTGGAATTGGAGCCATAGCTGCTGGCCTGCGAATTTTTCAGCCTCTACTGGTCTGGAAAGAGTATTTCTCTTATTTTTGTGGTTACCCTTGGAATTTTACTATACACATTTAACAGAATAAAATTACTATGAAAATCCTTTTCTATTTTATCTTTTTTTTATTTTGTTGAAACATCCTTTTCTAAACAAGGGAAAGATGGTAAAACATTTAAATTTCATTTAATCTAATCCTGATTTACATGCTAATTTTTAAAATATTTTTATCTCTAACCTTTAAAACCATATGAACCTCAGATTTCATTTGTATTATTTTTCAGTCAATATGTATCTATCTTTCCCTACATGTTTACCAGTGTCATTGCTTACCATGTCGTTTGCACCTATGACCATTTTTTGCCATCATACTTCTTCCAGCGGCATCTTTAGAAGTGCCTTGAACAAAACCCATTGGTGGAAAACATTGTCTTTATTTACCTTACAGTGTCTTTAAATTATCTTCATTCCTGAAAGCCTTCCTCTAGGCACATATCTAGGTCACCAGTTACATTCTTTGACCACTTTCAATATATTATTTCACTGTCTTATTTTCTCTTCTTCTACTGAAGTAGGGGAATTCTGTTATCAGTTGAATTGTCATACCTCCCATACATGATCTATCTTTTCTTTCCGGCAAAGTCTTTAAATATTTTCTCTTTGCCTTTGGTCTGCTAAAGTTTCACTCTAGTTTACTGGAGTAAGAGTTTCTTTTTATTGTAAAATGTTTGCAAGACAACATTATTTTTTCTTTTACCAATTTGTGGGATTCATAGCCATTATTTCTTCAAATATTGTGGCTTCATTTTTTTTTTTTTTTGCTCTGCTGATTAGGAATTTGTTAGGTATGCACACTTGTTGTTTTAACCAAGGTTCAGGCATTACTTTTCCTTTTTTTTTAGTGCCACACCTGTGGTATATAAAAGTTCCCAGACCAGGGGTTGAATTGGGAGCTACAGCTGCTAGCCTACACCACAGCCACAGCAATGCTGGATCCTTAACCTACTGAGGGAGGCCAGGGATAAAACCTTCATCCTCATGGATACTAGTCAAATTTGTTTCTGCTGAGCCATGATGGGAATTCCCATGCCTTGCTTTTCTAAATTAAAAAGTAAAATATCTGATATCCTAGTTCTAGGAAACTGTATAAAACGAAACTGTTAATAAAATTTTAGACACCCTGTAGTCATAGAATTCTCAGTTTAATCTTTCTAACAAAACCATCGTCATCCTCAGTTAATACATATAGATGTAAACCTATGAAAAAGGAAAATATACTTTCTTGTGTTATATAGATAAAGCTTAATTCAGGATAAAATGATTCCTTTATTTGTTGGAGGTCCCTCGCTGAAGTGAAATATTGTTGAAGATCACCTGATGGAATGGAATGTTGATGGAAACTAACATCAGTATAGTTTTTGTTAAATTAGTAACAAATTCCTGGTAGACATAGGAATCGTCATAGGCTAGTAGCTGATACCAGGGAAACTGGCTTTAGATGGACTGGGTTCCAATCATGACTTAAATACTTGGGTAAATTGCTTAACATTTTTGTTCTTAATAGTAACCCTATTTTTTAAAATGTGAATAATGATAATAATGTTGCCACATCAATATTTTGAGCAGATTAAGTAAAATAAAATAGAGTGCAGGCATTCCCATGTGGCTCAGCTGGCTAAGGATCCAGGGTTGTCAATGCAGTGGCTTAGGTCACTGCTGTGGCTCTGGTTTGATCCCTAGCCCAGGAACTTCTGTATACTGTGGTTCTGGCCAAAATAATAATAATAATAATAATAATAATAATAATAATAATAATAATAATAATAATAATAAAGTGCAGAGGTGATTGGTGCATGGTAAGTGATCATTAATTGCTATCAGTGAGATAGCACTGACAATGATGCTGACAATGATGATTATTACGGGTTAGTTCCAGTTAGAGGTAGGTTTTGCGTATATGCTTTTGTGTGTCAAAATAAGTGACATGGTGATATTTTGGGTAGACTTAAAACAATCCTACTTTTTTAGAACACTAGTGATTAAATTCATGGAGATTTTGTTCCAGATGGGGTAAAAAAAAGGGAGCAGTTACTTTTGGCCGAAGGCTTCTAAATAGGTACTAGCTGCTATCTTCAACCTCTCTGATCACTTCTTCTACTAGACCCCAGAGAAAGACTATGTATGAGGCATATTTGGTGAAATGTTTGTCACTGTCCATTATTAGTCTTTGGGTACTAGCGTTGTGGCCTCATTCATTTATTGGTGATGCTAAGTTGTTCTGACATTGCCCTCATGACAGTTGTGCCTTATCCTTAAAATGACAGGACAGACACTCAGAAAGGATTGCATACATTTATTGAATACCCTTGGCTTCACTATGTGTAAAATTCTAAATTTGAACTGTCTCTGCATACTTTATTATTCCCTGGGGTCAATTCTAAGAATTCTATGGATATTGCTCAGTGTAGCAGTTCTTTTTGCTTAAAACTCATGATCATCTTAAATAATGGCATGTATACAAGGAGTTTTCCATATCTGACAGCTAAAATAAACTGGCTATCGACTGTTGCTTTGAACTACCATAGATTCTTAAGATATCTTAAAAAATATGAGCTCTTAGAATATAATATTCTATCCAGCTGTTTACACATAATCTAGCCAATTAGTTGAGAAAATAATTTGGAGCTTTTTATATTTCTGAAGACAAAAGGTGATGCATTGAATTAGATAAAGTAAGAAGCATGAGGGAGAATACAAAAAAATCCATGCTAACTTGCTTTTGTGTCTCTGCTTTAGGATCCCAGATGCCTACCTAAGTATTTCTTGAAACTACACAAATCAGAATAGACTGCTAGTAGAAATAAACATGCAGTAACTGCTGGTTCACGCACATACATTATTCAGTTAGTTTTTATTTATTTATCCTATTGGCTAAAAATATGCAGAGCAGACCGGGCACTACATAGGAAAATGTTATCTGTAAAAAGAAGAAAAACAAATTTAATAATCTAGGACATCACTGTGAGTTCTTTTAAATTTTCCTTCTCTCCAAATTGCAATCTCTTTTAATCTTTCCCATTTTAATCCACCACTACACTCCTAGGCTCAGGTGAGGAAGCATTGCTTCCCCTAAGATTGATCTACTCCATGTTCTCCTTGACTCCATCCTTTCTTGCCTCCCCCAATTTTTGCTCCCTCAATCCCTCATATTCAGTTCTCACTCTAAGAGATCCTATTCCCCCTGCTTACAAATATCTTTAGATGATTCCCTTGTATAAAATGTCCCCTACCCTTCCTGTTCCTGAAGTTCTTATACCTTTGATCTACTTTCATTTACAACCACACTTCTAAACTAAGTTTCCCGCCAATTCTCCATCAACTCTTCAGGCTTTAACTCCATGCAATCTGAATATTACACTGGGGCACTTTCCTGAAATAGTGTTCTTAAAGCCTCAGCCAAGACGCCCAAATAGCAAATCTTAATTATCTTTTTTTTTCTTCTCCCCCATTCTCTGATACAGTCAACATTGTTGGTCTCCATGCAGACAAAGACCTACCACGTGAAACTTTCTGAAATCCTATCCTGTTCTCTCTTTTTGATCCATGACTGGAGATCAGACTTGAAGATCAGCAAAACTTGCAGGCAAAGGGCAGAGAGAAATGGGGTTTTGTTGTTCTTATTATTTTACTATGTTACATTTGGTCATAAAGTAACACAAACATATATAAGTTTTTTTAATGTTGGAACAGACACTTATGTGAGATGAGGCAGATTGTGAATTGGGAAAAGTATCAGTTAATGAAAAGATACACCACTTGAAAATACAAAGTTTAAGCCTTTCTATCATGATATTTACTAGTTTCATAAACTAGTAGCTCTTAAAGAACCTATGTCTATAGTTCCAATTCAGTGAGTATAAACAGTTATGCAAAATACAAACCATAACATCAGCATACTTAAAAGATTAATAATAGACACACAGACCAGAACTCCCATCTGTTCAATGACTTCATTATAATGGACACATCTGCTTTGGATGGGAGGGTGGATTCCGTGATATTTATGGTTCCTTTGGAATCTAAGTTTCCATGTAAGTACAGGATGGAGTTTGAAGTTTGAAAATCAAGATAATACATTTTTATTCTTCATTGTTTAGAATGATTACCTAAATTACTTAACAGTGTTTAGGTAAACAGAATAGATATACTTTCCTCTTTATTGTCATCACAGTTTTCAAAAACTAGATAACTATTCTATTCATCCCCACTGAGGAAGAACAGATTGATGGTAGAGCAGAGGGACATGCTGTTTCATCTCTGCTCTGCCCAGTGCATGGCTTTTGTATAACTTGACTCTGTCTAAGCCTTCTTGCAGATACTTGTTAAGCAATATAATGCGTGGGTTCTGAAATCAGAGTCCTGAGTTTAGAAGGTCATTCTCAAAAGGTAGAATGACATTGTGATTAATAACACAATATCTGGAACCCACCTGCCTGATTTGAATCTTGATTGTCCCACTTTCTAGCTCTGGCACCTTGACTTTCTAACCTTCAATTATCCCTTCTGTAAAATGGGACTAGTAATAGTGCCTGCCTCACAAATTCACTGAGGAGTTACTATTCATGCTTACCATGGATGACACATTACAGATGCACTCTTTGTGAAACATATGTAAATATTCATTCAGGTGACTCTGATATATGCAGCTTGGGGCTCTTGCTCTAGCCCTGCCACTCAGTCAGTTTATGACCTCAGGCAGCACTTAACCCATCTCTGCTCTATCTGTACAGGAGATTTAAAATAAGAGTGAAAATCACTTAGAGAGGTGTTGTCAGGATTGATATTCTTGTAGATGTGAAATAATAGGACCCAGTATGTGGTAAGTGTTAGGAAATATTAATTATTATTGCCATCTTTAAAAATGATGTCTCGGCTTTCCCAGATTTGTCCATTGGATGTCACTTCTAAAATTTTCCAGACATCTTGCCTTCTCTGTCTTGCTTCCTACTAGACATGCAATTTCATGACTGGCCAACACCATAACTGAACTCATAAAAAAACTAAACTTTTCACGATATCCAGCTCAGCTAATGAGTACCTGTTAGGTTTTCCTTGTTACATTATCCTTATCCAAAATCAATGCATGGTGTTATCCCTTATTGTATTCATCTCTTGCACTCACTGTACTCAATTCTCTTTAACTCTATTTACAAAGCCTCATTTCTGCTCAACTCCTTCAATGACTACTAGTTGCATAAATCACGGTTTCTATGTTGACTGTTAAAATGCGTTCACAATTTCTTCCTCTGAATCCATTCTCTCATGTTCTAGTTTTACTGTTTTTACTAAGTACACCTAAAACATTATTTCTGTGTTGAACAGTCTTCATTTGCCATGACATTAATAGAGACTACTCAGCTTGACCTTTAGAGACCTTGCACACAATAATCCTCTCCAGTCTTTTCAGATGCGGTTCTTCTGCCCTCTTTAGCATTGCCCGTGCTCTTCAAAAAACCTTTATCGTTTGCTGGATCTAGACTTTCTTAATACAATTGCCTTCACTTTAAACTTGCCATCTCCTTTAGTCAAAATTCTCTCTATATTACAGAGCCCATTACTTTTTAATAAAGTATAGTTGATTTACAAAGTTTCATCATCACACATTTCCCTGTGCTGTACAGTAGGGTCCCCATTGCCATCCATTCCAAATATAACAGTTTGCATCCAAAAAAAACCCCAAAATGCCCATATATCCCACTCCCCCCCATCGCCTTTAGAAACACCAAGTCTGCTTTTCTTGGCCATAATCTGTTTCTGTCTTTTGTTTTCTTTCTTGCTTTTTATTATTAGATAGAATCATGTGTTCCATATTTTAGATTCCACAAATAAGTGATATTGGAGTTCCCTTTGTGGATCAGCAGTTAACGAACCTGACTAGGATCCATGAGAATGCGGGTTCAATCCCTGGCCTTGCTCAGTGGGTTAGGGATCCCACGTTGCTGTGTCTGTGGCCTAGGCCAGTGGCTGTAGCTCCAATTCGACCTCTAGCCTGGGAGCTTCCATATGCCACAAATGTGGCCCAGATAAGCAGGAAAAGCAAAGTGATGTCATATGGAATTTGTTTTTTTCTTTCTGGCTTATTTCACTTACTATGAGATTCTCTAGAGCCATCCATGTTGTGGCAAATGGCCTTAGTTTGTCTTTTTTATGGCTGAGTAATATTCCATTGTATATATATGTACCACATCTTCTTAATCCATTCATCTTGGACATCTTAATCCATGTCATTATGGACATTTAGGTTGTTTCCATGTCTTGTCTATTGTGAATAGAGCTGTTATGAACTAGGGGCACATGTATCTTTTTCAATGAAAATTTTGTTTGGGTATATGCCCAGCAGTGGAATTGCTGGATCATATGGTAGTTCTATATTAGTTTCCTGAGGTACCTCCATACTGTTTTCCATAGTGGTTATACCAATTTACATTCCCACCAACAGTGCAGGAGGGTACCTTTTTCTCTACACCTCTCCAGCATTTATTATTTGTTGACTTGTTAATCATGGCCATTCTGACTGGTGTGAGGTGGTGCCTCATTGTAATTTCGATTTGCATTTCTCTATTAATTAGTGATACTGAGCATTTTTTCATATGCCTGTTGGCAATCTGTGTGTCTTCTTTGAAGAAATGTCTACTTAGGTCTTCTGTCCATTTTTCAGTTGGGTTATTTGTTTTATTATTGTTGAGCTGCATGAGTTGTTAGTATATTTTGGAGATTAGGCCCTTGTCTTTTTCATTGTTAGCAAAGATTTTCTCCCATTCCTTGGGTTATCTTTTCATTTTTTTTAATGATTTCCTTTGCTGTGCAAAAACTTTTGAGTTTTATTAGGTCCCATTGGTATTTGTTTCTTTATTGTCCTTATTCTAGGATGTGGATCAAACAAGATATTACTGTGATTTATGTCAAAGAGTGTTCTGCCTATGTTTTACCCTAGGAGTTTTATAGTGTCTTATATTTAGATCTTCAATCCGTTTTGAGTTTATTTTTGTATAAGGTATTAGGTAGAGTTCTACTTTCATTCTTTTTTTACATGTAGCTTTCCAGTTTTCCCAGCACCATTTATTGAAGAGTCTTTCTTCCACTGTATGTTCCATCCTACTTTGTCATAGATTAGTTGATCGTATGTACTTGGATTTATATCTAGGCTTTCTATCCTGTTCCATTGGTGTATATTTCTTTTTTTGTGCCAGTACCATATTGTTTTGATGACTGTAGCTTTGTAGTATTTTCTAAAGTTAGGAAGCTTGATTCCTCCATTTTCATTTTTCTTTTTCAATATTGCTTTGGCTGTTACTGTGTTTCCATACAAATTTTTAAATATTCTGTTCTAGTTCTTGTGAAGAATGTCTTTGGTAATTTGATAGAGATTGCATTGAATCTGCAGATTGCCTTGGACAGTATAGCCATTTTGACAATATTGATTCTTCCAATCCAAGAGTATGGTATATCTTTCCATTTGTTTGTGTTGTCTTTGATTTCTTTTATCAACATTTTATAGTTTTCAGAGTATAGGTCTTTTGTCTCTTTAGGTAGGTTTATTCCTAGGTATTTTATTCCTTTTGATGCGATTGTAAATGGAATGGTTTCTCTAATTTCTCTTTCTGATCTTTCATTATTAGTATATAGAAATGCAATTGACTTCTGTGTATTAATTTTGTAGCCTACAACTTTGCCAAATTCACTGATAAGCTCTAACAGTTTTCTGGTGCTGTCTTTAGGGTGTTCTAAGTGTATCATGTCATCTGCAAACAGTGGGAGTTTTAGTTCTTTTCCAATTTGGATTCCTTTTATTTATTTTTCTTCACTGACTGCTGTGGCTAGGACTTCCAAAACTATGTTGAATAATAGTGGTGAAAGTAGACATCCTTGTCTTGTTCCTGATCTTAGTGGAAATGTTTTCAATTTTTCACCATTGAGAATGATGTTAGCTGTGGGTTTTTCATATATGCTTTTTATTATGTTGAGGTAGGTTCCCCCACCCCCATTCCCTGGAGAGTTTTTATAAGAAATGGGTATTGAATTTTGTCAAAAGCCTTTTCTGCATCTATTGAGATGATCATATGATTTTTATTCTTTAGTTTGTTGATGTGGTGTATCACATTGATAGATTTATGGATATTGAAGAATCCTTAGATCCCTGGGATAAACCCTACTTGCTCGTGGTGTATGATCCTTTCAAATATATATTTGAATTCAGTTTGCCAGTATTTTCCTGAGGATTTTTGCATCTATGTTCATCAGTATATTGGTCTGTAATTTTGTTTCTTGTGGTATAAGGATCTGTAATTTTGTTTTTTGTGGCACAAGGGTCTGGTTTTGGTATCAGAGTGATGGTGGCCTCATAGAATGAGCTTGGGAATGTTCCTTCTGCTGTTTCTTGAAAGAGTTTCAGAAGACTAGGTGTTAACTCTTCTCTGAATGTTTGATAGAATTCATCTATGTAGTCATAGGGTCCTGGACTTTCATTTTTTAGAAGGTTTTTAATAACATTTTTAATTTTGGTACTACTAGTGATTGGTCTGTTCATATTTTCAGTTTTTTCCTGTTTTGGTCTTGGTTGTACCTTTGTAAGAATCTATCCATTTCTTCTAGGTTATCCATTTTATTGGTATATAGTTGCTTATAGTAAGTAGTCTCTTATGATCCCTTGTATTTCTGTGGAGTCAGTTGTAATTTCTCCTTTTTCATTTCTAATTTTATTGATGTGAGCCCTCTCCCTTTTTTTCTTGATGACTCTGGTTAAAGTTTTGTCAATTGTATTGATCTTTTTGAAGAACCAGCTTTTTGTTTCTTTGATCTTCTCTATTGTTTTTACGAGTCCATTTTATTTTATTTTATTTTTATAATTTATTTTTTATTTTTTTGCATTATAGCTGGTTTACAGATTTCTGTCAGATTTTCCAGCTGCAACGAGTCCATTTTAAATTAGACTTACTTTATAAAACATTTTCCTAGCTGCTCTTCCTGTAAAAATAAGTCACTCCTTAAAAGTCTCTTGGTACATTTGGATACTTCTTTTGTAGTAATAGCTGTACCTATTCAGAATCAAGTAATTTATCCAAACTACCACTTGCCCAGTCGAGGAACAAATTATAAGAATAAATGGACTGTAGTGCCTTACTTCTTATTTTTTGTATTCTAAACAGTGACAATTGCATGAATTATCCCTGGTTTAGTATATTTCTGTTACCATTAAGTTGTTCACAAAGAGAACGTATCTCTATAGCAACTGCTGTGGGCTTTCAGTTTACCTTGTACCTCTGTTTGCCTTCTGGTTAGCCTGAGTGATGGACATGTATATCAGTTCTTGCCAGCTTTTATTACCTATAGGTAGTTTACTCTGGGTCAGAATACAAATTTTGAGAAAGAGAAGAAGCTAAAGTTTTTATTCTATTCGTATTTAATTCCCCAGAGGTAACAAACAGATCCAAGAGAATACATGCCTTAGTTTTAAGTGTGCTATTATCTACAAAAATAAAATGTGTGTTCCATGTATAAAGGCTTTGCATCATATTAGTTTTATAAATATCCTCCATAAAAATTATCAGATTTTTACTACACAGTTAAATATAGTTATTATTCAATTCGTATATGAATTCTGCTATCATTTTTAAAGTATAAATATTATGTCACTTAAAATATCATGTAATTATTTATACCTTTCCTTTATTTATAACTGTCAATGAGGCAATTTAAGATCATGGTCACTTAATTCAGTATTTAATTGAGTTGAATTTGTACTTAAATGTTTTAAAAATTGATCAGCTTGAATAATTTGCCATAAAAAATGCTAGTAATTTCGTTTCTTTTTCTCATTTTGTTTTTGATATTTCTTATTGAAGGTCACATTTCTTCCCTAGTAGATAAAATTTGCACACTGATCTGTTTTATACCTTTTCTATTTATAAATACCAGGTCTGCAAAATCTGAATAAATGATATAAAACTGACCTTCTTTCCAATCATTACAAGTTCTAAAAATATTGATATAAAAATTTAAAGATCACTTAATTATATTGTGTTAGAAAGATCTCTGACTTAAAATTACTACCACATTATTCCACTATGTACCTTTTAAGTAAAATGCACAAAAGACCAAGCAATATGCATAATGCACCTAAAGAGTCATTGTTTTTATATTGGAGCTTTTGTTCAATTTTAATGTCTTTTCATTGCCTTTACAATTATCATAAGTCAGTCAGCTAATAAAATTTGTGGGTGGATATTTTATCTTGATATGCCATTTGTATATATGTATTTACCTCAAATTCCCTAAGTTTTAAAAGTGATTGTGGTTTGGGGAAGCAGTTTTAAGAGTCAGAGGAGGAGAGGCATGTGTGGGAGGGTCACTGAAGGCCTTGTGAGCTCTAGCCACCTTGGCTGGCCTGCTGCCCACAGTCCTGGCATGGTATCCATTGCCTCCCCCTTCTGTCCATATCAAAGAAGTTGCCTTATTTGTCAGAAAGTTCTTGTGCGTAGAGACACTTGATGCTGAGTTTATGGATGAAGAGTTTATCTATTTCTTAGAAACCTTTAAATACAATATTTCCTTTCTGGGAAATCTAAGAAATAAATCGTAAGTTGATATGTCTTTCTTTACTCTCTAGGAGAAGATTCTGAAAATATACCAGCTTCAGAGAAAGCTAAAGGTAAGCTTGTTATCTTCAGTTCACTGTGAATTTCTCTTAATGCTGTAATATTTTTGTCTGTCTGTCTTATTTAACTATTCTTGATCTAGTTATTAGCTTTACCTAAGCAATGATTAGATAGTAGACTTATTTTTGAACAAAGAGCTTTTGTGCAGTTTGAAAAATAAACACACACATGCACACACACACATACATATCCCCATATATTGAAGGCACTAATTGGCTACTGATTTATTTATAACTAATTAATTAAATGTATTTTGTTGGCTAGTCTACTTACAAGAGCAATATTTCAAAATTATGATTTCACCAAGGATTAGGGGGATAGTATTTGTCAGCAAGAGGACTACATAAATGTTCATATCAGTATGAAATTAAAATGTTTATTAAGAAAAATTGAGATAACTTGCCTAAACTAGTGATAATAGCATAGAGGAAGGAAAGAAGAAAGGAAGGACCTCAAACCTCAAAAAAATTTGCTACAATTAGAGACATGATCTTTGGTGAATATTTCCAGGACAAAATTTCTTCATCTAAGTTGTAAGGTTTTCAGCTAATTTAATTTAATGCATTTTTTTTCCTGAAGGGTTTCCAGTCTTCCTAGTTTGGCTTGTTATATTTTAGATATTTTCTATTCTACTTCCAAACCTGCCTGTGGACAATAAGAGTTTGCCTAAGAGGTTTTCTTATGATCAAAATACAAGTTTTGTGCCAGTGTCTGGAACCAATTAACAGTGTGGAAAATAGCACCTTGAGAAAAGACACAAGGGAATAGATTCCTGATTCTTATGAAATGATTTACACTTGTCTTTAAGATATTTTTTAATACGGATTTTAGTTTTTTAAAAAAAAATGAATTAAGAACAATAACACTTAATGTGTTTTTTACTTCTAGACCAGCTTCTCAAACATTTTTATACACAAATCATTTGGCGGTCCTGTTAAAATGAAATAATTCAGGGTGGGGGACCAAGAACTGTGTTATTGTCAGTCTCTCAGCAATGCAGAAACTACTGGTATGTGGATCACACTTTGAGAAGGATGGTTCTTGAACTCATTTAGAATGTGATGAAATCTAAGTACTAACTTTAGATGAAACACACACACACACATCTTAACATTTTAGAGTTTCACAGAAAACTCCACAAAAATTTATCTACAGACATCACTTAAGAACTTCTAACCTGGGTAAAGGGGTTCAAATGGGTTGCATAAAATTATCCATCATTAAATAAACACATGGTGCATATCACTACAGCAAAAGAGTCCTTGAGTCACATGAAAAAAGGAAAGGAAATAGGACACCAGTTTGCTGCTCTTTCAGGATGAGGATGTTCACTAAAACTTATGTCCCTCACAAATTTCAAATTGTTTTAACTAAAATGTTTGTTTTATATAGTAGATTCCATCCTTACCATGTTAATACCCTGAGCATCAAAGCTCTCATCTAAGAAAGGAATGGATGTCAGCTAGCCCTCCATTAACATCTATACATCAGGACCAGTTGCTGAACAATTGCCTGTAGCATTTCCCATTCTTTTCTTTCATTGCCTCCTCTTTTATTACTGGCTCTTGCCTCTGAATTTTATAGTGAAAAATTAAACAGAATCTGATTAAGAATCTAGAGTATATTATAAGGGGTGTAATTATTTCCTCTTTATATTGTGTGCCTTTTTAGACATTTTCCAGTTCCCTACATAGTTGTATAGTCGCTGTGAATGTACAAGTTATTTACTTTCATGTTTTGTATCCACTAGAAGAAGCTGAAGATGTGTCTTCCACAAAGAAGCAAAAAAGTGAGTTTTTTTTTTAAGTTTAAGACTACTAAGGCTTTCTATATTCAAGATGGTACATATAAATTGAAACTTTAGATTCCCTTAAGAAGACTAGTATTTGAATAAAAAGATTTTTAGCACAGACATGAAGAATGACATTAAAGTAGGTCACTTATATTTCAAAGAGAAGTTCTTCACTTTTTGTGTCAGGCAAGAGGCATGTATTTGGAGGAATTACAGAGTAATGACTGAAATGGCATTTATTGCAAATCATTCTACACAGCTCTGATCCTGTGCTTAAATATGTGCTACTGTCTGCTTTATAAAAAGACAGCTGAAGTGATATGCTGAAAATTTTTATATCAAACAGAAAAAATGTAGAAATTGGTCTCAGTAATGCAGCTACTTAGAAAATCGCTTCTAAGATTGAAAGTTCTTTTTAATTTTTCTTGATATGTGTCAGGCTCTTAATATTCAGTCTTTGGGATCTTTGATTTTAGAATGCAATCAATATTCACATGTAGTTAGAAAATTCAGTGTCCAAGATTCTCATTATTCCAATACTGCCAAATTAGATTTTTCTTCATATGGTAAAGCAATGCATCTTGGATTCACAAATGCATAAAAGTCATTGCTAGCCAGACTAAAGGAAGCAATTTTTGAGGCAGGAATAACTGAAGTTTCCATCACATAATGCTTTTAAAGTAAGGAATAGACTTTTATCTGAGGAACTGATGTCAATAATGTTCTCTAGGTTCTGCAATGTTTCTTAAATGTATTTCTGAAGAAAATTACAAAAACACCTTCTACAATAACAAATATTTCCTTTTTCTGTATTAACATTTTATTCATTGAACAACTATTAAATGCCTACCGTGTTCTAAGCAGAGTTTAGATGCTGGGAATTCTGCAATGGATAAGAGAAATACTCATTATAACACTTCATAGAATCAGGTTGTGTGAAATATAGGGCAATAAGCAGGCTTAATAATACTTTTAGTGTTGTTACAAAATCATAAAGTCAGTTTGGCATGTTTCTGACTTATCTAGCAATGCTTTCCCAACTGTTAACCTACTGGTAGCAATTTGTGGCTATATAACATAACACTTAAACTCTCTTATTTCATAAATAAATATTAAAACATCATAAGGTAGATATTAATGTCAATTTCCTGGTTGGGATATTATAGCACAGTTTTGCAAAGATGTTACCATTGGGGAAAACTAAGTGAAGGATACATGGGCTCTCTCTGCATTATTTCCTACAATTGCATGTGACTCAACAATGATCTCAAAATTAAACTTTAATTAAAAATTGTAAATAAAGCAATTTGAGTATTTTAGTAAAAAGTGACGAATATCGTACATTCACCTGGGGGATTTACTGTAGCAAAACAATATTTTCCATTTTCTTCTTACCATGAAGCAGTTCTATAGTTTGATATTCACCAGCCTTTTATATAATACCTAAAAGATACAGCTATGATGATATTGTCATTAATAACCTACTCGACATTAATAAAATAAATGTCAGAACAGTGCTCACATCTGAGAAGGTTCAGCTGGAAGTAGCTTGTCAACAGACAGACATCTCTCCTCTGAATACTGGTGCTGCCATTCCTCAATTCAGGTCCAGCTTTAATGCCATCCTTCTCTGTAGCCTGTCCAGCCCCAAGCTCCCTCGCACAACCTTGGAGGTGAGGCTGGGTGGAGTTAGTGCCTCTGTTTGAGGCCAGAACAAAATAGAAAACGATTCCATTGAGATAGAGTGGAAAGGAGGAGAAGGAAATTCAAGATTTCTCCAAACTGTCCCCATCACTGAAAACCCGATAATTAAAGTCAGCTGACATCATGGATGATGAAATCAGAATAATCCCTTATTGCTTCCCTCAGCTCCTTTCTACCCATAAAGTTTTGCTTTATTCTACTTCCTAAGCCAATAGCTTTGTGTGGATTTGGCCAGTTTCCTCATATTCCACATACTGTTAGCTGTGATTGTCATTCTCTTTCCTGGCCGTCTGTCAAAAGTCTGGGGTTGGCTGACAACATGCAAATGGATAGCATGGGCAACACTAAAGAGTCAGTAGGGACCTGTGATTGTGAGGAAAGGCTAAGCTCACCATCTCTTAACAAAGCTGCTACCTGAGAGCCCCAGCTCACTGGGCCCAGAGCTCACACTATCCAGGGTGCACACTGACTCTCTGGGCCTTTACTCATTCCGTGTGTTGCTTTCTGCTCTGACAACAGAGGGGCTACCTGGAGGCAGGGCCCTAAAGAGATGCCATCTCAGAAGACTGCCTGCCTCCAGAGTAAGGGCAAGTGGAAAACCTCGAGACTTTAGAAGACACAGGCTCTGTGGTGTTATTCTGTTTCTCGCACACGCACGGAAACACACACACACACAAGAAAGTCGGTTACTTCACATACTGATAAGCTCATGTTTTGAAACTTGTTCCTACATACATGTTTTTTTCTGAATACTGTGCACACCAGTAGATTCCTATAAACTAAATACCTTGACTTTCTGTGCCAGGCCCCTTTTATTAACACTTTATTAAGGGCTTATGCGCCAGAAGGGATTTCAAGTGGTTCACATTGTATTAACTTATTTAATTTCTACAACATTGCTATATTTCTGTGTCTTGATTTTACCTGTGAGGAATTTGCTGGTCATCGCCAAGGCTATCGGGCTGCCAAATGCATGTCCACATGCATTGTACTGTACTGCCTTGCTGTGCTCTACTTCTGTTCATGACACACTTTCTGCTTGTTTTAATAACTCATCATGCTCTATTCCTTAGGCCCCATCAGCTTCTTCCAGTGTGTCTACTTGGATGGATACAATGGCTATGGATTTCAATTTCCTGTCACTCCCGCACACCGCCCTGGAGAGAGCTCTGGTCAACCAAGTTCTCCAGGGCAGAAGCAACAAGGGCAATAAGAGAACATGCACAGCCCCTACAAGTGCTTTAGGACTTTGAAAATAGGCTCTTCCATTTGTCCACAGTGGCACTGGCAATTGAAATCATATACTCCAGGGAATTTCTTTGAAAATATTTTACTTTTCTGCCTGGTGTAGAAAGAAAGGGTGAGCAAAGGGATTGAATAATAAGTAGACAGACTGGAGGGTCTGGAGCTCAAGAATTTGTTTTTTGTTGCTGGATATGGGTGGTTATATTTTTTAAATTTCCATTCACTGTGGGGTTGTTCACAAATTAAAGTTTACTTAATAACGGTCTTTTAAACATAACTGATGTGATTACAAAACAAAATTCCTGGCTTCAGTTAGATATTTACTTTTAAGTGAAAATAAGACTATGCTTTAAGTTGAAAGGGTATAGGAACATATATATAAAAGCTGTTCTTTTGCATCACGTAGGTATGTAAACTCAGCTTACCAGTAAGTTGATGTGTAATAGTTTATTTCTGTCTATCTCAATTTTTAGTTGTGACTATGCTCCAAAAATTGGTAACACTTGCACCAAAGAGTGCTATAAGTTCTTTGTGATGCTCTCTTAGAACTCAGAATATCTCTGAACTTTAGACATGATAAGATGGAGTAGAAATGTCTGATAAATCTTGTCTCTAAGATTTGTCTTGAATTACAATTAGGACATTCACTCCTGCAGAAATACACCATCCAATTAGGCAAGTCTGGTGAATCATTTGTTTAAATGTAAACAAACGAGATGTAGAATTTTCAGATTTTTCCAGACACTGCCGTAATGAAAACGTCACCTGGGTGAAATTTTAGATCAATCACTAAATTTGGTTGACAGATGCAAGAATATTTTCATTTACTTTAATAGGATCATTCTATGGAGTTAAACAGGTTCTATTTCTCAAAATGGAAAGATATGAATGTCATCACAGTTGAAGGAATATATTTTAAGCATAAGTGCTTCATGAAATGTCTTACTTGTTTTTTATGTAACTGGTTACCAGTGCCAATAAAATGGATGACAATCTCTAACTTACTTGATACAATGCATCACTGGGAATGACTATTATAGTTTTGCCATCCTTTGTCTTCCAGTGATATAAACACTTGTGTGTTTTTTTACCACATTTTTCTCTCAACTTTAAAAGTCATGTCACTGTGACCTATATGATGTTTACAGTTGCAATTCAACTTATGACAAATTAACTCAGAAAATAAAATGAGTCTTCTTTCTGGCTTTATAATTATTTTCAGTAAAGTCTGTAATAGCCAGAGCTGATACTAGCCAAGTGATTTATTTTCAAGGACTACAGCTACGTGCTTTAGGTCCAAAATGTCAAATGCTGTTTGACTAAAATATCATTAGGCCAGAGCATCAGTAACATGTTGATTAATAATGGATTTTCAGTGACTTTTGTGAAAAGTTTGCCTCAGTCGCAGGCTGATGGACCTAACTCATACCACAGAAGCCAATGGTACAATGAACCAAGACTAATGATACTCCTTAGGGGGCCCTGGAGGTGTGTAACTTGAATACTGACCAGATGCTATCATGTAGCAATGAAAACTGTGGGTAGGACAGTGGATTAAGTTTACTGTTCAACTGCTCCTCCAGTTATACAATTCAATGACTAAAGAAATACAGAGTAAATATGCTAATCTTTTTCAATTTCCTAGAAAAGGATGGCTTATACATTCATTATTTTCTTTCAATAACTATTGCGTATTTACTCTTTCTAGGGCACTGTGTTAGGCACTGGACAGTGAAAGAAAAATAGCAGAGATAAATTCTATTTCCAGTGCTATCTTGACACAAATGTGGCCTTGGAAAATTTGCTAAATGTACTGTGCTTATTTCCCCATGTGTAAAATAGGGATTTCAAGACAAACAATCTTGTACCTCACAGACGTACTGTGGAGACTGACAGAATATCTTAATACCGATATGACATTAAAATTAATTTCAGAAATAATTCTTGTGGATGTGGCACTGCTTTTCCCTCTGAGTGCTTTTCTACATTTTATTATTGTTTCTTTCATTATCATTATGAAAACTATTTGATAAGAAAATAAAGTAGGACAATTTATTGTAATAAGAATTACACAAACCAATTATAGTGTAAACAGTATAGATAATACTTGCTAAGGTTTATCTGCTTAAAGTTACAATGAAAATAGCACATGGAAAATATTACTAAACTCTCATCTGTTCTTATGGTTCCATCAAATAAAGTATTTCTAGTCCTTTCATGTCTGTGCTTCACATTTTAAAAGAAAAAGATAAATGGTTGGTTAAAACTCTTTGTCTTTAATGGTTCACTCATAATTTATGTCATATTGGTCATGAATATGTAAATATTTAACTATAATTTTAATTCTTCACATTTTACTGCTATGAGCAACCCATCCCAACCCTTCGCTCTCCCCCACACTTTACTTCCTCTTAATAGATGAAGGTCTATAGAAAATAACTAACTACCTAAGGTTTTAAATTTATGTTTAGTTTTCCTAAAGTCTGACAAATCACCATTCAAATGAGACAAAGCTTTTTCAGAGTAATTCCCATGAAAAGTGCCAGTACACTTTTTCTTTCTGGTTCATCCCCATCAAAACTCCTCATGGAAATATTTTGGAAATTAAAACTGTATACTGAGGGACTCAGATTATTTCCCTAAGCTGTTTACTGGAAAAAAAGCAAAGAGAATAACCAGCACTTTTACGAAATAAAAACTCGGGGGTCATCTAGCCCAACTGGTGATATGAAAAATGAACCTACTCCTTAACAGAAATGCACAAAATTGCCTGAAGTCATCAACTGTGTCAAAGCAGGCCTAGAACCTTAATCTGCTAGCTTCTGATTGCCCTTAACTATTTCCTCAGGGTGCTGTTGCAATTCTTGGTTAGTTTATGCAGCATTGCAAAATTTATTTTTTTATTTGTAATCAGTGTTAGAAATGTAACCCTATGTGGAAAGACTAGCTTTTTTTCTCCGTGAGAGCTGTAAAGAACCTTAAGGGTGAGTTCTATTTACCTGCTGTGGATCTTAGAATATTGGGGGACAAACCAAAGGTTCACAATGCAAACTGGTAACAGAAATAGTTTAAGAACTGGAATCTTCTGTCTTCTAATCCAATGCATTTCCCCCAACTTTCTGACTCTGTGTAATGTCTCCACCATCATAAACCTCCTCTGTACTTTACATACTCATTTAAGACCTGGGAACTCAGACAAATTTCCAGAAACTGGCCTCTTTACAACACTCTTTGCCCTATTCCTTTCTGGCTTATATTACTGCTATCCTGTCCCTTTTCCCCTCATTAATCATAAATGTCCATAGAAAATTTAGAAATTCCTGTGATGCTTTCCTTTGTATATAAAAATAAACAGGTTTATTTTTCCGCACTGTTTTTAACTGTAAAAATGTTTTAAGTAACTGAGAGACTATATGTATACATGCACACACACACACACACACACACACACACACACCTCTCTTTAAGCTAATTACTACACATCTAAAGTTTCAGGTAAATGAAATAAGAAAAATAGATGCTTACAAACACACATCTAGACTCTAAAGGAAAGCCCAAAATAAATGAAGTAAATTAGTGCATATAAATATTTTGAGTCATTCAATTCCAGATGAAGCACATGTTAACAAAGTGGTAATAATGAAGGGAAAAAATATTGGTTTCATACACAGTCACGTTCAGCTCCAGGCCATGAGCCCTCTTCAGGATCATCAGTTTCTGTGTCAATGCTCCATGTTCAACTTTTAGCAAAAACTAACTGCCTGCATCAGGTCATTAGAGCTGTTTTACTTTTTTCCCTCACTATATCCAAAACTTTCTTAAATAACTTAATAAGAGGTCAGGGGTATAGAGCATACCTCTGGGTAGAGTTGCCAGACCAGATGTATTTTTGGAACAAGTGTGCTATGGTAGAGAACCCCATGGTTTAAAGGTTCTCAAACTTGAGGTCAGATTCTAATTTTATGAGTAACTGGTCATTCATCCCTCTGTCCCTCAGTTTCTCATCTCAAAATAAAAATAAATGGGAGTTCCTGTTGTGGCACAGTGGAAACAAATCTGACTAGGATCCGTGAGGATGCGGGTTCCATCCCTGGTCTCGCACAGTGGGTCAGGGATCCAGCATTGTGGTGAGCTATGGTATAGGTTACAGAGGCAATAAGGATCCTGCATTGCTGGGGCTGAGGTGTAGGCTGGCAGCTGCAACTCTGATTCGACCCCTAGCCTGGGAACTTCCATATGCCACAGGTGCAGCCCTAAAAAGCAAAATAATAATAATAATAATAATAATAAATAAAAATAAATGAAATAAATGTTCCTGTGGCATAAGGAAATTCATCTTTGGTGAGGAAAGTCATGGGAAAGCACCTTGTAAAGTAATGTTGTCGTTAAGACCTTTCAAATTTCCTTTTTGCTTTGTTATCAAATAGACCAACTATGCTCTGCACTGGAGACCTAGTGTTACTAAGTGTCATGAGCCAAAGCAGCAAATGAAATCCAGACACACATGAGCTATACACAAAAATGGGAATGTCACTACTGGCAAAGACATTTTTGCTTTAAAAAAATTCACTGTTTTGTGTCATTTTCATGAAGTTGCTATAAATCACTAACAGCAGGATATGCTTCAAGCTATTGAATCAGAACCCATAGAACTTCCGGACATCTCTGGGAAAGTGGTACTCTGGATGGAAAGCTGAAATGGAACACCAGGTGACTCATGTAACCCCAGATACTGCCATAGAATTGAACGTTGTTGGAAGATCTGAAGGAATTTCAGCAATGTAAATTAGTGACGGTAGTGTCAAAAAAAATAGTAACTACAGCATCTTAAAACATTCAACATATGTTTTGGCTTAGGGAAGAAATCTCTCTTTTTCTCTCTCTCATATTCATAACTCAATGACAAATAATTTGTACATTTATATATTTGATGCCATCATGAACAGTGTTAGGATGATCTGAATTAAAGGTGCATTCTTTCTTTATAAAGGAGCCAATATTTTATACAAAGACAAGACAATTCTGAATTCCAGCAATTTTGAGAAACAAATGTAACAAATAAATTCCAATGATCTTGAGGAACAAATACAGCAAATAGATAAATTCATTTTTTTTTCTTTTCAGGGTTGCACGTGTGGCATATTGAAGTTCCCAGCCTAGGGGTCGAATTGGAGTTACAGCTGCCAGCCTACGCCTCAGCCACAGAAACACAGAATCTGAGTGGCATCTGTGACCAAAGGACAGCTTACAGCAACAGTGGATCCTTAACCCGCTGAGCGAGGCCAGGGATCAAACCTGCATCCTCGTGGATACTAGTTGGGTTCATCATTGCTGAGCTACAACAGGAATTCCCAGTAATCCAATTATTTTTATCTTTGGAACATCTATGTATGAAAAAACAATTTTTAATTAGGAATATATTAACTTTGTTCCAAATCAAAATGGTATTAAAGGTATACATGGAAAGTGTCATTTTAACCCATTCTTGTTGCTTTAGTTTTCCATCCAGTCCTCTACTTCCTACAGCTAATTACATTTACAGATTCTTGGATATCCATCCTATGAAAACACAAATGTAAACAAATTCCTGTTCTCATTTTGCTACTTTTCTTACATAAACATTACATTTCATAAACATTCTTCTGCACCTTCCTGTCTTCACCTAATGTATCTTGAATTATTTCTTTATACCAGTACATTCAGAGCTTACCTACTAACATGGATGGATGGATAGATAGATGACAGATACGTGATGATAGATAGATGGATGGATGGATAGATGGATGGATAGATAGATAAATAGATAGATAGATAGATAGATGATAGATAGATCTCATGGAGAGCTAGATGCATCTACAAAAGCACCACTTAGGTCAGATAGAGAACCTTAACAGTACTGCTAAAGCCTCATTCATGTCTCATCCAATTAATATCCCCTGGACAACCACTATTCTGACTTTATCATCAAATAAATATTTTGACTATTTTGATTTTCATATAAATGAAAGCACCAATTATGTGTTTTATGTCCAGTTTCTATTCCATATAATTAAACTGACACAGGTTAAGACGCATTCATATAGTAATTTTTTACAACCTAAAGTAGTTTATTCTTTTTCATTGTCTTATAGTACTCAGGTACATCTATACCAAAAAAATTATTTATACATTCTAAAGTGGGTAGGAATTTGGACATCTCCAGTTTTTGTCTATTAAAAAATGGTACTGCTACAAACATTCTCGTTAGTTTCTTATTCTGCATATATATGTGCATGGGTAGGTGGTGGTTTTATATCTCAGAGGTGAATTGTTAGCTTATAGAGTATGTAAATGTTCATCTTTAGCAGGTAATTCCAAACAATTTTCTAGCTGGTTGTAACAATTTGCCCTCCAACAATAGAATACAGAATTCCAGCTGCTCTAAATCCTTGATTATTGCTATTGTCAGTTTTGTTGATTTTGACTTCTACCGGGTATGTAGTCATACATCATTACACTTGTAGATTACATTTCCCTAAAAACCAATGCTATTGAGAATTTTTAATATATTTATTTATCATTTGGTAGTCCACTTTGCTGTAAAACCTGCTTAAGCTTTGTGGGCTTTGTTAGATTTTTGTCTTTTTAAAATAAAATATAGAAATGCATTTGGCTTCACAAAAATCTAGTGTTGAGTTTTCATTTTTTCTTTGTTCCCAAGTTTTGCTAAAGATACAAGATTTTTAATATTTTAAGTTTATTCTATTGTTTTGTTCTCTTTGTTTTTCCATGTAGTTTCCAAAAAGCGTCAAGGTTCAGAACTCAGCATATGCTGTGTTGCTATTAGAACCAGAATAACATTCATTTAAAAAAATAAAATTATGAAGTTTCCATCATGGCTCAGTGGTTAATGAACCTGACTAGTACACGAGGTTGGGGGTTTGATCCCTGGCCTTGCTCAGTGGGTTAAGGATCTGGCATTGCCATGAGCTGTGGTGTAGGTTGCAGACATAGTTAAGATCCAGCGTTTCTGTGGCTGTGGTGTAGGCCAGCAGCTGTAGCTCAGATTCGACCTCTACCCTGGGAACTTCCATATGTCATGGGTGTGGCCCTAAAAAGACAAAAAGAATTTAAATGTTTTGAAACTAGAAAATAAATTGAATTAAATTGTCGGTCCTAAATAGCAGTATTCCATTGCTAATACCAGCCTAGTGGTAAGTTTTTTGATGTCTGAAATACAATATAATGCAGACTTTTATAATTAATAGTCATTGTTTCTTTTGAAATAAAGTTTAATTTGGTGTGGATGAGGAAATTATCCAAACTTTTTTGAGAGATGGAGAAAAAATTTTAATTTGTAACTGTTACTTTCTATAATTCTGAGGCTTGTTAGGCAAAGATTTTACAATTGACCATTTTGAATAACAAAAGTCTGGTGCCTACATTTCAGATCTCTGGAAATAATGGCAACCTTTAATCTCGTTATGAGTCATATAAAATATTTTAAAGAAATCAAAAGGGGACAATTCACAACATTAACACCCTCAGCTTTATGATTGTAACTTTGATGTAAAATAGTCTTTAGTTCTTCTTAGTTCAAAAGAATCTTTGCTTGAAGTGGGTGATAAATCCCATTCACATTTCATTTTATTCAGTTTTGTTAGGGCATGTAATCCTTTGTCTAGGGAGGAAAGAATTTATCATATCTATGCCTAATATGATTTAGCTAGACTGCTTACCTCTGCGCAAGCAGTGTAAAATAAAAAGGCTGAAGATGACTTCAGTTCATGTTGTTGCTATCCATCCTACTGAAATTTGCTGTTATAAGTCCAGTTACAGAGGATTTTTTTATTATTATTAAATACAAACTCTTCGATTGTGAAGTGGGAACCAGTAAATGTTGTTTGCCTCATTCTGTTACTTATTACTATAACACTGTGCTAACACTGAATTCAGATAAATCATATTTAGTGGGATGATTGTTTAGAGCACATTTTGAGAAATAATATAGAATACACACTTAACATTTTGTGTGAAATGGCAAAAAAGCACATTTTACATAAAATGGAATATCTACTATAGAAAATGGGACCACGACTTAGTTATATTTTCTGTAATTTAATTTCAGTGGTATTATATTTACTCAAGAAATGAGTAGCCTTTTGAAATAGAGAAAATAATTTTGAAATTAACTGAAATATTTTTATTCTTTGGTTACCAGGCCAATTTTTAGATATATAAAGATACTTTTGAAGATTCTAATAGAGTAAAACTCTAACTAGATTAAAATAAAGAATCACAATCTTTTCTTATTAGATTAACTAATAGAAATTATTAGTAATTAAATTAATAATCAAAAGGATCAAGCCACTAGCTGATAGTTAATGAGGAAGTAGTTTCTTTTAGAGATGGAACATCAATTTGATTATAACAGGAATAAGTAACTTTGTTTTTCTTTCAGAAATTATTGGTTACATTAAATTTAAAAAATGAATGAGAAACTTGCTTATGTATTTCTTATAAAATAATATTGATTTGAAAAATGGTAGTTATGAATAACTTTAAATCCCTAGAAAAAATATTGTGATATTAGAAATTTTGAACTTGAAGAGATAAACAAGAATTTGACAGGATAGCAAGAGTTCAAGGCAGTTTATTTACTTGCCCAAGACCGTAAGTTTGTTCCAAGCAGAACTGAAGTGTGATGTGATTTTTGAAGAGTATCTGGTTAACAAAATAACAAAATCAGGTGATCTACTCATTTAACTTTCCATAATAATATTAATTTAATGACATGAGTATGATTAAAGAGGATTTGCTATATTTTATGAAATTTGTTATTGAAACCAGTCACTTGTGTTATGTCTACTGCTTTCTAATTTTTTTCCCGTTTCTTCTGTTAAATGGACTGTTCCTTCTTTAAATAATTTAAATGATATGCTCTTTATTTTAAGACAAGGACTCCTCTACCACGTTTTGTTTTTTGCACACACCCATAGCATGCGGAAATTCCCTGGGCCAGAGCCTCAGCCACATCAGAGACTGGAGACATGACAGTGACAGTGACAGATCCTTAACCTGCTAGGCCACAAGGGGACTCTTGTAGTGGTTTTCTTATTGGCCCCAACAGTATATGTTTCTGGGAGTTCCCGTCATGGCTCAGTGGTTAACGAATCCGACTAAGAACCATGAGATTGCGGGTTCGATCCCTGGCCTTGCTCAGTGGGTTAAGGATCCGGCGCTGCTGTGAGCTGTGTTGTAGGTTGCAGACGTGGCTCGGATCCCGCGTTGCTGTGGCTGTGGCGAAGGCCAGCGGTTACAGCTCCGATTAGACCCCTAGCCTGGGAACCTCCACATGCCCTGTGTGTGGCCCTAAAATGACAAAAGACCAAAAAAAAAAAAGATATGTTTCCTAAATAATCTTTCAGTAGGAGCCCTCAATCAAGCAGTGTTTTACAGTAGAGAGAGTGTGAAGAGGCAGCCATGCTATCTAATAATCTATGTGTGATTAAACTTCAAGTTCCACTGAAACTCATTCTCAAATCAGGAAAGGTTATGGCAACATTTGAAAAATAAGTACTCTTTTAAACTGATGTTTTCATACTGAAAGCAGGTGACAAATCATTTTTAGTGTGATTGACATCAAAGAAAGAGGGTTAACCTTTACGTTAGCTATGTTTATCTTTTATAATCTACAGAAGAAGATATTTTGCTTTTTGGGTCAGCCAAGATTTATCAATCATCTGGGAAATTAATATTGTCAAGTTTTTTTCCTTTTAAAAATTTTAGCCATTCTAATAGGCATGTAGTGGTATCTTATTATGATTTTAATCTGAATTTCTCTAATAATTAATGACATTAAACATCTCATTTTTTAAGTATCATTCACATATCTTTGATAAAGTATATATTCAAATACATTGCACTTTTAAAAATCGGATAGATTTCTTATTAGTGATTTTTGAGTGTTCATGTATATTCTAGATTCATGTCCTTAACCGTAAGTATTTTGCAAGTATTTCCCTTTGTCTGTGTCTTGTCTTTTCCTTCTTTTGAAAGTGCCTTTTCAAAAAACAGATGTTCAGTTTGTCAATACTTTCTTTTATATATTGTATATTTATACTAATATCTAAAAAGCATTGCTTTACCTAAGGCCATAAAGATATTTCACTGTTTTCTTCTACAAGTTTTATAGTTTTGAGTTTTATATCTAAGTCTTTGATCCATTTTGAGTGAATTTTTTATATGGCACAAGGTATAGGTCAGAGTTTTTTTTTTAATATGAATGCTAATTTATTATTTGTTGAGAAGATTATTTTTTCCTCATAGAATTCGTTTTGTAACGTCTTCCAAAATCAATCATATACATGTAGATCTCTTTTTGGAATCCTTTTTCTCTTCTTTTGATATCAGCATAGCTACATTAAACTCATACTACATTGGATTAAATTTGCTAATATTTTGCTGAAGAATTTTTCCTCAGGTTCAGAAGAGATATTGGTCTTTAGTTTTTATTTTGTCTTGTTTTCCTACAATGTTCTTGCTTGATTTTGGTATTGGAATTATACTGGCTTTATAAAATGAGTAGAGGAATGGGTTCTTTTTTTCAGAAAAAGACGTGCAGAATTGGTACTATTTCTTCTTTAACTGTTTCATAGAATTCAACAATGAAACAATCTGGGTTGTAATTTTTGTTGTTGGGAGGGTTTTAACTGAAAATTATTTAAACTAAAAATTATTTCTTATTGAATTTATGGACATAAGGCTGTAATATTTCTTTACTATTCTTTTAATGACTATAGGACTGGCAGTGCTGACCCTTTTATCATCCCTAATATTGGTAAATCTCTCTCTCATCAGTCTGGCTAGAGGTTTATCAGTTTTTCTCAAAAAAAGTTTTCAGTTTCACTGATTTTCTTTACTGCTTTTCTACATTTTTATTGTTTTTTGCTATAACCCTTATAATTTCCTTCCTTTGGCTTGCTTTGTGTTTAACTTACTCTTTTTAACATTAATTTGGAAGCTTATGTGACTAATTTTGTACTTTTATTTTCTACTATAAGACTTTGATGCTGTACATTTCTCACTAAACAAGGCCTTAAATGTATCCCACAAATTTTGATAATTATGTTTTCATTTTATTCAATTTAATTGAATTAAATTAAATTCTTATGAATTATTCTGGGATCCACGATTGCTTAGAAGTTTAATTGCTAAATAGGAATTTTTTTATTTCTCTCTATTGTATTTCTATATTAATTCTGTAATGGTCAGAGAACATAATTTATATGATTTAGATTTTGTAAATTTGTTGAGATTATTTACATGGCCCAAAATACGGCTATCTCAAATAATGTTCTATGTTTCTGCTTTTATAAATTTTAATTACAAGTTTGTTGTTGCTGTTATTCAGATTGTCTGTATCTTTTTCTTTATCCATTTTTTTTTTTTTTTTGGTCGTTTTAGGGCCACAGCCACAACATGTGGAAGTTTCCAGGCTAGGGATCAAATTGGAACTGTACCCTCCAGCCTACACCACAACCACAACAACATGTGATCTGAGCTGTGTCTATGACCTACACTGTAGCTCACAGCAATGTTGGATCCTAACCCACCGAGCAAGGCCAGGGATCGAACCTGTGTCATCATGGATGCTAGTCAGATTTGTTTCCGCTGAGCCACGACTGGAAGTCCCAGATTTTATGTATCTTTACTGATGCCTTATCTATCTGTTCTATCTATAAGTTAAAAGAAATCTTGACATTTCAAACTATAATTGTGGATTTGTTAGGAGCGGGATGGATTGGGAGTTGGGCTTGGTAGAGACAAACTATTACATATAGGATGAATAAGCAAGGTCTTATTGTATAGTACAGGGAACTATATTCAATATGCTGTGATAAAGCACAATAGAAAAGAATATGAAAAAGAATATATGTATACCTGAATCACTTTGCTGTATAGCAGAAATTAACACAACATTGTAAATCAACTATACCTCCATAAAATAAATTTTTTAAAACATTGTCTTATCCTGGAAAGTATATAATTTTGTCTTGCTTTGTTACAATGCTGACATTCTTAGTATTTTAATTGGGAGGTTTATACCATTTATCTTAAATGTAATTATTTATGTGAGTAGATTAAAATTTACCTTTTGCTTGTTTTCTATTTGTTTCAACTGTTTTACAATAAAGATCTTTGATTAATCATAGTCTACCTTCAAAGAGTATCTTCCACTTTATGCATAGTGTAAGAACCTAGAACATAATACTAAATAATCCCTCCTTCCCACATTTATGCTATTGCTATTTATTTTCCATTTAAATACCCTATAAATAAAAAAATTATCACTTTTCTTGCTTGAATAATTACTTTTTAGAACAACTAAAAAGAAAAAAATAAGTATATTTAAATCATTTTTTAATTGTTAAAAAAACTTTTTTTTCTGGATATATAATTCTGGGTTGAAAGTTGGCATACTTATTGCCCTGTTTTTGACACTTAAAAAAAATCTGTTGTGATTCTTTTTCTTTTCCTCCTCTGTGTGTAAATGACATTTTTCCCAGGCTGAATTCAAGATTTACTCTTTATTTTTTGATTTTTAGCAATTGAGTATGGGATAGTCTAGGCATGTTTATTGGTATTTATCCCATTTGGGATTCTCTGAGCTTATTGGGGTGTGTTTTTTTTTATTTCATAGACTTTCATTATTTTTGGCATATTTTCAGCCAATCTCTCTACAAATATTTCTTCTGCTTCATTTTCTCTCTCTTCTTCTAGAGAACTGCAAGCTTGTAGTCTATTTGATATTGTCAGTAGATGTTCCGTTCAGGGTTTCCCTTTCCCACTCTTATTTTCTTTTTGTATTTAAATTTGCATAATTTCTATTGTCCTGTCCTCATGTTTATTAGTTCTTTCTTTAGCTGTGTGAATCTACTTATGAGGACTTGAAAGGCCTTCTTTTTTATTATCTATCATCTATTACACATTTTATTTTCCGTTTCTTCTTTTAAATTTCAAGCATTGCCACTTGGCTCTTTTTTATAATATCCTTGTCTCTGTTGACATTTCCATTTCTTGTTTATTTATGCTGTCCACCTTTTTTGCTAGAATCTTTATCATATTAATTAGATGTACTATCAGTTCCCTGCAGTATATTTCCAACACCTGGCTCATTTGTGTCTTTTAATTACCTTGTCTTTGAAGAGTGTTTTTTTCCCCTTTTCTTCTTGTCTTCTAATTTTTGATTGATTGTTAGCATAATATGTAGAATAGTAAACATTTAGATAATTGTAGTTTTGCGTGGAACTGGGCATGCCTCTTATTCTGATAGGCTATTAGCATTGCAGATTTGGTCATACTATACAATAGTGGAACTGGGTTTGTGTTTTGTTGTGGTTACCTTCAGTGCACTATCAGCTTCACGTTCCTGTGGTCCTCTTTCCGCTTAATGAAACAATTGGTTTACCAGAGATTTATCTTCATGCTCATGCTACACCTTTATATTTAGGCTTTCCCCATGTGCCTGTGCTCTTTCAATTCCTTTGCTCTCCACCCCCAACAGGAAACAGCTGTTGCTTGTTAACCTGTTACTTTCTGGCCTACCTGGAGGTAGAAGGGGGCGGGATTTTCTCTATCTGATGCAGCTGTTTTCCCGGGCCTCGGAGTGGGGCTTTCTCAGAAATTTTACCCCTCCTTCAGGAGTACAATTGTTATTTCCTTTACATTCCCACAACCAAGGTCTGTCTTCATTTTTGCTCCGGGAAAGACAATTTTCTGCTCTTCCTGCGATGACTTAAAGCTTTTTCTTCCCCTCAGAGGCAAAATGGCCAGGTGAGTATCTTTGCTTTTTCTGACTTCCCTCCTCCAGACCCAGGGCACTGAGAGAGGCTTTGTCTTGCACCAATCCTTTCTCAAGAAAACCATGAAAAAGAGCCTGTGAACTCCTCTTGTGTTTGTGGCTATTAGGTTTAATATATTCTCATGATATCCCATATTCAATCATCCATGGTAGCAGTTCATTACAATTTTAGCTGATGTTTGTTTTTTTCCTGGTGTTGAGGCCCCATTTTCCTCTTGAGAAAGAACTTGTATCCAACTCCACTTGGAGCTACTTTGCCATCTTCCCTTGAATTGTATGCTAGTTTTTGCAGGTTAATCACAGTTCTCTAATGGTTTCAAGAGAAGTTATAATTGCATAGGTTTTCTGGGTTTTTCTCATTGTTAGGATGGGAACAACATTCTTCCTAGCTCTGTATACTCTAGGTATAAGACAAAATCTTCAAATTTTTTATGCAATTGCTAACATAGCATGTGCTGTATCATACAAGAGAATAATTCCTCTTGAAGCAGAAAATTGTAAGCTATTTAAGAAGTTTTAACTTGATAATAGAGTACAGATTTTGCTTGCTTTCAAAATCATTAAGAATTAAATACTCCAGGGAGTTCCTTCTGTGGTACAGTGGGTTAATGATCCTGCTTATCTCTGTGGAAGCATTGATTTGATCCCAGGCCCAGTGCAGTGGGTTAAGGATCTGGTGTTGCTGTAGCTGCTGACCACTCTAGAACTTCTATATGCCATGGGTGTGGCTGAAAAAGAAAAAAAATTAAATGCTCCAGAAGTTCTTATTTTTCACATCAGGTAAGTGCATTTACAATAAATATCTATGAAAAGGAGTTCCCTTCGTGGCTCAGTGGTTAACGAGTCCAACTAAGAACCATGAGGTTGCGGGTTCGATCCCTGGCCTTGCTCAGTGGGTTAAGGATCCGGCGTTGCCGTGAGCTGTGGTGTAGGTCGCAGACCGGCTCGGATCCCGCGTTGCTGTGGCTGTGGCAAAGGCCGCAGCTACAGTTCCTGTTAGACCCCTAGCCTGGGAACCTCCATATGCCGTGGGTGCGGCTCTACATAAAGGCAAAAAAAAAGACAAAAAAAAATCTATGAAAAAAATGAGAAATTCAAAATTAGATGCTTTTACTTTTTGAAATTTAAGTTTGTTCACTCTTTTCTTCCTTAATAAAAAAGGGTAAGCTAGTCAAGCAGGTAGATGAAGTCATATCTAAATGTTAATTATCACATCTTATAAGAGGAGAAATAGTTCATTCTCATTATAACTTTTCCTTAAATAAGTGTAATCCTTTTTCTTATCTGTGAAAATATTCATATGTCTCTATATTAAAAGAAAGTTTCTAAAAAATGAATTTGGACTTCAATTGTAAAAACCTCTATACTCAGGTTTAAACTCTGCATGTTTGACCTGCATTTTCATTGTCTGCTGATGTTTTCCCTTATCATTTTATCCTTTTCCAAATAGCTAGCTTCTCATTTCTCTTTATTAGGTAATTTTTCTAATCATGGAAAACTTTGCTTTCTTCAATATATGATACCATAAAACTTGGTCATTTATCTACTTTTTAACCTGGGCTTTGACATTGATTATATGTCCTGTGTTATTTTTCCTTGTTTTATTTTTTTAAGTTGCAATCTTATACTTGAATTTCATATAGTTGTCCAAATGATCTCTGAAAAATATGTCTCACTAACCTTACATTTGGAGATTACTTGAAGTAAACATTTAGTGTTTTGGTAAAGAAAAATACCCTGCTTTTAAAAAAACATTGTAAGCATTACACTCCTGTGTATTGCAGGTCAGTGTTATGTGTAAGCATCATACTCCTATGTATTGCAGGTCAGTGTTATGCCCCTTGCCAGGATTATACAACAAAGGCAGAATTCTTTGAAAAAAAAAAAAGTAGAAAGTCTTCTTTGCTTCTCTATTCATCTTAGAGAATAAAGATTCCGAGGGTTTCATATCATCTGTTGCTAGAAATCAGGCCCACATATCACTGCTACAACTCAACCCATTTTTAAAAGAATTGTCTGCCATCATTGACAGTCACCTTAGGTCCCAGACTTTACACTCTCAGCAAGCTGCTCTGGGAATCTTTCTCCTGCTTGGTCTTGTGCAGTTGGGAATATGGTTGGTTAGCAGTACATCTTTATTTGAATGCTATGAATTAACTGTGACATTGAGAGTGGCACCATTACAAATGAAGTTTCTTGCCCCTCATTGTTAGGACACAGTTTTAAATTCATAATCGAAATGTTTCAGATACTTCCTAATGCCACTTCACTTTCTTAGGATAAAGAGATGTGCATAGGGATACATAGGGATATAAATAGAATGAACTTGGGATCAGATTACTGAGGTTTAAATCAAATAGTATCTGACAGCTTACAAATTTTTTAAGCTTATTGTGACTCAGTCTCATCATGTGTGAAATGGAGATGGCAACAATAGTACCCATTTCATAGAGTGGTTGTGGGATTTAAATGGCAATATTATAAGAGTAATTTAAAAACAGTAATTACCTAACACAAAGTGCTTAATTGATACTATTTTGTGTTGTTATATTTAATCTATAGATCCAGTCACAAGATTAAAATGCGTTACATAGCTATGTGTTACATAACTTGCATATGCTCCTTTTATGTCCTGTCTCAGCTGAATAAATAATTTTATCCATCTCCTTGATTAATAGTATTTCTAATTTCAAGAGCAGTATCTCCCATATTTTAGAAAAGATCTGATTTGGACTCTGGCAGAACATGCACTAACTTGTTGGTAAATACATCAGGCTTTGACTGAGTTTATAACTGTTTTATATTGTAAAAATTTTAAAGATCTTTCTACTACGAATTTCTCTAATGCCCTCTCCCAAAATAATTTTTTAAATTTTACTTTTACTTCCATCCTTCCTATTTTCCTTAAAGAAAAAAATAATCATATATGACCTGCATTTTTTAATCTGTCACCCTGACTTCTGCTTTATCTTTGGATATTCTAAGATGAACAGCCTTCCAGTAGATATTTTATGTATTTTTTCAACACAGTGCCGTTTTGCTATTTTAAAAATCAACTTTATTGAGATATAATAAACATACAACAGAACACACCCATTTTAAGAGCACAGCTCAAATGTATCCACAAGTGTAACCACCGCCACAACCAAGAAAAAGAACATCAACATTACCCACAGTGTCTTTCAAGCTCCTTTGTTGTGAAATCTCTACCTATCATTGGCTTCTGGAAAACACTGTTCTCTCCCAGTACTTGAGTTTTGCCTTTTCTAGAAATTTATATACATGGAATCATACTGTCATACTCTTGGTATTTTTTTCCATTTGACATAATTTTTTTTCTGCCTTTTAAGGCCTCACCTGTGGCATATGGAGATTCCCAGGCTAGGGGTCTAATCGGAGCTACGGCTGCTGGCCTATGCCACCGCCACAGCAAGGCCAGATCCGAGCCATGTCTGCTATCACCGATCACTGCAACATAATGACATCTGCCAAAAGCTGTGAGGACTACTATTACAAATTATAACACAATTTCAATATTAAATTGTTACATTCCTTTCGCTGACATCAAATCTTCGTGAAATTAGATTTTTAGCTGTGATTTTAAAGGTAAATACTACCTGAAAATCGATGTAAAAAAAGTAATGAGGGTAGTTGGTATTCAAACTGATTCTATCATAAGAAATTACACAACACCCAACAGGTTCACAAATCCAACTGGTAAATAATTGTGTTTTTGTTTTGTTCTTTGTTTTTTTAGGGCCGCACCCGCAGTATATCGAGGTTCCCAGGCTAGGGGTCTAATCAGAACTGTAGCTGCCGGCCTTCACCACAGCCACAGCAACGTGGAATCCAAGTCGCATCTGTGACCTACACCACAGCTCACGGCCACGCCGGATCCGTAACCCACTGAGCAAGGCCAGGGATCAAACCCGCAACCTCATGGTTCCTAGTCGGGTTCGTTAACTGCTGAGCCACGTCAGGAACTCCGTGTGTTTGTTTGTTTGTTTGTTTGTTTTTGTCTTTTTGTCTTTCTAGGGCTACACCCACCGCATATGGAGGTTCCCAGGCTACGGGTCCAATTGGAGCTGTAGCCGCCAGCCTGCATCAGAGCCATAGCAAAGCGGGATCCGATCCGAGCCGCATCTGTGACCTACACCACAGATCACTGCAACACCAGATTCTTAACCCACTGAGTGAGGCCAGGTATCAAACCCACGTCCTCATGGATGCTAGTCGAGTTTGTTAATCACTGAGCCATGACAGGAACTCCAATTGCGTTTTTTTAAAGGGTAAAATAAAAATTTAAAAAAAAATAGAGTAAAATGAAAATATTTTCTTTCAATTAATATATATATATTTTCAAACAGCCCCTAAACTGTTAGCACATAAATACTTATGAATTGTTTCAACATAAGTACATAGTCAAAACTTTATGTATTTCTTTTGACCTAGGGTCATGAAAAAATGACAGACACTACAGGATCTGTGATACAGGAAAATTTGAGAATGTTTGTTTTTTGACATTCTCCCCTAATATTTTATTAGCATTGCATTTATATTTATTGTAATATTCCATCGTTTAATTATACTATTTGTTTATTCACTCACCTTTAGTGAACATTTGGGTTATTTAAAGTTTTCAGCATTCTGAATGAAGATATTAAGAACATTCATGTGCAAGTCTTTGTGTGAACATGTTTTCATTTTTCTTGAGGTAGCAACTAGGAGTGGAATTTCTGCATAATATATAAACTCTAGTTTATCTTTGTAAAAGAACAGCTGAATTTCCATCTTATTTTCCTTCCGTCTGTAGAACTTTCTTTAAGTACTAGCCTTCTAGAAACAAATTCTTTCATTTACTTATATTAAAATTTTTTTTCTCAGAGTTCCCATTGTGACTCAGTGGGCTGAGTACTCAACTAATATCCACGTGGATGCATGTTCTGTCCCTGGCTCTGCTCAGTGAGTTAAGGATCTGCATTGCTGCAAGCTGTGACATAGGTCACTGATGTGTCTCAGATCTGGCATTATTATGGCTGTGGTATAGGCTGGCAGCTGCAGCTCTGATTCAACCCCTAGCCTTGAAACTTCCATATGCTGCAGGTTCAGCCCTTAAAAAGTATATGTTTTCTCTATTGTAATTTGTAAAGGATATAGTCACTGAATGTGGAATTCTAGTTTGGCACTTTTTTTTTCTCTAAGTATTTTATTTTATTTTATTTTATTTTATTTATTTTATTTTATTTAAGATGTTTGTTTACTAATGTCAAATGTTATGCAGAAGTCAAATACATTTATTTATTTATTTATTTATTTATTTATTTATTTATTTATTTATTTTTGCCTTTTAGGGCCGCACCTGTGGCATATGGAAGTTCCCAGGCTAGGGGTCTAATCGGAGCTACAACTGCTGGCCTACATCACAGCCACAGCAATGCCAAATCCAAGCCATGTCTACAACCTACACCACAGCTCATGGCAATGCCAGATCCTTAATCTACCGAGGGAGGCTAGGGATCGAACGTGCAACCCCATGGCTCCTAGTCAGATTCGTTTCCGCTGCACCACGATGGGAACTCCTCTAAGAATTTTAAATACGACATGCCATTAGTTTTTGACTTGCATTATTTCTGATGAAAATATTTTGACCTCCTATCTTTGTTTTTCATATGCAATGTGTATTTTCTGCCTGTCTCTATAATTTTCTTGCTGTCCTTTTTTAGCAACTTGATTTTCATATACTTTGATATGGTAGTCTTTGTTTTTACTGTGCTTTATGTTTTACTGAAGACATTTATCTATAAATTTAGGGTTTTGATCAATTTTGAAATTTTTATTTATTAGCTCTTCAAATATTTTACTGCACTTCATCCTTCTGAGAGACTAATTACAGATATGTTAGGCCACTTGATTTTTGTCCCACACATCACTGTGGCTCTGCTCATTACTTTTATGTCTTTTCTCTTACTGTGCTTCCGTTAGGAAATTTTCTATTGCTGTGCCCACAAGTTCACTGATCCTTTCTTCTACAATATGTAATGTGCTGATAAGCACACATAGTGAATTTTCATCTCACATAACTTATAATTCATCTTTAAATGTTCCTTTTTATTTTTATCTTTCACATTTTCTTTGTCATAATGCTAATTTTTAAAATCCTTTAGCATATTTATAATAGCTTTTTAAAAGTCCTTTTCTTCTAATTCTGTCATCTCTGTCATTTCTGGATCTTTTTCTATTGACTGATTTGATATGGCACACATTTTTCTGAGTCTTTGCATCTCTAATAAGTTTAATTAATCCTGGATATTTTTTACCTTGTTGACCTCTAGAATTTTTGCCTTCCAGTAAAGAGTGTTTTTTTTCTGGAAATCAATCCAATTATTTATTAATCAGCTTTTTGCTTTAAGGCTTATCTTTAACTTTCATTATCCATTATTTTAGTCTTCTATCCTTTGTGGTCTCATCTAAATGTCCTGGGTATTCAGTGAGGGGTCTCCACTCTAGCTGCTCAGAATACATTGAGAATGCTCAGAAATTTCTCAGGTTAAATTGCTCCAGCTGTTATTTACCCTGAACTATAGAATTCTACTCTAGTATACATCAGTATTCAGCAACTAGCTCCATATATATCTATTGTAACTTTTTTTTGGGGGGGGAGTACTTTCTCCTCTCTAATAGTGTGCTGTGCAAAATTCTGTCATTTAAATCTGCCTGAACCTGTTCTCTTCTCCTTAATGCAGCAAGTTAGTCATGTTCTGCTTGGGTATCTCCTTATTCAACATTGTTCAAAAAATTCCTCCAGACAGAATGATGTGGTGACAACTGTTCTTACATCATTTGCTTCCTTCCTCTCATGAATCAATGTTCTGCTAAGCTTGTTCTCCAGTTTCCAAAGACAGTTACATCATATATTTTTATCAAGTATGCTACCAGTTACTCCACTATGTGTGGAAGTGGAAGTGCCAAAAACCCATTCACATTTTTTACAGAATAGAAGTGGAAGTGCCAAAAACCCATTCACATTTTTTACAGAATATCTATCAGCACTGCTAGCCCATCCTCTCCAGGCCTGAATTTCTTTTATCATAGCCCTATGAAGCCCTCTTAGGTGGGAAATGACTTGGTTAACAAGGACAGAATGACAGTGATATGAGGGTTGGGTATAAGAAAATATGAGGGCTAGGGGAGTAGACAAAGTACCCTGTGTTTCAGGCTGAGCCCATGCAAATCATGAAAGTGTAAGAGTGAAATAAGAGATAAAAATGGATTCTCATTTATACAACATCCCAAAGTTTTCCTGTGGGGTAGGAATGGGGCTAGAAACAAAAAAATCAAAGTAAATATATTAAATATGTTTTATTGGAAAAAATAGATTTAGAGCTAAAGTCACTTGGGGATAACCATTTGTACCCTGTGATGAAGTTATTGTTCAATAGAAACAGATTCAGTTAATGAGAAGAGCCTAATTAGCAAGTTTGTGAAATCAGAATGCTGAAGAAAAGTATAATGGCTTTTATTATAATTTAACATGTGATAGAAATATAAAGTAATTTGAATATGAAATTTTACAAAAAAATCTTTCTAAGTGATGTTATTTTCCTATAGTTTCACTGCACATTTAACTCTGAGATAATAAATTAATAAAATACTTTTATGGTTGTACACTAGACAGAAAGTGCCCAGGGGAAAGAATTATTTGATCAGTTATCCTGAAGTGTTTGTAGGATCAGAATCTAAACATGACATAGGCCAACATCTCCAGGCTGGAGAAGCCTTGTCTTCATGGAGAAAATGCCAATGAATGGTTCTTACACACTCACTAAGAAAGAAATTATCAGTCCCTTCTTTCTTGACCCTCCAGGTCCTACCACTATGTGTTTATCTTGGTTTGAAATATTACTGATTAACACTGAATAAAGTCCTTCTTAGAGATTACTCTTCCAGAAGTCACAGAATACATTTTTATTGTAAAGGTATCCCTAATTTATTCTATTAAGTATAAAATAGCTTTCCATATTTATATTTCAAGATACACACACAGGCATCTATATCTGAAACAAAGCTATATTCAATCCTAGTTTTTCACTCACATTTTGAGAAAAGTAGGCAGTTTACTTAAAGGTGCTTGTGTGTCTGTGTGTGTGTGTGTGTGTGTGTGTGTGTCTGTGTCTTCTCCAACTCACTTGGTCAATGTTTTCCTGCCCACTCCTCTGCTCTCATAGCCTCATATTCAGGCTCTCAAGCTCACCCTACTTTCCCTACTCTGTCTTCCATAATTATCGTTTCTACTTGGCTGAACTTGACAGAGGAAAATGGTGGAGACATTTTCTCTCGGAGATAATTTGTATTTTTTCCCAGAGCTCAGGAATTAAGAACTCTGCCAAGAATTAAGCCCAGGAGCAATATGTATTTTAATGACGGCAACTTACCTGTGTTCCGGAAATAATGTTGTTTAGGCAGTTCCTACTCAGCTTCCTCCCAAAGTTGCCTTGTCACCAGGAAGCAGATCAGAGACTCTAGCAACTCTTCCCGATACAGTGCTGAAAAAGTTTAAATTTTGGCAGGAAACAGAACTTCCTGATATTCAGCAGGATGTAGAGAAGGGACCAAAAAAAAAAAAAAAAAAAAAGAATACCCTGTTGGGCCTTATAGGTTGATTTCTAAAAGATAATTATTTCAAAATATCTTCTTCCAATGCTCTCCTGCATGGACTTTAACATTTATAGCAGTGTATGATAACCAGCTTCAGGTTTAGGTTAGAAACAATATTCCCAGTCTACTCAAGAATTTCAGGAGAGACTCAGTCTATTCCTATCCGTTCATCTTTCAATCTTAGAATCTCTGTATTGCACCTAAACTTTTTCTCTTAACTCCTGGAGATACTACACTCTCTTGTCTGTTCTGCCCTTTGTAAAGCAGGTGCCACGGTGAAGCATTTTCCTACTGATTTTTTTGGTTAAGAAAAGGTAATTTAATCAGCATGTGTAATTTTCTGGTCCCTTGCCTCTGATGCCATCTCCTAAAAACACCTTATCCCCCCCATTTGGTTCAACTTCTACAGAGCTATAGGGAAACCGTTATGCTAATGATGAGGCAGATAAGTGGTTTACTTAAATTAAATTAGCAAACACATCCAATTACTCTGCAACCATTCTGAACGTAACAAGAAAAAGTCATTATCAGCATAGAAGAGATAAAGGCTGGTGTTTTTACCCTTCTTGGAGAAAATGTTATCTGTGCCAAAGGTTTCCATCAGAAGAATTAATGGTTGACTTGTTAAAGTCAACTTCTCTAAATTGAAAGCCAGCATTAAAGAGAGTCTGTGATTCAGCCTATCTTTCAATTAGAGTGCTATAAAGTTATAACCCTGACTGGTGGCTTTAATTATGAGAATTATGTCCCCAAGTAGCTACCCTATTGCATTATCTGTAAAAGCCAAGCATTGTTATCTCTTTAAGATACTATTACACACTTCCTATATTATTTTTATGTTGCTTGAGGAATAATACATTATAAGTCTTCCAGTAAGAATCCTGTGCAACAATCTCACATCAATTCATTTTACAAATATTTGATGAATGTAAGTTGTGTTCCAGGTGCAAAGTACGGTTGTTAGGGCTTACAAGGCCCCAGTGAGTAAGCTGTAGACCCTGTCCTCCAGCATCTGAAGTCAGAGAGGAGAGACAGATCTATAAACAAATGTAAAATAAGGATATGGAGCCTATAAAGTGGTCTACTGCTATGAGAGCCTAGAGGAGGATGTGCTAATCTCTGCCTTATGTGGTACAAGAAGGACTGGGAATATTTAAAGGAAGAGCTGGCAGTGGCAAAGTGGAAGTCAAGGCAGTAGAAGTCAATTCAGTGAAAGAGAAAAGTATTTTCAAAAGCTCAGGGTTGTGAGAATGTGTAGTTTGATGACACTTTTAAGGACCAGCAAGAAGTACTGTGTGAAAGTATAGGATGAATGATAAGAAAACGAGGAGCATAAAATAGTCAATCAATCTGTCTCCTTTGGTGACTGAGTGTGAAATTCATGATGAAGAAAGTATCGATTAATTAAATTTCAGAAAAAGACTACATATCATTCAGGATGTTTAACCAAGGAATCTATATTTATTGCCTGGTTATGCAAACAAATAAATTTATGAAATGAGAGCTAATACCACATCATAAGCTGTTGAAACAGGCACAAATGAATTGCTTTTGATTCTAAGTGATGTTTCCTTCTATAATTCCTGAGTGTTGCAGACAACTTTTCTTCATTTACTTCTTTCAAATGATATCTCATGGAAATTGCTCCTGAGGATGCAAGCCTGGTCCTATTCCCACAACCAGAGTTAAACTGGCTGGAAATTTGAAAATAAGCAACACCAATAAGGTGTGATTTATGTAAATACTAGCTCCTCAAATATATTTATGGACTGCACTAATTTGGCAATGCTGTTATCTTATACCAGTTGGTTACTTGTTTTTTAGCTAAATAAATCTAAGCCTTGAATTTTCTGTTATCTGGTTTAATAGTATCCAAGTTGATCTTCAGAAGAAAGTTATTTGCAAAGATATTGATTCTCAAGCCAAGAATCTGTCTGTGTCCACGTGCTGTTCCTTATCACCATCCCTTTCCTCCTGAGCCACTACTTCCCATACCAAGCTCTGACAATTCTATCTTCCAGTGTCCATCCACTTCTCTCTGCCTCCACTTCTATTTCCTGAGTTCAAATTACCTACATTCATCACCTGGTAACTCCAGCAGTGTTTTAAGTGCTCCCTCTGCCTCCAGTCTGTTGCCCTTAATCTATAGTCTGAACTGTCATCAAAGTTAGGGACCATAGCTTTGACCTCAAATTCTTAGGCTTTTTTCCTATATCTTATATTTAAAATCTATTCTATCCCAATTACATGAAAAGCCAAATCTTAGTTTACATGAATATTAAAACATTAAATATTTGAAGTATACAATTTTTTTCTTTGTTCACTAAGGAGACTTTTGATATAAATTATCTTCCCTTATGTAACTTCTATACCTGTACACCAGGTTTTGAAGGATGTACTTGTTTTCAATATGTAATTAAGGGCCTAGTGAGGATATTGAAATTTTCATCTTATAAATAAAAAGGCTGAACTCTACATTTGCTATTTCTCACATATTTATACCCTACACTAAGGGAAAGTGAGTACATTTATTTTTATTCATCATATTGGTATTTTTTATTCTTGTCCAGGAGGGGAAAAGTAATACCCTCTCCAGGTTGAAATATTAAGAAATAAAAAATTCTACTATATGATACTGCCTGGATGGACCATCGAATTTTACAATGAAGGTCATTACTATATTAAATACATCCCAGAGGTGCTGAGAACCTCTTAAACGTAGTCAAATAATTCAGATAATATAATGTATGTAAAATATTTGATTGTTTCTGAAGTACCATAGCAACCTTAATTATTATTTTTATCTGCTGGATTTATAATTAAGCATCTGCTTTAAAACCCATGCTCCTTCCATTTCATCACACTCCATTTTCATGTTTGCTTGTTATCTGAATTTCTTTCTTTCAGATTTTATCCCTCTAATTCCCCTATACTTTGCCATCATCAAAAACACAAATATAATGATGCTGATAGTCTACTTTAGGCATTTTAATCATCCTTAATTATCAACAAACCAAATTTGAAGGTCAGTAATATGTAAATGATTCTTCATCATTTGCAGTCACACATATGCCTCTTGTGCTCTAGACACCAAAAATACTTGCAGCTCTGAGTACATTATGTGCTCTTTCAAACTTTCTGAGTTGTCCAATCCTGTTTCTTCTTCCACCTGATTTTTTTTCTGGTGAGCCATTATCTATCCCTGAAGATGCATCTGTCATGCCTTTTTTGATGGTCCCAGAAAAAGCTAGAAAATCCCACTTTCTATCCTATCATATAATTGTGTTTTTAGCTCAAAAATACATGCTATTTTAACTGCTTACTTTTCTAAAGACTTACATAGCACAAGCTAAGCATTAAAATCATATTAACGGAATGATGTGGGACAGAAGGAGGAAGGAAGGAGGAAGAAGAAGGGAAGGAAGGAAAAGAAGGAGAAAAGAAAGGAAGAGAGAGGGAGGAGGAGGGAAAGAAGATGATTAACAAGTAGCAAGAATACCTAGAACCAGGCAGGTGATATGTTTAGAATGCTAGACAGTCTGCTCATTTATTTCATCCTACTGTAAAGCAACAGAGTAGTAAACCCCTCTGTGTTAAAAAAAATTCTGTTGAGTTTCTAAAATTGACACACTAGATTCTGTGACTACAGAAGAGAACCCCTAAAAAAGCATTCTCACCAATGAGGCATTCTCATTTCATATTGTTATGAAATATTATTTTCATAATAAAATCAAGGGCCTGTCCTGGTATTGCTGCAGTCATCACAGAGCTGTGACATCTGTCTCAGTTGTGAAGTTTTAGGGTTTTAAAGGCCACATGCTTCACAATCACCTTGCATTTGCTCTCATGATAAATGTTTTAAATGACTTCCAGTACACTAAGTATCTTTGAAACAGGCTGAGAAAAGACCATACTTAATACAATTTCTACATTTAAAACATTTTTTTCATTTTATAGCCACACCCATGGCATATGGAAGTTCTCAGGATTGAATCCAAGCTGCAGCCGCATAATGCAGGATCCTTTAACCCATTGTGCTGGACTGGAAATAGAACCCACATCTACACATCAGCCTGAGCTGCTGCAGTTGGGTTCTCACCCCCACTGCACCACAGCAGGAACTCCTCTACATTTCTTGATGTGGCAAAGTTATTTTCTAATATAAATGCCACCTACAAAGAGAGTGTTAAGGATTTTATGTTAATTTATACAATACCTTTTCTATGAAGATCCCTATAAGAAATTTCTCTGCACATTTTCTAAGTGATAGTTATATTTCTATGAAGCAAGGGGTGGTTTTTATCTTTTGGTCACCTCGCATTTCATAGCTGGTAGTATTTCTATCCTCACTCTCATTGCTAGAAAACTTGTAATTAAATTTGGAAACCATCCTTAATAATAATATAGACTTCATGGCTTGTGTCTTGTACCTAACCTCATTCCTGTTTGCATAATTCAGTCCAACCTTTGCTTTTTCTTTCATGCCACTTTTTAATTCATTTATTTTCATCTGTTTAGAAATTCATACAAAAAGTTCTTACCAAAAGTGTCAGAGGAACATAGGGCAAACAAAGTCCACTTTTTAAAAAAGTAGCTCCTGCTCTACACGTTGAATTATGACTTAGAATGCAGTTACTCCAGGGAAAGAAAGTCATTTGAGAAACTAAACTATACACGCTTTATCCGCATGAAGCCTGACATCTTTTATGGTCATTTCTTGTACTTGGATTCCTGTTTTCTGAATTATCACTATTTGGTATTTGTAAACTCAAGATAAATGCATCAGAATTATTCAAGAGTACCTGGTGTGTGATTGTTTCATTCTAGTTACTTTCATTTGTGCAGCAAAAATGGTTACTATGTATATTCTTCCATAATATTTCCTTCAAGACATTTCACGAGTTTTATTTTTATATCACTATATATACTCCTCAAGTTTATAGTGACTGTAAAGTTGCAGTTTTTACAAAACTGGGCCTGGTGAGCTGTATTGGATTCTGACTTCAGGAAAGACTAGAACTGAGTAGCACACCCCAGACGTCTATAATTCTGTAGTATGCTGTCGCTTTCAGAATCGTTCTAGGTAAAAAAATATTAAATAATTGTTAACTTTATTGAGAATGGCTATCATAACAATCCCAGACATACCTCAAAGTTTTATGAAAAACAACCTGATTTTTTTTTTTTGGTCATTTGCAGGGTATTGATAGGAGCTAGAGTAACTGACATTGGATCTATATTTACTATAGGGAATTGTATATAGAAATCTATAAATCACACTCAACATAACTCAAGCAAACAGTGCAGACCACTAAAGATGCCCTGATGTAGAGGATCTTGGCTAAAAGTTCCTCTTGCCATCCCACCTTAATAACAGAAATTAATCTGACTAAGCTGTTTAATAATACTGCCAGGCCTATACTTGGCATCCTAATTAGAAATGTCTTCTAGATCTCCCTTGGTTCTCACATCTTCTAATAAGTTGTAGTGTCTGCTTCCTTTCTTTCAAAATATCTCTAACCCAAGTATCTGCTCCCTTCCATATAACAGCATGGTTCATGCCTTTGTTATAAATCTAGATAATTGTACATATATGAAAATTATCTCTTCATTTGCCTCTCTCCTTTCTGATCTAAAGATCACATTGCCACCAAGGTAATTTATCTGAAGCACAAGCTCTGATTTTTGTCACCTTTCTGATCACATGTCTTCACTGGCTTCTAATTATTTCAGAAGGAAATTCAAATCCCTTATTCAGACATTTAACATTCCCTTCCTCCACCATCCGAAAGGGAGCTCATTCTGGCATCTAAGAGCCAAAACTCTGATGCTAAACTCCTCAATTCG
>PVHT020000077.1:31220258-31274327 GCA_004024745.2 Catagonus wagneri
TAAACTCCTCAATTCGAATCCTGGCTCTGGAGCCTTGGGAATTTATTTACTCTCTCTGTGCTTCAGATTTCTCATTTGGAAATGGTATAATCATCATACTTCATAGAGTTGTTACAAGTATTAAATAAAGAAGGCAGTCAACAATCCTTAGCATAGAAATATTTGCTATTATCTTCTGCACCTAATTTACCTTCTCAAAATTTTGTCTATTTCCCTTTATTCTATCCACAATAAGTAAAATTACTTTCATACTCTGTGGGAAATGATGTGGTATAGCACAATCAGAACTGGGTTGTAATCCATACTAAGTAACTACTGTCGTGGGGAAGTCTCTTAAACTCCCTAAGCTCCAATTTCCACATCTTTAATATTTACCTTTCAAAGTTCCTATAAGGTTTAGAAGTAATGACTGTATCGTGCATAGCACAGTCTGTATCACATAGATTCTCAGTGAGTGATGGTTATTGTTAACAGTGATTAAACCCATAAAAGAGTCATATATTTCAGCTTTCACATTTTTGCCTTTACCACTATTGCAGAGAAGGGCATGGCTATATTTCCCTCTCTAAATGTAGTCCATTGTTAATCTTAAATGTTCTTTTCCCCATAAAGTCATCTCTAAATCCCTCCTATGAAAATAATCTCTTTCTTTTCTAAAATCCTATAGCATTTTATTCTTACTTCCCTCTAAACCTGTTTACTAAATTGTTTTATATTCCTGCCATCTCCATTATTGAAATGAAAGATTCATAAGGGCTGATCTGTGTCTAGCTCATCTTTTTACTTTATATCTCTATACACATAATAGCACTCAATAAAGGTTTCTTTCATAAGAACATGACTGAGCCATTCATTACAAACATAACGAAAACACTTTTACACAAAGAAGCTGTGCTGGATACTGCTCTTGAGTGACATTAGCTGTAAGGAAAAAGGACACACATTGAAGAGAGGACATAAATTGGATTTGACTTTATTTTTAAAAATAATAGTTAACATTAAAAATATAATGTGGGAGTTCCTGTTGTGGCTCAGTGGTTAACGAATATGACTAGTATGCACGTGGACTTGGGTTCGATCCCTGGCCTTGCTCAGTGGGTTAAGGATCTGGCAATGCCTTGAGCTGTGGTGTAGGTCGCAGATGTGGCTCAGATCCTATGTTGCTATGGCTGTCGTGTAGGTCATACATATTTAAACACGTGTAAATAAGTTGCCTACCATTCAAGATGGTCAATATGCTGATGGAACAGTTTGGCAGTAGTTAGGACATAAGCCTGGGGACTGGGTTACAGTGCTTACCAGCTTGTAAATAAGCATATGATGTGCAATTTCAGTTTCCATTTCCTCATCTGAACATGCAGATGATGATAAAAACCATTTTGTGAGATTGCTGTTTGGATAAAATTAGAAAATGCGTGTAAAGCACTTAGCACAGCACTAGCCCAGATTAAATAGTAAGGTGTAGGTTTATTTTAATTATTAAGCCTGAAATAAATTCATTAGATAGCTCATAATTCTTCATGTTATTGAGGACACTACTAATGATATACTTGAACTACCATCACCTAAAAAACAGGTAAGGGTCAGAACCATCTGCTCATCGTTGTTTTGGGCATGGCTCAGTGGGTCAAATATGTAATCTCATGCAAATATGTAATGTGTTACCACAGGATGATAGTAATTAGATAGCTTAGTTATTATTGCATATTTTGGATACTTATGAATAATATTTTTATCTTGATACTGAACACAAGTAACACTAATAATGTTAAAGTCTGAAACAAGTATTTCCTATTACTCAAATTTAATGTTGCCAGGTTTTTAGAGAGAAATATCCTAACACAGCAGGGTAAACTGTTAAAACAACGGCTATTATTTGTTGCTACATATCTCCTTGATTCAGGATTTTCTTATAACTAAGAAATAATTTCTTTGCTAGGACTAACAAGACTACAACTATTCTTCATAACTAAATATTTCGTAATTTTATCTATTCAAGCTGCCTCATTTATTCTTCTCTCTCACAGTGTAATTTAGAATACACACACGGTACACGTATATACTGTGTGTGCATGTATGTGTGTGTAAGGAATAGACTTAAGTTTTTCTGTGATAGAACGAAGGAATTGAGCTGGATCAGAGATTTATATGCATGAGAACTGAAGTCATGAGGCCTGTGTTATACACACAAGACTCACAGAACAGATGGGTTTTAGAATCTTGGTAATAGTCTCCTTCAAAAGTGTTTCTCCTTGAGTTTGTCCTTGGGACAGTTCAATGATTAGAACTATCTCTGCCAGGAGCCATCTGGCTTTGGCTTTTTATTTTTTGGAATGCCTCCTGAGTGCTTACCAGGGTCACAAAGCAAAGAGTGCCAGTTCTCCCTCGGCTGTTATCACTGTCACAATGAAGCTAGTCTGATTTTCTATATTCACAATATTGTACAGAAACATCTCCAAAAAACTTTTTTTTGTCTTTTTGCCTTATCTAGGGCCTTATCTAGGGCCTTATCTATGGCATATGGAGGTTCACAGGCTAGGGGTAACAGGAGCTGTAGCTGCCAGCCTTCGCCACAGCCACAGCAATGTGGGATCCGAGCTGCATCTGCAACCTACACCACAGCTCATGGCAACACTGGATCCTTAACCCACTGAGCAAGGCCAGGGATCGAACCCGCAACCTCATTGTTTCTAGTCGGATTCATTAACCACTGAGCCACGATGGGAACTCCGTTTGTTTTTGCTTTTTAAGGCCACACGTGTGGCATATGGAAGTTCCCAGGCTAGGGGTCAAATTGGAGCTATAGCCACCAGCCTACACCACAGCCACAGCAACGCCAGATCCGAGCTATATCTGCGACCACACCACAGCTCATGACAACGCTGGATCCTTAACTCACTGAGCGAGGCCAGGGATAAAACCTGCATCCTCGTGGATCACAGTCAAATTTGTTTCTACTGAGCCACAATGAAGACTCCTCAAAAAACATTTTACAACTAAAGCCGGAGACTTATGACATGTCACAGTGTTTCTATAATTCAACAATTGAGTTAATTTTCCCTGAAATTTATACAGTCATTTTGCAGTTTATTCTCACTGGAGAGCTGTTCATTCCATGTTTCTCTACCTTATCAAATGGGTGAACTACTTGGGGCCACACAACTTTGCAGCACTGAAGCCTCCCCATGTAGGATGAAATTTTCTTTCCTATTTAACACCACAAAAATCTCCCTAGTCATCCTGCCAGGTTTGCACTCACTTGATGTTAGAAAGCCAAGTCACACATGGATGTAAGAGCACTAAGATATAGGAACATGGTTGTGTCTGTGTTGCCTAGAACAAGTCATTTGTCCTCTTCATACTTCAGAGGTAGTTAATATCTTCTAGATACTCTGAAAAATATGAGAGGAAAATGCAGTGGGGAAGAAACCAAGAAATGAGAGAAAAAAGGAGAAAAAAATAAATGGAGAGAGGGTTTCAATATTATGTAGCCACTGAGAAATTTCCAGGCAGGGAAAAAAAAAAGCTGTTTGGTATTCTTAGTGTCCCTTTAAGAACCATCCCTTCCAAAGTAGCTTATTTTACAGAATAATTAAAACCTGAACAAATTTCTGGTATTAGTTTATTGTCCTCCTGATCCTCCTAGAATGTAATATCCACGAGGGTGAGAATATTTTCCTCTAGGTTCCTTGCACCTTCAGTACTTTGGAGAGTTCCTGGCAGGGAGCTGAAGTTTTCCTGAGTATCTGTCAAATCTGTTGACTGAATACAGTTGGCCCTACAGAACACTATATGGGAGAGAAGTCCTGATAGGTGTATTGTAATATAAATGTACCAGAGCACTTGTGGCTTTTTCCCCCTTTTCTGTCTTCATAGAAGTTAAATGTACCCTCAATAGAAATAGAATCATTGATTTAATTTTGCAATGTATATGGAAAGATTCCATATATTTTTGAAGAATTCATAGATTTCTAAAAGCTGAAATTGTGTGATTAATTAGTTGTATTGTGATTTTTATTCTTTTGTTTTTTTGTTTTTGTTTTTTAGGGCTGCCCTTGCGGCATATAGAGTTTCCCAGGCTAGGTGTTGAATCGGAGCTGCAACAGCTGCTGGCCACAGCCACGGCCATAGCAACGCAGGATCCGAGCCGCATCTGTGACCTACACCACACTCACAGCAACACCAGATCCTTAACCCACTGAGCAAGGCCAGGGATCAAACCCATAACCTCATGGTTCCCAGTCAGATTCATTTCCGCTGTGCCATGATGGGAACTCTTTGTGATTATTATACTTGATGATAACAAGGGATTGATGGAGGTGACCCAAAAGTGCAGAACTTTGATAATTAGTACTGTTTTATAGACTAAATTTGGTAAAACTAGATAATTCAAATTTGACATAAAAATTATCAGCTTTCTAGTTTCTGATGGAAAAGAGAATTACTTATAAAAATATCAGTGATCATCAATGAAGCCAAACTTTTTAATAGTCAAGAAAAATTCCAGAGTCTGCTATATAGGAAACAGTCAAGTTTCTCTGAATAATAAGAAAACAGGTCCAAGTTTTAGTTTAGGCACTTGTTTGCGATTCTTTCTTAGATATTAAATTTCTTTGAGCTAGGAAAACCAGTTTTCATCATTTTCAATTTATAGATATAAAAACAAGTTTTAGAAATGCCATAATACATTTTTTTGGCCATGCCCACAGTATGTGGAAATTCTCAGGCCAGGGCTTGAATTCACGTCACAGCAGTGACCCAAGTTACTGCAGTTACAATATGGGATACTTAACCTGCTGTGCCACAGGAGAACTCCATAGTTCATTTTTAAATTCTCAAAGACTGTGCTTGTTAGAAGGGTAATAAAAATTGAGTTTGTTTTTTAATTTTTTTTGTCTTTTTTTTTAGGGCCACATCTGCAGCATATGGAGGTTCCCAGGCTAGGGGTTGAATCGGAGCTGTAACTGCCAGCCTACACCACAGCCACAGCAACATGGGATCCGAGCCAAATCTGCAACCTACACCACAACCCATGGCAATGCTGAATCCTTTACCCAATGAGTGAGGTCAGGGATCAAACCTGCATCCTCATAGGTGCTAGTCGGATTCGTTTCTGCTGAGCCACAACAGGAACTCCAAAAACTGAGTTTTAATCATACAACAAAACTATCTTTGCTCATCAGTGTCCTCAATGCAGAATCTGCCAATCACTAGAGTGTTTTAATTTATTTGTTCTAATAATGGGTAGAAAAAAACTAGTTTTGTCATTGACTTTATTTTTTACAAACCATAATATATGCAGATACTTGATGCAATTTTGTAAAATTTTAAATGGGATAAAAAGTGTATTAAAGAATAAAGTCTGGCTTTCAGCTTGTAAATTTAGATACTGATCCAGAATCCGATATCCAGTTCATGTATGTGAAAGAGCAATGAGAGAACTAGAAATATATTATCTTTCCATCACAGGTACCTATCTTAAATATATTAACAATTAACCTTTATATAGTCATTTGTTGCCTTTTGTGTCTTACCTCATTAGATGATATGAGGTTGGGAAATTATTATCATTGTACCACACTGAGGTTCAGATTGTGTGTGGCACTTTTTCAAGGTCACAAGTCTGGTGAGATAAGAAGAATTTGCTTTGCCTTCCAGTGCCCCGCTCGCTGAAATACCAAGAAGGTGCTCCCTCCTTAAAGAGAAGTCTATTTGCCATTGCCTATCTGATTTAGTCCTGTCAATAGGAGAGACCCTCTGAATTCAATTTTTTGTCTGCATCTGTAAGGTGGTCTGCTGTCTCTACTGCCAAAAAGCTTGCATACTAAAAGCAATTGTTCTTCTCTGGACTTCTCTGTCTGACACCTCTCTCACAACAAGCTCAGGCACCTTTCCTAAAGAAGGGGATTACAACTCTTCCCTTTTCAAACACTGCTGCTGTTTTCACTTCTGTTCCTACAACAATTAATCAAAAACCAAGCACCCCACCAACAAATACATATATTTAGCAATCTTGGCATGTCCCTCAGTCCCCACGACAGTGCCAGGTACTGAGATTCACAGTGCCACTCAGCAGATTCTGTCTGCCTAAATGTCCATTCAGAATTGCATCTGAGCTGCGAATAATTTAGCGGAGAATGACCAAACACTGAAGGCTCTAGAAATGATGAATGTATTGTACGTGATGACCAGGCTTCTAGAAAATCTACTGAGAAAAGTTCTTTTTAAAAATTTTCCGAACAGCTAAAGCCCCTAGATATGAAACCAAGAATGATACACGCAGGAGTTCTCAACAGTAACGTCAAAGAAAGTAACTGCATAGGTATTTTTGCCATAACACAAAATAAATGTGATCAAGGCTTAGAGTGTCTCTTTCCTCAGGGAGCTCAGACAGTTGCTAGTTACAATGTGTCCTTTAAGAACTAGGAGTGATTATGTTTCTTTTATAGGAGGTACTTACCATTGTTAAAGATCCCAAATCTGTCTCTTTTAGCTTATAGCTGTATAGCAATGGGCAAATAACTTCATTTTTATAAATGTTATTTTTCTCAAGAGTAAATTTCCATTATCAGCTACCTCATTGCACATGCCCAGGGTTATGAGCTTAAGAAATAAGAAAACACTAAGCTCTTTCTATTGACTGACCTTGGCACTCGGTGTAAGGACAAAGTAAGTTTTGACAGATGTACACCCACCTGAAGTCACCACCACTACAGATAAGATTCAGAACATTTCCATACATCCCACAAATTTTCTCGTCCCTTTTACTCTGTGTTTTAAAGTTAATTTCTACAATTTTCTTGAAGTACTTTTGTAAAATCCCTATACTATCTGCTTTGTGATGATTATCCGCTAATGAAAGCAATTCTTTTTAGGATATCTATTTCTAAAACTATAGTTAGGAAAGAATTATGTCAGCTTGGCTGGGATTGTTTTGTCTCAGAAACTCCTTAACAGAATTCATACTTACAGCTATATCTCATCTCCAGAGTATGAAAAAGTCTACCAGATTCATAATAGAGCTCTGCACAAATTAGAATAAACTTCTCTTCCATTGATAGTGATCAACATCTGCAGGGATGATAGGCTACTGCATGTGTTCCTCATGCTGTCAAAATAAAAGCCACATTTTGCAAAATGGTATATCCACGTTACTATTAATCAGCCAAGCCTGACCAGCTGAGGGATCTAAGATATAATTTTTAGCCTACTCGTACGCCCAGGCCTTGACATTCTAAATCAGTCATCATTGACCTGGCAACCTAGGGCTTGCTATTTGATTTTGGAGACCTCTACTCATTGATCAGGATTTGCAGAGATGTAGTTAGATATATGCAGATTTTAGTGTCCTAAATTTGATTCAAATTTGATTTTCTTGGCAGCTCTTCTTCAAAGGTTAAGATTAGGTTTACAGTAGGGTTGGAGTTTTTAATCTTTACATTTCATTTTCTTTCTGCTTTCTGTTGACATTAAAGATAACAATAGTTCAAAATCTTTTACTCTGCCATCATCTACTCTCAAACTATATCCAGAATTCAATCTGAAATTTGATCTAAGGCTCTCAAGTCACATGGAGCCTTTTCTAATCTCTTTAAGATGATAATTTCTTTCCTCTTAACTTCCATAACTTTTTCTACATTCAGCATTTGCATACTTCAGAGATATTTGTATAAATATGCCTCCTTCCCAGGGAACTGTGAGTCTTTTTAAGATATAGATTGGTTTTTTATTCAGTTTGTATCTGTATTCCTGACTACAATGCTTAACATAATACCCAGACTTTTTTTCAAGTTCCATTTTAATAAACTCAATTAATCAATGAATATGTGATTGAATGAAAACCTTTATTGTGGACATGATGGAGATGTACATTTTGAAAGATAGCTTAATTATGTGAAAGCACTCCTGTGTTCAAACAGTGTGATTAATAGAGTGATGTCAATCTGGAAGAGAGTGCTCTTGTGTGTATTACAAATCACTGTATTTGATTCTATTCTCTCAATATTTCTTATTTTTGAACTTGATAAATTAAGGATGATTTGTCTCTAAAGCAAGGGCTGATTATAACACAGAGCTGGGACATAACCATACATAGTAATAAAATACATTGCAGAACAGTTACATTTAAAAGAGAAGATAATAAAACTATGTTACCTATTAAGACAATTTCATAAATACATGAGCATAAAAAGATGGAAGGATGTACAGCTAGACAATGTCAGTTTCACTGATGTATTTTGAGAAAAAAAAGTGTTAATATTTTGCTATTTTTTGTGTCTAACAAATTTTCTCTTACACAAGTATTATTTATATAGTCAGGATATATTTTTGAAAAATAAACAATATGGCTCAATAAGATGGAATAATGAAATAAAACTAGAAAGATTATTTATAATGAAAATAAAGATGAATGCTTATGTTTATTCTTATTGCGATTATAGGATCTTGGCTTAAAGAAAGCATATAGGAAAAAGAAAGTTACAAACATAGCATGAGTCAATGGTGGCTACTACAGCAGTGCTAAAAGAGTATATGATGTTGTAGGCATATTTACAGAAGCATATTTACAGAACATTCAGATGAAGAAAAAATACTAGGATTTATGATCTTCACTGCTTATGATACCTGGAGATGAATTATTGGTCTTAGTTCTCTGTACTATATTTTGAAAGATATTAAAAATTAGAATGAGGAGTTCCCATTGTGGCGCAGTGGAAACGAATCCAACTACTATCCATGAGGATGTGGGTTCAATCCCTGGCCCCACTCAGTGAGTTAAGGATTTTGCATTGCCATGGGCTGTGGTGTAAATTGCGGATGCAGCTCAGATCCTGCATTGCTGTGGCTGTGGTATAGGCCAGCAGCTGTAACTCTCTGATTCAACCCCTAGCCTGGGAACTTCCATAGCTGCAGGTGTGGCCCTAAAAAGAAAAAAAAAGGGAAAAATACCCTAGAATGAATTCACAGTGAGGGACAACTAAGGTACAGAAAGAAAAAACAGTCTGGAAACGAAGTCAAATAGGAAAAAGAAACATGACAGGAAGGACCTTATGGAAGTGTGATGTTTTTCAGCAAACATGTAAAGATCATGATGTTAAAGAGGACCTGGAAATATTAAGCAGATTTGCTAATGCCATGATTCTCTGCCTTTGGTTTTGACTCTGTATCCTGGAGCTATATGACATATTCCCTCAGTAATGGAGATTTCTGCTGGTAGAGACAATCACCTGAGGGATTAATTTAATACCTCCCTTTGTGGAAATAATAGGACTGGTGACTAAGCATTTATCATTTGAAAAATACAACTTGATTATACAATGACATACTGTTCTCAGTGATTGTATTGGTGGTTTAACTTCTACTTCACTCACTGAGATTACTTTTAAGCACTTATTCTATACCAAGCATTCTGCTAAGCACTTTACATAAATTATCTTGGAGCTGCCATTGTGACTCAGTGGTAACAAACCCAATTAGTATTCATGAGGACATGGGTTCAATCCCTGGCCATACTCAGTGGGTTAAGGATCCAGCATTGCTATGGCTGTGGTGTAGGCCAGCAGCTATAGCTCTGATATGACCCCTAACCTGGGAATTTCCATATGCCGCAGGTGCGGCCCTAAAAAGACAAATAAATAATTTATCTTACTTAACCCTTATAAAGCATTATGATATAAAAATTGTTTTGCTCACTTTGCAAATGGTGATACTGAAGCTTAGAGATTAAGTATCACATAGACAATAACCTCTAGAATTAGATTGAAACCCAGATCTTCCTGAATACAAACCTTGTATTTTTAAATATCATGCTATTGATGGGGTAAACAGGGGGCCCAATTTGGATAAATATTGTGGATTTTCTAACCATGAAAGCAGACACAAATCAGATCAAGGTCCTTTCAAAGTAATCCTAAGAAGAGGTCAAGAGTAAACTGCCACACCACACAACTCTGAGTAAAGAGTCGGTTAATTCTCTTTCAATTAGGATGTCTTAACTGTATGTAACAGAACACCTGTAAACATATTTTTAGAAATAAAAACATCTAATTTTTTCACATATTTCAGGATTGCTCTACCAACCCTTCATGTTCTAAAAATACCTGATATTAGGCTATGTCTACATGTATTTGTTCACCCGGACAGGACATATTGGGGTTCCAGATCAGAGAACAGACTGCTTACTCGTAGAGCGTCTTGCATGGGTTCGGCATCCCCAGTTCTTCGTAAGGCAGTGCTGTGAAGCCTGCTGCCACCTGTGCATACCGTGAAGGTTTGCACCACAGGAGAGAGGAACCCGGACTTTAGGAGTCTCAAATCTTATAAAGGAGCAGCTGGTGCATTTGTGCCCCCTGCTCCCTAGAGAGACCAGAAGGACCCTATCTTTTGCTCTGGATGTAAACAAATCCTCTCAGGGAAGAGGACAGGAGGGTTCTAAGATTTTATTATCCATAAAATATAAACAAATGAGTCCACAGAAGATGTGAGTCTCAATCTCCCCGGAGCAATCCCCAATCTCCAGTTTCTTTGCCATTCAGTCGTAAAGCCCAGCCTGGTCAGAAAGATGAACATATTCGTGGAGGATTGTCTTCCAGTGCCCAGCCTGTCTGCCTGCTGCTCTGCTATGCTGGTAGTATCGGGGAGGTCTCGCCCTCAGGGTTCCTAAAGTTTCACATTTGCCCGTGTCATTTTCCCAAGCACAAAAGAAAGGACAAGAAGAATGAACGGCATTTGACTTGTATTGCTTTTACATTAGGAAAGAAAATCTTTCCCCAAAGAATCTCAGTAGATTCTCCTTTATAACTTTCTGACTGGGGCTGGAACATGTATTCATTCCTAGAACAATCAATGCCAAAAGAGAAATCTATTGCCATATCTGGTTTACATCAAGTGCAGGGGAATACTGGCATTCAAATGAAATTAGGTTCTGATTGCAGTTTCTATTGTATGGGAAAATCTGCTTCAGCATTAAAGATTCCTTCATTCATTCAACTCTACTTTCATGTGGCACCTCCTATACGTCCAAACATGGTTAATCACAAAAAAATGTAAAAATGGATGAAAGAGTCTCCAACTTCAAGGGGCTCACAATCTGCTAATAATGACAGATATTTATAAATTGTGGAGTACATGAGGCTACATGACACAAAATAAGTTTTTTTTTTTTTTTTTAACTTCCGCATGTGGAAGTTTCCAGGCTGCTAGGGGTCAAATCAGAGCTGCAGTTGCCAGCCTATGCCACAGCAACACAGGATCCAAGCCACATCTGCAACCTATACCACAGCTCACAGCAACCCTGGATACAATGAGTCCAGGGATCAAACCTGCATCCCATGGATACTACTAAGGTTCCCTAAATATCAAACATTAAATATTGTCCTTTATTTAAATAAATTTGATCAGAGTTCCCTGGTGGCTCAGTGGGTTAAGGATCTGGAATTGTTGCTGCTGTGGCACAGGTTCAGTCCCTGACCTGGGAACTTCCATATGCTGCAGGCGCAGCCAAAAAAACTTTTTTGTCAGATTAATTTCAAGTGTGAATTTTTATAAATGATTTATTGACCTTAATTCCTATCTTGATGGTGTTTTAAATTTAACTGTATACTTTAGACATTAAAATTAATTTAATAACTTTAGACATTAAAATTACATCATATAAATGTTAATTATATAACATATGTAACAAAATTATTGGTAATTATGTGACGAGATAAAGCAAATTTGGTTGCTATTATACCAAATTACCGATTTGTTAACAATTATAATTGTAAATTCAGGTAAAGAAGACTAAAATAATCAAGGTAATGGCCTCAGAATTTGAGTGAAATTACAGGGGAAGGTTGTGGAATGTACATCTATGGGAATATTTTGAACTAGGAATAGAAACATCTGTCAGTAAATAAATCATTGTACTTTGAATATATTTGGACATTTTCATCTAGGAGAGGCTAGATGACTTCACAAAGTCCCTGAGTATTAGATTTGATGTTTACAGTAAATAACTAATGAATTTTTTTTGCTTCCTAGTTAAGTTTGACAGTTAATAGGTCATGCTGTTTTTAAGAGTACAGAAGAAAAAATATACTGCATATTAGAGCCATTGATCTGTGATTCTACAAAATATAGTCAAGCCTTACAGCAAGCTTAGATTTCACATATTTAAGTCTTCCTGCCCTCAGGCAAACACATGTTTTGGACTTTAATATTTTATCATGTCTTTCCTGCTCTACATTTCCCTTTATATTCACTTTTTGTGTTGACTTTATTAGTGAGTTTGCCAAAACAAGAATTGCAAGACTCAGAGAAAACATTACGATCAGCCCCAAAATATGTGGCATTTGAAAAGCTGGTATCACTTAGCAGTTGGAATAGAACACCATTTTCCAGAGTTTTGAGGCCTAGAAATAAAGTTGGTAAATTAAAAAAAAATTTTTTTCTTAGTCTACCTTCAACTCCTTATCATAAAGATTTTGGTACATGTGCAGTTTCAAGAGGAGATGTAGGCCCTGCTTGCTTCATTTAGTTTTTCACATATGACAACATAACTTTTCATTGCACTTTAGGGTTTATGAAGTCCTTTTTATATTAAACCATAGTTGATCTACAACATTTCTTCAGTCTCTGTTGTACAACAAAGTGACCCAATCACATAGTTTCCTGTGCTGTACACTAGGAGCCCATTGCCCATCCATTCCAAATGTAACAGTTTGTATCCACCAACCCCAAACTCTCCATCTATCCCACTCCTTCTCCCCTATCCCCTGGCAACCACAAGTCTTTTTTCCATGTCTGTGATCTGTTTCTGTTCATAATTTTTATCCCAGAGGGTTTGGAAATTTGAATTTGAGAAAGAGAAAGAGAGGAATTTTAGGCAGAGTGATTAGCATGTGTAAAAGTACAGAGTAAGGTTTAGAAACAGTGTGTTTAGGTAAGAATTGGATGTGTCTGTTCTTGCGAGGTGAGGTTTAAGTGGCTTATATTTGGGAATAGTGAGAAATTAATGTGGAAGAAAGATCGAAGCAAAATTCAGATTGTGAAGGGCCTCGAATCCAGGGTGGAATGCTGAATATTTATTCATAAGTAGTGGGTAGTAAGAGACGTTTCTGAGGAAAGCAGATATATTATTTTAAAAGGATAACTTGATCATAGACAGATATGAGTGAGTACCTGAATTATTTAGAGTTTAATAGTGTATTTTTTATATACCACTGAGGAATACTATAAGAAAGTTAGCTTCCTAGAGGAGAGAGAAGTATAAATAACATACATTGTTAAAACAAGGTGGCTTTAGTATAAAAAACAGAATAACATTAAGATAAATACATTGATATCTAACAACTAAATTAACTTCAATATCTCTCCTCCACCACTTTTTAAACTGAAACCTCCATTTGCATTTAGTGAATACTCATGGTTGAACAATTTAGGGAATGCGTTTTTCTTTTTGTCACACTGCACATTCAATCCAACAGCAAATCCTGTGTTTAATGCTTACAAAAGCTATTTAAAATGAAGATTTAAAAGTGTAAAACCGAATTCTCCCTGCTTTCAATTCTTGCCCAAATACTAGCCCGATTTGCATAGTTTTTCCATTTTTTGTTGTAGTAAACTACATATAACATAAAATTTACTGTCTTAACCATTTTCAAGTATACAGTTCAGTGATTTAGATACATTCATATTTGTTGTGCAGCCGTTACCGCACTCCATCTCCAGAACTCCTTTCATTTTGCCAAACTGAAATGCTATAACTATTAAACATAATTCCTCATTCCCCTTCCCTTAGCCCCTGGCAACCACCATTCTACTTTCTATCTCTAAGATTCTGACTACTTCTAAGCACCTCATATAAGTAGGATCACACAGTATTTGTCTCTTTGTGACTGGTTTATTTCACTTAGCACAATGCCCTCAGTGTTCACCCATATTGCAGCATGCGTCAGATTTTCTTTTCTTAAGGCTGGATAGTATTCCACTATATGTATATACCATATTTGGCCTATCCATTCATCCTTCAGTGAGCGCTTGGGTTATTTCTACATTTTAGCTTTTATGAATGATGCCACTATAAACATGAGTGTGCAAATATCTCCTCAAGACCCCGCTTGTCAATTATTTTGAGAATATACCAAAAAGTATAATTGCTGGATCACATGGTAATCCTATTTTTAATTTTTTTTGAGAAATTGTCAATCTGTTTTCCACAGCTGCTGTGCCATTCCTTCTACATCCCACCAACAGCATGCAAGAGTTCCAGTTTCTCACATCCTCACCAGGACTTGCTGTTTTCTCCATTACTTTTAAAGTAGCCATCCTATCTAGAAGATGTGTTCTCTTGAAAATAATTCCACTTTGGCTATTCTTTATTTATTGTAATATATTTTTATAAATTAACACTTTAGGATTCAATGCAATGGGTAAAATTTCAAAAATAAAGAAAATTAAGTAGCCAAACTAATGGGTGTGAAGTGGTATCTTACTGTAGCTTTGATTTACATTTTCCTGATTACATTTTCCTGATTATATTGAACACCTTTTCATGTGATTATTAATCATGTATATACCTTTGTCCTTGGTATCTGTGGGAGAATTGGTTCCAAGATCCCAGTGGATACCAAAATCCACAGATGCTCAAGACCCTTAAATAAAATGGAGTAGTCATTGCATATAACCTATGTACATCCTCCCTTATACTTTAAATCATAGTACAGTGTAAGTAGTTGTAAATATAATATAAGGGTTATGTAAACAATATATAATTGCCAGTATGAAGCAAATTCAAGTTTTGCTTTTTGAAACACTCTGGAATTTCTTTTTATCAAATATTTTTGATCTGCTTGTTTGAATTCACAGATGTGGAGCCTGCGGGTAACAGAGGGCCTGTTATATGTTCTTTGGAGAAATGTCTATTCAAGTCCTTTGCCCATTTTTGAATTGGGTTATTTTTTGTTGTTGAGTTTTCTCTATATATCCTAAATATTAAACTATGCAAACATTTTCTCCCATTGTGTGGGCTGCTTTTTAATTCTAATATGTTATTTGATGCACTATTTTTAAAAATTTTTATGAAGTCCAATTTGTCTATATTTTCTTTTGTTGCCTGTGCCTTTGGTGTATATCCAAGAAATTACTGCCAAATTCAGTATCATGATGCTTCTGCCTTATGTTTTCTCCTAAATTGTGTAGTTTAGGTTTTACATTTAGGTCATAAACCTATTTTGAGTTAATATTTGCATACGGTGTTAGATAGGTCTAACTTTATTCTTTTGTATATGGATATCCAGTTTCCCAATTATCATTTCTGAAACTGTCCTTTTTCTCACTTGAGTGGCTTTGATTCCCTTGTCAAAAATACTTTGATCCATAGATATGAGGATTTATTTCTGACCTTGGCCTATTCCCCTGGTCTATGTGTTTATCTTTAGGCCAGTATCATACTCTTTTAGTTACTGTAGATTTGAAGTAACTTTCTAAATCACCGTGGGTCTTCCAGTTATTGTTCAGGCTATTTGGTTTCCCTTGAGATTCCCTATGAATATTAGGATGGGTTTTTCTATTTCTACAAAAGGAAAAAAATCACTGGCATTTTGATAGGGATTACAGGAAATCTGTAGTTAGGATAGTATTGACATCTTAACAATATTGTGTTCCCATCCATGAATATGGAATATCTTTCCATTTATTTGTCTTTGTTTCATTCAGGAGTGTTTTGTAGTTTTTGTTGCATAAGTCTTTCACCTCCTTGGTTAATTCTGAAATTTTTATTTTTGAAGCTATCGTAAGTGCAATTGTTTTTATTTCCCTTTCAAATTGTTCTTTGTTAGTCTATAGAAGTGCATCTGATTTTTGTGGGTTGACTTTGTATCTTGCTGCTTTGCTGATTTCCACTGTATAACTTAAATTTTGAATTTGAATACAATATTTTGTACCAACACTGTTTGCTAATGTGCTTGTGAAAAATTGGATCAGCATCACTGAACTTGGTTATAAATTGGAAAAGAATCTAAAACAGTAATTTGAGTATTAGTACATGAATGTACTGTGCAATTTTATCATTATTCCTCCTATTAGCAGACAATTAGCACTCTATGTAATTGCACTTTTCAATCAGGATGGCAATGGAATGGAATGGCAATGGAATGGCAATGTGAATGCAAAGAACTGCAGTTTCTGTTAAAGACTCAAACGTTAGTTCCACAGTTACTACAATTTGATGATAATCTGTTATCATAATGGACCACTTACAAAAATTCAGAAGAGATTGGTTTCTGGTTAACAATCCAGTTGAGTTTAACAAATAAGATATTGAGAAACCATTATATGTTTGCTTTGGATTAAGCACTAGGTACAGTAAAAATTAGACAAATATAATACCTGATCTCAGAGGTAATGCAAAATCATACCACTTATCTAATTACAGAAAGGTGATGTATGTTATACAAGGCCGAGTTATAATAACAGTGGTACTGGAGTTTATAGAGCTTGTGTTTGATCTCTCTAGAAGGTCAGGAAAGGCCTCCATGAGGAAATGACATTTATTTAAGCTGAGGTTAAAACTAAGTAAGATTTAAATCAACTATACTCTAATACGAAATAAAAATTAAATTAAAAAGTAGGATTTAAGATGAATATACCAAGAAAAAAAGAAAGAATGAGAAGATCCAAAGACAAAATAGAGCATTCAATAGAAGGTCAGAAATGACCGTGAGAAAAATACTGTGTATATGACTTTAGTATTCATTGCTTTGACTTTTTCCCGCTATACATACTTATTTCCATGGGGTGATCTTTCTGATTGACTAACAGTGGTATACTGATAATACCAGAAATTATATTTCCAGGCCAGATCTTTAAACTTTTAACTCCAGTCTCATAGTTAACTTCCTACTTAATATCTCTACTATGATGTTTAATAGTCATCTTGGACTTAACCAAAAAGTAACCAAACTCCTATTTCCTCAGCATGTCCCATCACAATAATTTCCACCTCCATTCATCTATTTGCTCGTGGCAGGGGTTAGGAAGGAGGAAGTGTCAGAATTAGAGGCAGCATTGACTCTTTACTTTTTTTTCACACTGTATATCCAGTGCATTTTTTTGGTTCTATCCTCAAAATGTATTTCTAATCTGACAGCATTTTGCCATCTCCACCACTCTTGCTTTATTCCAGACACCGTCAAATATTTTCTGAAGGACTTCTGTAGTTCTCTATAGGTCTTTTTGATCCTACTCTTGCTCCACTGCTATCTATTCTCCATGGCATTCAGAATAATCCTTTGCGGTGGAAATCATATCACAGTAGTAGTCTGCTCAAACTCTGCAAGTAATTCCATTTGCCCTGAATGAATGCTAAGAATACTATTCCCCTTGGTGTCCACATTGTCTGTCCCTTAATTTCAGTCTCTGCTCAAGTGATTATCTTCTCCAAGACATCTCCTCTTAACTCACAATCCAAAATAACATATTCTGTCATTCCCTATACTATAATCCTAATTTTCTTTTTCCATATCATTTCTTGAACTTCTGAACAGGATTCGGTCTGTTTTGTTGACCACTTTTACCCTGTTACCTAAAATAGTTCCTGCCACAAGGTAGGTACTCTATAAATATCTTTTGTTATCAATATACAATAGAATGTTATATCTTGAGATGACAATGAACAAACAAAACAATATAGTAAAAGTTTCAACTAGTCCTTATATTTCAGGAGAGAAAAGAGGTACCAGAAGTATCATTTCCAGTAGCTCATTAATTAGATAATCAATATTTTATTCCTTTACTCAACAAATATTTATAAAATTTACTGTGTGTTTAGAACAGATTTTATATTTTTTCATTGAAAATAATATTTTTCAACCAAGGTTTAAAATATTCTAATGAAGAAAATGTGTAATCCCCACCTGCATGGAGCATGAATCTAATAGGAAGAAGGATAGATAAATAAACTGTTACAACATTATACAAAAAGTATCATAATAGAGTTATGTCCTGGGAGCCTTTGAAAATGATCATCTAAAGGAAGCTGGGGAAGTCAAGAAGAGGTTTGCATGCTGCCTGTTCTCCTTGAGAGACTTGGCTGAAATGCTCTCATCAATTATCTCTGATTAGGAAGTTGACACTTAAGAACATCTCCTAAATGTGAGTTGTCTCCTAAATATGAGTAGCTGACCCTTCCTTGATTATGGAATGATTCCAACCAGAGATGAACGAGAATACCTGTAAAAAAGAACGGAGGTGCCAAAGATAGGAGTGAAAAGTAGAAAAGAGAGGAACACCAAAGCAAAAGAAGCAACTACATGGATCACAGTTTGCATGTGTCACATAGGATTTATTAAAAGAATTCTCAAACTTTGAATGGATTCTTATTTTAGTCATTATTTTCACAAGGTGAATCATTTAATTACATAATTTCATTAAAAAAAATCTATCATTGCAAAGGGAGCCAAGAACACCCAATGGAGAAAAATAGTCTCTTCAACATATGGCGATGGGAAAACTGAAGAAACACATGCAGAACAATAAAATTGAACACTAAATTACACACAAAAACTAATTCAAATGAATCAAAGTCTTAAATATAAGACCTGATACCATAAAATTCCTGGAAGATAATTTAGCTAAAAACATTTAACACTAACAAAACACAGAATGTTAACAGTAACAAAAATACTATCAAAAGCAAAAATCAGCAAATGAGACTACATAAAATTCAATAGCTTCTACGTAGCGAAGGAGACAATAAAATGAAAAGACAACCTATATAATGGGAAAAAATTATTAACTGTATATTAGATAAGGGGTTAATATCCAAAATATATAAAGAACTTAGCTTAATAACAAAAAAATCTGATTAAAAAATGGAGAAAAGAATTAAATAGATATTTTTTCCAAATTGGACATCAAAATGGCCAACAGGCACAGGAAGATACTCAGCATCATTAATTATCAGAGAAATGCAAATAAAAACCACAATTAGGTATCACCTCATACCAGTTAGAATGGCAATTATTTAGAAGACAAGATGCCAGATGCTGCCATGACTCAGATAAAACTAAAGTTTTGAGTTCCAACTGTGATATGGCAGGCTAAGGATCCAGCACTGTCTCTGTGGTGACATGAGTTCAAACCCCAGACTGGTGCAATAGGTTGAGGATCCAGCATTGCTGCAGCTGTGGTGTGGGTCCCAGCTACAGCCTGGATTCGATCCCTGGCCTGGGAACTTCCACATGCCACAAGCATGACCGGAAAAAAAAAAAAAAAAAAGGAAAGAAAAAGAAAAAAACGTAAGTTTTGCACAGTGAGAAAAACTATCAGTAAAATGAAAAATCAGCCTACTAAATGGGGGAAGATATTTGCAAACAATATATATTATAAGGAGTTAATATTCAAAATGTACAAAGGATTCATACAACTCTATTAAAAAAAAGCAACTACCGAATTAAAGCATAGGCAGAGGACCTAGACAGACATTTTTCTAAAGGAAGCATAAAGATGGACAACAGACATAAAAAGAAGCTCAACATCACTAATCATTAGGGAAATGAAACTCAAAACCACCGTGAGATACAACCTCACATCTGTCAGACTGGCTATATCGAAAAGACAAATGTCATTGAGGATGTGAAGAAAAGGAACCCTCATGTACCATAGGTAGGATTATAAATTGGTGCAGACACTAAGGAAAAGAGTATGGAGGTTCCTCAAAAAATTAAAAATAGAACTGCCATATGATCCAGCAATTTCACTTCTTAGTATTTAATTACGAAGGTAAAAACACTGAAGATATATGCACTCTAGTGTCTTTGGCAGCGCTGTATACAGCGGCCAAGACATGAAAGCAACCTAAGTGTTTGTGTATTCATTCGTAGATGAGTGGATAAAGACGATATGGTATATCTTCATTATATATACGAATGTTATCTTATTTGTCAAATTAATCCAATAAGGAAAGAAAGAAGCTCCCAAACTGTAACAACTTCAAGACATGCAAAAGCTGAAAAAAAAATCTGTCATATCAAGATGAGCTTTAGTTATAAAATATATGCAGATGAGTCCCTTAGCTGGAAGAAGAGGGAAAGCCTCTTTTTAAAATAGCTATTCAGTAGAATCTAATGCTTTTCTTTTTCTACTCAACATATTCTAAGATCCTTAACAATATTATTCCCTTATGTGGTTGAATAAAAAACGATGGTAACTTGATTGCTCTGGCTTCTTGCTTTCCCATTTTTGTGTAATCTTTTTAAAAACTGACTTCTGACAGCTCTGCTGGGAGGCATAAAAACCTAAATAAACAAAGGGGACTAGGAAACTAACATACATAGAAAGCATTAACGTTTTGCAAAGAGGTTGGAAATTTAGCTGCATAATTCTTATATTACAAAATAGGATTACTCTTTGGTGATGGAGAGAGAATGAGGAGGGACCATCACTGGATACCCAGTGAGCCTTGTGTAGGACTAAGAGTTATGATGTTAGTCTGATCCTTTATTGCTCTGTGCCTGTGAGCTTCAGCCTCTGCTAGAAAATTAAATTGTGATTGCTTAGGATTTTGTAGGAAACGACTTGACTATGATGACCTACCTCTGCAATAATGCAGTGTTGTTTCAGCATCTAGTCTGTGATATAACTATTGTTATCATTGCTATTATTAACTGTATAACACTGAAATTTGCTTTATTAAAAAAAGAAAGGAATTCCCATTGTGGCTCAGTGCATTAAGAACCCAACATAGTGTCTATGAGTTTACAGGTTTGATCCTGGCCTTGCTCAGCAAGTTAAGAATCTGGCGTTGCCACATGCTATGGCATAGGTCACAGATGACATTCGAATCTGTGTTTCTGTGGCTGTGGAGTAGGCCAGCAGCTGCAGCTCCAATTGACTCAAACATTAGCCTGGGAACTTCCATATGCTCCAGGTGTAGGCATGTAAAAAAGAAAAGAAAAAAGAAAAGAACAGAAAATAAAAGAAAAAAGAAAGGAAAAGAAAGAGAGAGAGAAAGAAAGGAAGGAAGGAAAGGAAGGAAGGGAGGGAAAGAAAAAAGAAGAAAGAAAGAAAAAACAAAGAAAAGAAAGGAAGGAAGAAGGAAAGAAGGAAAGAAAGGAGAAAGAGAGATTACCTATTTCCTGGACTATTTTTCTTGATTTTTTTAAATGCATGTAAAATATATATATCTATGGTTTATTCTATTAACACCTAGCTTCAAAGGGATGTAACTCATAGAAAATTTAAAACCTCTGCTTTTCTTCATTTTTCTTTTGACTTTTGTGCATATAATTATTTATTATTCCATAAGTCAGAGTGAGAACTTGATAATAGAGGACAAAAACCTAACAGGACAAAGCTGCTATTGAATAAGGTGTTTTGAAGGCTAGCGGTGGAAGTTTTCTTTAAGATAATTTAAGAAATCTAAACATCTATCACAATAATGACTAGCACAAAATTTGTCCAAAGCACTTCTTCAAATATGTATTCACTTTTCCTTATATAAAACTGGAATTCGTTCAAAATTATGAACAACACTCTTAGTTAACAGTACACTTGGTACAGGACACAGGGCTCTAACTTCTCAGAAGTATGGCTTTATCTACCTGGCCACTAAGTTATTAGAAGCAGCAAAGTATTTCAGAAAGCCAGCTTGATAATGACGGGTGGACTGTCATGGTTTGGCAGCACCTCATTTAACAGATTACATCCCTAAGGTATGTCTAGGCAAGTTCTATAGCGTAAGGTTTATACTAATATATAACAGGTAAACTCTCATTTAAAAAAAAATCTTTATTCAGTTCACATTAGAGCTCATTATACCGACATACCAGTGAACCGTCTATTTTGAAGGTTTATTTTTATGCAAGGATGTTAAGACTTAAGCTTCATGTTCAGGGTGTTCACCATTAATGAATCTACCATAGCTTGTTGTAGATGACTTGTTATTTTTTTATCTTAAACTTTTTCCATTCAATGGAGATTTGGCTTCTAAAGGGAGTTAGTGTAATAGATCATGCAATAACTTATAATAAGGCCGTACTAAGGCACCATCTTCCTTGTGACATGCCTCTGATTAGAATTAAAAAAAAAAAAAAACTTGTGTGTCAGCTAGAGAGCATTTATTTGCTTTAAACCTAGGATGACTTTATAATTTATTACTTAATTCAAATTTTTTGTGATAACAGGAGACACTATTAGTAATTATACTAGGGCAACAAGGACAAGCCAAGAATTATTTAATGGACAAAAAGAAGCAAGTAGAAAATTATGTCCAATATTGAGGCTTAACAATCAAAATTATTAAAAGCACCTGATACTAAAATTTTGCAATTTTTCCCTAGAAATATGTGCTATATAATAATGTAGATGTTTGACTTTGCTCAATATATACTATCATTTATTCCTTTTGTAAATAATCTATTAACAACAATTACTTAATGAAAAAAATGGATAGACTTAGAATTGCTGAGTTGTGAACTCAGGGTCAACCTCCAACTGTACCAGTCACTCAATGACAGATGTGTCACTTTGAATATTGCTGCTACCAACAACAGTAATTAACATTACCACTGTGTAGAATAGTTATGATTTACTGAGGGGTCAAATGTCTAGAGGATAGCACTAAATATGTTACATTTATTATTTTTATCTGCAAACTCTGGGAACAAGGTATTGTTAGCCCAATTTGATATATGGGAAAACTGAAGCCAAGAGAGATTATAAATTTCCTCAAGGTCTCACAGTTCACATTCATAGAAAAGTCCTGATTTTAAAGGCTCTGTGAGTCCTCTAGACTTTTATTCATAAGATAAATTAAAATGGATAGGAGTAGATGATCTCTAAGAACTTCAGTGCTAGAATTCAGTAGTTCCCTTGCTGTTTAGCACACACAAACATGTCTTTGATCTACACTTTTTTTAATAGAGAAAAGATGAACTTAAATTTTCCAGCAGAGTTTGATTTTGTATGTAACCAGAAAGATGAACTGCTTCATTCAGTTAAACTGACAGCTTAGACAGATGCTACTTATGGAAAGAGAACACAATTAATTTAATTTACAATGTGGAGGAATAAATATTATTTTAATGCTTAGACATAGTGCCTTAAGGGCTCCCTTGAGACTTACTTTGAGTTTACTTGTTTTTAAAATGATAAAATTCTCTGTCATTTTAAATTCTTTTAGGGACTTATTTCACAAAGAATGAAAATGCTGTACTGTTATTATCCAGAGGGTAGTACTCTTTGCCTATAATATAATGGGATTAATGAGCCAATTTTTTTCTACTTTCTACTATTATTTTATTTAGCTTTACACCTGGAAACTTCCTTATTTAAGAATTTTTATTATTTTACATGGTTTTATGTAATTTAATTTCTTTAACAAACATTGACAATTTATGCTAGGTACTGTTGTAGATATTGGGAAATAGCAATACATAAAGCAAACCAAAAAAATCCCTGCCTTTATAGAACTTATATTCTTGAATATGTTCTATAATAAATGCTAACTTTTTAATAATAATTACGAGTTGTACCTTCTCTATAAAGCCTTTCTTGAGAAACCCAGATCATATCATCTCTTTCCTTGTAAACATTTCCCATTGTTTGAATTAGAACATTTACATACGCTGCTTTAACATTTTTCCTAGAAGTCTCAACTTCCCAGACAAATAAACTCCAAGGCTGAGACTATGTATTAAAACTTTATATCCTTTCTAGCAGTGAACACCATGTATGTGCTTCTTTATGTTCTCATTTCTTCTTTGTCACTGTACCCTAAATGTTGATCTGAAAGTTAGGTGTGTTTCAAACTACCAGTTGAGTTTAAATAAAGCCACAAAATTTCTACAAGCCATTTATGTGAGTACCCATTTTCTCTCAACATGACCATCAGTAGATATTAACAAGCTCTTAGTTTTCCTGATATTATGAGAAAAACATTATTTAAATTTTTATTTCCATGATTACTTTTCATGTTTATTAGTCATTTTTAGGTCTTTCATAAATTTCCATTTTTATCCTCCCTCTTTTCCTAATGGGGTGTCTTGTGTTTTACTTGTTGATTTAAAGAAATCTTTCTTCACTTTGGACATTAACTCTTTGGAATGTTGTAAATATTACTTATAGTTTGTGACTCGCATTTTTATTGACTTGTGTATGCATATTTAGTTTATGCTATCAGTGCAATGATGTTTCAAATCATTCATTACCCATCCCTTCCCTTAAAATACAGATCATATTCAAAGCATTAAAAGACAAAATACCAAAGTACGTTTAGACCAAGGGGCTTTCAGGATGCATTTTTCAGGAGTATTGGCTGATTTTTGGAATCACCTGCAATCTATTCTTGAGAGTTATCCTCCCACTGCACAGATGAGATGAAGGAAGAATTTCTCTCTAGATTAAAGAAAATTTAATTACCAATCCAAATCCTTAATAATCACCCTCCAAATTGGTAGCATCTTGCCCCATCTCTACCTACACCCAGTGTCAAAATAACACTTTAGGAACCTGTTATGTAATATATCATCAGGGAATTGTTATATTTTAGGAAACCCCTAAACCACTGGATTCTTTGATAATGCATTTTCCAAATCAAACCTCCATCCCCTCCTCCCCTTCCAGAACTGTCCTGTCCAAGTGATCATGAGAGTATCTTCCTTTCCTTTCCCACTTTTTTCTTCTCTCTTTTCTTTTCATCACTGACAGCCCAGTCTGTCATGACTTCCTATATATCACTGACCTAGCAATCAAAATTCAAGTTCAACAGTAGTCTACAAAGAAGAGCCAAGCTGGAGCATAAGAGCCACCAGGAGCAAAAACACAACAAAGCCACATACATGACATAACATCCCCACACATGCCTATCTAAATGTCTTCTTTATTGCTGTATTGAAAAACTCGCAATTTTTTTTTTAATTTCTGCATCTGCAGCATGTGGAATTTTCAGCAGAGGCTGAACCCATTCCACTGCAGTGACCTTAACCACAGAGGTGACAACTTCAGATCCTTAACCCACCAAGCTTCCAGAAAACATATTTTTAAAAACAATCCACTCTTTAATCTTGTATATCTAGAAGGTTGATCATAACTCCACTTTTAGACTCATATAATTTGTGTTGATCACTTTATGTACTTTTGGAAACAATGTGGAAAACTCATGTGGGCAAAATAACTAACTTTTATCACATATTTTATATGAAAATTCACATTTTTTTCAATGCTGTAGCTTATTTTATACACTGGGAATGTTTCAGTTGACATTAATAATTTTTTTCTCTTGATGCTCTAATTGTCAAAATCTGACCACTTTCTAGGCTGACCAAATTGTTCATTTTAACTCTAACTCAGAAATTGCTATGTCTTCCTTTTTCTGAAAACAATACAGTTCAGGATAATCTTTATTTTTTTATGTGCTAAAACATGAGACCAATTATTCACCAAGTGGCTGTCAAGAGAATATTAAAGATCCAGATCTAGGCATCAGTGAAGCAGAAACCCTGATGTTAGGCAAGCCACCTTAGAAGAGGGAATCTATTAATGAAATGAGAAATCCCTTTTCATTGTAAATGTTATGAATTCAGGCTGATGTTTCCATTTGACCTTGACTTTTAAAAATTCTGTTTTTACTTGATCTAATATGATCTTTTTTTTTTTTTGGTCGGTTTTGGGCCACAGCCTCAGCAATATGGAGTTTCCCATGCTAGAGGTCTAATTAGAGCTGCAGCTGCTGGCTTATGCCACAGTCACAGCAACGCCAGATCCAAGACATGTCTGCTACCTACACCACAGCTCACAGGAGTGCCAGATCCTTAACCCACTGAGTGAAGCCAGGGATCGAACCTGCATCCTCATGGATACTAGCCAGATTCATTTCCACTGAGCCATGACAGGAACTCCTATGGCTTTTTTAACTCCTATGAATTTTTTAAAAAACAATCTTTTCTGTTTAGAACTAACATTTTATGACTGAACATGCAAATATATTATTATACTAAATAGTGTTATTAAGTTTTAATATTGAACCCTAATTTTCACAGTGCAGTTCTCATTTCTTTTTTTTTTCTTTCTAAGATTTCTGGAATTAATTCAGTATTGTACAAGTTGTAATGATCTTTGTCAGCTCTCTCATCTGAGAACATCACCAACTGCCTGAAGTAAAACACACACACACACACATACACACACACACACACACACACACACACACACACACACAGAGCATCATTTTTACATGATTCTGTTAACTTTATATATACTCAATAAAAGTAATTCCAAGATAACTGTCAGGCATCTAAGTGGTTAGATAAAATATAATTCAACATTTTAAAGTTTTCATAGACTGAAATACATCAACAGAATATTTTCGATCTTGCATTCTGTGAGAGTGCCACAAATATTAGAGATTACAGCCCCCAAAACTAGACAAAATAATCATTAAAAAGTTCTCCCACTTCATCTTCTCTGGAGATATCCAGGTCCATCCATTGAAACTCCTCCTTCCACATCCTCCAGTCATGAAACCAGCCCCATCCTATCACCATTACAAAACCTGGGAAATTCCATCCTAGGTGAGGTCCACAAGTGTATTGCCTGTACTGTCCCATCACACGTGCATCCTTAACTGGGCTGGCTAAGCTCTCTCATTAGTGTCCAGTGCTTGACATTAACTCTGTTGTTTGTTAAGCTGAGTTTTTAACTTGCTATTTAATTCCTGAGAGGTGCTACACTGAACAATGGATGTGTGCAGAAGTAAAAGGAGTTTAAGCAACTTCCTCAAGTTCACTCAGCTAGGAAGTAGCAGTCTGTCTCCATTCCTCTTTGTGGTTATATCTTTATCTATGATAAAGAGATAAAGAGAATTTGGAGATTGTCTTAAAAGTGCTACCTTACTAGAGTGTCAGACTCCCAGCTCGGTGGCATTTGACTATGCCATATGGTGGAAGTAATGAAAAATGACAACATTGCCTAAAGTATAATCAAAACTTTGAATGGTGAAAATGAAAATGTTTAAAATCAAGTGTGAGATCCCTCCCAAGGGGAGAAAAATGTAGAAAGAATTAAGTGACTATATTTTAATATAAAGTCCCTTATACTATTGTAGTTTTAGCCTGTCTTTAAAACTTATTATATTACAAAGTGGTTTTCCACATTTTTCTGAGTGTATTTTTAAGTACTTTGCTCACACTGTTTCATTTTTCATCTCACTTTCCCTGACTAGCTTCTTCTTACCCCTTATCACAAAAGCCTTCCTTGTTATCTACCTGAAAATTAGTCCTTATCATTTCATCATTGCATTTATTGCTTTTTTGTTTGCAGAGCATCTGTTACCCCACTTGACCATGACTGAGAAGCCCTCGAGGGAAAGGACCCTGTCTCCGATGTTACTCACTCTTCCTCTGTGCAACGCGGACACATTGCAGGTACTCTAGAAATATCTGTAAATGAATGAATGCATAGGTGAACCATGTTGGTCTTCATCTGTTTAGTTTCATTCTCAGGGGTTTTTAGTGCTGCTCTCAGGATCACAAATGCTGACCATGCTTATATCAGATTGGTCCTGTGTTGCTCTCTGAGCCTGAAGGGCTCTTTCCTTCTTCTCCCAAATTGGTTGTATTAAGAGTAGGATTTTAGGAATCCCCCAGATGCCTACTTAGTTTACGTAAAATCTCAGTGTAAGTAGATTTTTATATATAGACTGATGGGTACTCAGTCAGATGCTTATAATTTGACAAGTGCCTAAAAGAGGGATTTTTTTTTTTAATTGTGGGAAGCGTCTTGGCTCTTGTGTTAGCTAATATTGTTATTGGATTGGGTATGCATATACTTCAGGATTTAGTTATATATGAAATTCATTTCAAGTTAAAAAATATTTGATGCCTATTATGTGCCAGGTAAGGGCCAAGATTTTAAGCTACATTGAAGTAATGGCGGAACCTGCTTTCAGAGAGTTATTATATCTTGCTTTACACAAATCTTAGAGGAAATAACAACTTATTTAATAAAGGAGTTTTGTATCTCTCTAACTCTGATTGGAGAGAAACTTATATTCCACAGGATGTTTGACTTTGCCATATAGATAAGAAATATGTTTTCATTTGAAGAAAGGACTTTCTTTAACAGCCTCCAAGGTCGGATAATACTGATTGCTGATTCATCTTGATGTTCTCAGGCAGAATAGAGTGATTTCATATTTAGTTCTTGATGTGCCTATTGCGGATATATTAAAATGTTTATTCTTTGAATATACTGTTGGAAATTTTATTTATGAGGCCCTGGGGTTTAATAAGACTTTCAGAATTTACTGTGACATGACAGTGCCCTCTGAGTTCCCAGAGGAATAGAGTCCAATTTAGATGTATGATTAGAATAAACTTCCTCAGAGCTCCATTAGACGTGGATGGCAACCTTCTTATGCAGGACGATAAAGGCACACTTCTGGAGGTTTAATGGGTAACAGCAGATCACCTGCTAGAAGGTAGGAACAGAAATTTGTGGGAGAAAAAAACATGTGCCATTAAAATCAAATAACTACATGAAAATAATTGTTAATATCGCAAATGTGTTTTTAAATTTATTTTATTGAAGCATAATTGATTTACAATGTTCTGTTAATTTCTGCTATAGAGAAAAGTGATTCAGTTATACATATATATATATACATTCTTCTTCATATTCCTCAAAATTATGGGTTTCTTATAAGATATTGGATATAGTTCCCCGTGCTATACAGCAAGACATTGTTCTTTATCCATTCTATATATAATTGTTTGCATCTGCTAATCTAAACTCCCAATAAACCCCTCCCCAACCCCTCACCCTTGGCAACCACAATTCTGTTTGCTATGTCTATCACAAATATATTTTAATAAACATTTAGCACCACACAAAAATGCAAGGAGCATTTTTGATGGTAAATTAAATTTTCACAAATCACACTTCCGTGTTTAATGAAGAGATTCAAAGTTGTCTAAGTTTTCCAAGACATATTTACCCAATTCTTTGACCAATAATGTGTCACAGGTTTTGATAGTGAGTTTACATCAAAAGAACATCTTGAGCTCACAAATAATTTTTTTTCTAGAAATTAAAAAGTTTAAAGCTCAAAGGTGACTCTTTAAGGACCGTTATGTGAATAGCATTGCTTGGCCTGAGTCTGGCACTTTAGGTATAGATGATAATTCAAGATTAGAATGTTTAGGGAGTGTTTTTCACATAAGTATCATTAAACAAATGCTAGTTGAACTGAATTAAAAATTAAGTTCACTGCACTGATATCCAGTCAGGATGGTGCAGTCTCCAAGCTGCAGAACTTTGAATAAGCACTGTTCGATAGCCAAATGATAATTCCATTTTTACTAAATCTCATCATGATAATTACAACAATACTAAGGTACAGCATTACTGTTCCTGTTATCTATTTTTGCATGATAAGCCACCGTAAAATCAGTGGCATAAAAAGTAGTCATTTTATTATGCTCACAGATTTATGGGTCAGGAATTCAGATGGGTTGAGGTAATTATCACCATATTGCAAATGTTTTATTGTTATTATTACATTTTGATCTGTGAACAGTGATGTTTGATGTTACTTTTATAATTATTTTGGGGCACCATGAACTGTGCTTACATGACAGCAAACTTAATCAATAGATGTTGTGTGTGTTCTAACTGATCCATAAACTGGCTTCGCCCAGAAGTCCTAATTGTTTGTTTCACCACTTCAAACACTAAGTGATTTTATTTAAAATAGCTGGAATGCCTTCTGTTATTATATTGATAGTCAGGAGATGCGGCCATTTTTCCCCTCCAGTTCTGTGGTTCCTAATTAGTTCGTGTTCCTTTTCCCACATTTCAGAGTCCTCATTTGGTTGCTTGTTGTGTTATTTCCAGTACCTATAGTGGTACTTAGTTGGGAGTAGTGTGGGGAAACAAGTCTGTGCCATCTTCTCTGGATCAGAAATCTCAAACATTTATTTTAAATTGGTAATTATATATATATATAATTTTTATGTATAAAAAATTATAAATTAAGAAATGTTCTTTGGAAACAATTGGGCATATCAATTGTAGTATACATAGCATACCACATTGAGTAATATTGTACTACAATATTATGTATTTAAAATATTTTGGTATTTTCCTAATTTAATTATTTAAAATACTAAAATCTTATTTATTTATTTATTTATTGATTTATTTAGTCTTTTTGCCTTATCTAGGGTCGCACCTGCAGCACATGGAGGTTCCCAGGCTAGGGGTCTAACAGGAGCTGTAGCCGCCAGCCTTCACCACAGCCACAGCAACGCGGGATCTGAGCCGCGTCTGCAACCTAAACCACAGCTCACGGCAACGCCGGATCCTTAACCCACTGAGCAAGGCCAGGGATCAAACCCGCAAACTCATGGTTCCTAGTTGGATTTGTTAACCACTGAGCCACGACAGGAACTCCTAAAATCTCCTTTATCATATGTGTTGCTTTATACTGATATTTATAAGCTATTTTACATAAAATCATTTAGTGTTTGAAGCTGGCAGCTGCAGCTCCAATTCAACTCCTAGCCTGGGAACTTCCATATGCTGCAGGTGAGGCCATAAAAAGCAAACAATAAAAAAATAACAAAAATTAAAAATTAAAACAAAAATTGCATGGAATTAAATACACATATACATAGAAATGAATACAAGTAAGACTGAAAACATCTGAATAAGATTGCCAGAGTGCATCAATGTCAATATCCTGGTTGTGATTTTATACTAAAGCTGTGTGATCTGTTACCACTGGGGAAAACTGTGTAAAAGGTATGTAAGATCGCTATAGTACTTACCTACAAATGCTTATAAATTTAAAATGATCTTGAAATTTCAAAATTTAAGTTAATTAAATCAAATTAGAGAAAAAGAATTGCAGAGCAGGTGGTATTTATCCATGGGGAATATCCTGAAGGTAGCAAGTAACTAAAATCTAGGACCCTGAGACAGGCAGTGGTCAAAAACATAGCTTTGGCATCTGCCAGATGTGAAATCCTCCAAATGTGAGCTTTACTGACAAACATCTGTTTTTCTAAGGCCTTGGCCTGTGCTCGCCTCTCAAATGGAAGAGGTGGGAAAGGGAAAAATTCTACCCTACCCAGGTAATGTCAGGTTGATGTGGTATTATAGAAAAAGAGTGAGTGATGCTGTGCAGGCCAGCACAAGAGATCCTTTGCATTTAGAGATGCTCAGAAGAAGGAATACCCCTACTCCTAGCACCTTGTCCTAAAAGAAAGTTAGGCGCTGATCTCTGTTTCTCTCCAACATTGCATTAGAGGGGATCCTGTTTCTAAATGGAAAGAAGAACTTGGCAAACTGAACACCATTACATTGAGATGGATTTGGGCCAGGGGGAATTTACCATGTTTTATCTTAGATGCTAGAGGATGAACTTGAGACCCCTTTAACCTCCAGGATTCTGACCTGGTCACTATTAATTGCAGCCATACTAATGGAAATGTTGATGAAAGGCAGTGCAGTGGCTCCATCTGGGAGGAAACACTAAATTAGGAAATTAATCTCTGCTTTGTGTTCTAATGTAGCAGATATTCTTATAGTTGTAATTTATGCTTTCTGAAGCTTGAGGATAATTAGAAATATTTTCAAAAACTGTCCAAAATAATTTTTACTATATAAGAACATATGAAAATCAGCCTAATTACACTGAAAAATCTGTTAATTTTCAAAGAGAGTGCTTAGAAAAAGCCATCTATGAGCCATAGATTTTGTCTGGTGAGTAGAAAATACGTATACTTAATGACTCAATGATTAGTACATGTTATCAAGCAATATATAATTGTGTTTAATAAAAAAAACTGTAGACCATTTCATTACGTGTTTAATGTTACCTTCTTTTAGATTTTTATCAGATATTTTAACTAAATTAAAAGTATACATTTCAGTTTATAAAGCAAATCAAGCAGAGCACTTGCTTATTAATGGAAAAATAGCACCTTGAGAAAAATCTTGGCCGTTAATTGTAGAGTATTAAACTCATGAAATTGCTTTTACTAGTAAAATTAAGTAGAAATAACTAAGTATACTGAAGTGAAGAAAGAGACCACATTTGCTGGTGAAAAATATCACTTTATAAAATTACTCTCTACTTCACCAACTTTTATTTTCCTGTTGAGTAATGTGACTGTTTATTTTGCCAAACAAAAGAAAATCTGTTAAGAAAATATGTTTAAATAATTTCTTTTCATCTTATTTTGATTGTAGGAGAACCGTATTTTGAAATGATTCACTGTGTGATGAAAAAACAGATCCTTTGCAAACACAAAAACACAAAAGGAATTATTTGATCTTCATCTAAGTAATACAGTGTTAAAGACAGGATAAAGAGCAAGAGCTTTGGGGTTAGACAAATCTAGATTAGAAATATAAATCTGCTTGTAGTTGATCTGTTTGACCTTGGGCTATTTACGTCAATTCTCTTGCCTCACTGTCCTCATCTTAATAATAGGGAATATATGATCTACACCATAGGCTTATTTCACAGATTAAAGAAAATATAATATGTAACAATAAATGATACAGTAAAGTATTTTAAGGGTTTGGCACAGTGCCTAGCTCATACTGCTAAATAAAATGTTGGAAAAAAATGGTGGCAGAGATTGGCTGTAGTTACATCTAGGAATTCCAACTGACTGGATGCACAGCTCCAACTACTTAACTGATTTTTAGCTAAATAATCTGTAAATAGCCCTTAAAGGCAACACAAATGTTAAAGAAAATGTTCATCTTCTAAAAGTTTAAAGTATGAAAACATTCAAAATATTTTAAATGTACTATGTTGCAGCACAGTTTTCGCTGAAGAGCAGTATGACATATTCTCTGCTTTCAAAGAAGATGATTTATCTGTTTACATATTTTAATATATTAATTGTCTTGGGTTATTTATTATCATATATAACTTATCACATTCATGATTTTATACAAATAACTTGGTCCTTATTTCTTAGGTAAAACTATGTAAAGAAACTGAGTCAATTTAAGATCAAATCAGAAAAAAAAGTATTATATAAATTATAGCATGGGTTGTATTTACCAAATTCAAGTGTTGACTATCTCAGACACCTTAATTTTATTCTTGGAACCCGTTTTCTTACAAATGTAAGACATGAAGAGAAAATGTAGAGAAATTACCGTTCTTGACAGTGCAGTCCTTTACCAGGGAATCATACCTTCTGTGAGAAGCATAGGGAATATGAGGTTCAAAGGATTGGGGAAAATGGGCTCTAACCCACTGCAGAATAAAGGACAGGATCTGCTTTCTCTTTCTGCCCTGTAAACACAGGAGAGCTGCTTTCTTAGATGGATGCTCATCTTCTCTCTAAAACTGTAGTTTAATGTTGAAGAATTACAGTGTGTCAATAGCAGACCATTTTTCAGAGCCAGCCCTAAGCAAAATTGTGAAATAGATCAAGTTATCTTTACCACTTTTCCCCTCCTTCCTAATAATTCTGCTCTCTACCTGGGGCACATTTCTTTTTTGTCCCAGTAGAGTAGTTTCTCTTAACTGTCACTAATTGAGAAAGCAAGATAATTCCCCTTAAAATATCAACTGTTCAAGAGGAACATCTCCCAGGAGGATTAAAAGATTCTTGCTGACCAAAAGAATCTTCAATTCACTAAGAATATTTCTAGAAGTGCAAGCTAGCACTATCACGAGTGCTTACATATGTATTTTGGGGCAAAGAAGCTTTCTTAGCATCACTGAAATTCTGTGTCATAGATACTATATACCGATAAAGCCGAGTCTAATAGTATGGTTTTTGATGTATTTAGCTTACTTTCCACACAGATAACAACCTCTCTACACACACACATCTGTATGTGTCTATAAAAGAAAACAGAATAACAGGACCATTCTTAGAGGAAAGATACCCTGTAAACAAGCTGCTTCTTACTCTTCAGGGCCAGGAGATATCTCTGTACTTCTTCTGAAATGCTGCAACATAGGAGATTTATTTTTCTGGAATTGTTCTTGCTGTCAAAGGGAGAAAAAAATTCTTTTTTGTCTTTTTTCCTTTTATTTAGAGCCGCAACTGCGGCATGTGGAGGTTACCAGGTTAGGGGTCTAACAGGAGCTGTAGCTGACGGTCTTCGCCACAGCCACAGCAATGCGGGATCCCAGCTGCGTCTGCAACCTACCCCACAGCTCACGGCAATGCCGCATCCTTAACCCACTGAGCAAGGCCAGGAATCGAACCCGCAACCTCATGGTTCTTAGTCGGATTCGTTAACCACTGAGCCACGAAGGGAACTGAGAAAAAATTCTTAGGAGATTTTCCTTTCTTTTTTTAAAGTGAATTATAGTTGATTTACACTGTTCTGCCACTTTCTGCTATACAGCAAAGTGACCCAGTCATTGGATATCACTCCTTGCGGGTTTTCCTTTTTTGGTATCTCGGGGAATTATAGTGCTAGTAGTGATAGCTCAGTTTGGGATATAAAGGCTATCATCTTCATCTCTAGCCTGCACTTTAATTTTCTATCAGCTCTCCTCTAAGCCTCACCTCTTCTGCGCATGACACTTAATCATCTTACTTATACTCAGAGCAAAATAAATAAAACCTTTTGATTTAGTACCCATACTTGATTCTTTAGCTAACGCTATTATTTGCATTATCTGCTGTCTTCTTCAAAGAAGGCATTCATAGTCACTACAGCCAATCTGAAAAGCATCTTCTACCACCACTCATCTAAGTTGATTTAAAAAAAAAAAAATAAAACTTGTTTTAATACAAGAGTTTCCTTGGGGGAAAAATATAAAACTTGAACTATCAGTGGGATCATCTGAAAGGATGCAACATAAAGCAAGGAAAACAGGAAAGAGATAAATCTATACAAAAACAAAAAGCATAGACTTCAATAATTTCATTCCAAGATTAGGTTGACATGATCTACTTTAACATTCTTCCAGAATTAAAATGAAATTATCTGAGAATTCTCTTGTGGAGCAGAAAGTTAAGGATCCGGTGTTGTCAGTGTAGTGTCTTGGGTTGGTAAGGTGGTGCAGGTTCAATCCCTGGCCCAGGAACTTCCATATGCTGTGGGTATGGCCAAAAAAAAAATTATCTGTAGATCATCCAGACTCTAATTTTTCACACACAATCACTAGCAATCAATAAAATGTATTTCTAGAAAAACTGAGTTAAAAAAATGGGAAAAAGACTAAACAACAGAACAAGGACCATAAGTGATGTGGAACAACTAATAAATGTTTAGTTAACATATACAAACCTTAAAGTAAATGTGATTAATATATTCAGGTAGCTAAAAGATGACATGTATAATTTCAATGGAAATCTGGAATCTATAAATAAAATGCAATAAAATTCTAAGACAAACAAAAAGTACAACAACAAATTAATGATTCAGTATATAACTTTAATAGCTTGTTAGTCATGGAATACTAATTTGGAAAAAATAGGTCAATAAAAATATTCAAGTGGAAACATGAAGAAGAAATAATGAAAATACATAGAAAAGAGTCTAAACAAAAGACAGGATTTCATGAAAATGTCAAAGATACATGTTAATTGGTTGTAGGAAGAGAGAGAATGGGACAGATGAATCACTTAAAGAGGTAATGACCTAACATTTTCCCAAAACTGACAGTATTAAAAAAAGAAAATGAATCTATGCTTAAAAGAATCAGAGTAAAACTGCTTACAGCTGAAAACTCAAAAAAATTTTTTGATGTAGCCTGAAAATTGTTGACTATTTTAAAGAGAAATAATAAGAATGGAAGTTGCCCTCTCAATGGAAATAATGCAAGCCATAAAATAACAGAATGATGAGTGAGGAGAAATGAATTCTACTAACACATACACAATGTTAAAATCAAATGAATTTGGTATGTTTGAAAGTGGAAGTTGGTGGGTGTCTAACAGTTTTCCCACGTCAATTTCAGAGTGAATAGTGAGAGCAATTCTTGAAGTAGAAAGCACAAGAAAAGGGGAAAGATGATTCATGCTCAATTTTTTAATACCAAAGTATGTAAATAGATATAAGTATTTGAGGAAAGAGATCCAAGATGGATCTTAGGACTGTCCACATGTGTGTGGCAACTGAGGTCAGGAGACTTGATGGAAACATGTAAAATCAAAGGATTACAAAAACTGGAAATACCTAAAGGGTGGGAGAAATTTAAAAGAGTTTGAAAGGAGTAAGTGGAGCAGAGATCACTGGTGATCAAAATGGAACAATCTGAGCAGTAAGGTAGGGACTGTATTAGCATTCTTCAGAGAAACAGAACAAATAGCATGTGTATTTGGATGGATACACATCAATATGTTTATCTACTGATATCATCTATATCTATATAGCTATATCTATCTATAAAGGTAGATATTTTAAGGAATTAGCTCATGAAATTGTAGAGACTGGAAAGTCCAAAATCTGCAGGGCAGGTACCTACAACATGGGGAAATTTCCAGGACAGGGATCGAACTCATGCCACAGCTGTAACCGGAGCCACAGCAGTGAGAACACCAGCTCTTTAGCCCACTGAACCATGAGCGAACTCTCCTTCCTAATTTAGTGTGGTGGGAGCAAAATGGGAATGATAAGACTAAAAATAGTCCACATAGTCTCTCCAAAATTTTATTTCAAGCATCGTAGATGCTGGTAGCACACATCTCCCAGTTGTGATGCCCAAAAATCTCTCCAGACATTGCTAAATCTCCCCTTTGGGACATAGTTATCCGCAGTTGAGATCCACAACTTCAGAATAAAGATGAAAGAGATTCAGAAGGGAATTATTAAGTTTGTTTTTTAAGATATGTTCACTTGCGATAATTATTTTATATCAGGTTGGGATTTAGAGATGCAAATATACAGTTTAGAAGAGAAGTCATAAGTTCTAAGTTCTAAATGTGAGAGTCATCATGTATATGATTTAAGATCCTGCAACTGAAGGAGAATAAATGCAGTTCAAGAGAGAAGATAACTACAAACTGAACCTGGGACATGCCATGGTTAACTGTGGGGAAGAGGAATCATATCCAGGCAAAGCAAATGAAGGTAAACAAGACTGGTATTTCAGAATGCTTAAAAACAGAAAGAGACCATTTCAAATGTTGCTGAAAGTTTAGGAAGATGAAGACCGGATTTTAGATTTTAACTCTGGAGGTTGTCAGTGACCTTGACATAAGTAACTTTTGTAAAATATGGATATTAAAAACCGGAATGAGTTTAGGAGTAAAGAAGTAAACAAATGGAGCCCACAAAAATTCAAATATTTTAAAAAGAGATTTATAAAAATTTTCCTTTGGGAAGTATAGGAAAGGAGAACAAGGTCATGGGTGTTTTGCTTGTTTTTGTTTTAAAGTCAGGGAAAACTAAAGCATACATGTTTGCTGACATGAATGATCCAATAAATAAAAAAAAGATAATAATACAAGAAGAAAACCCCTGGACTGAACGCCTTAAGTATGGCAACTGATGCCAGGATCTACAGCACACGTGGACAGATGTTTAAGAGTGTGGATATTCTGATCCAAAGACACTGGGGAATGAATAAGTGCCACTTTTTCATGCCACTGAGCAGAAGAAGTGAGGGTCAGATAGGCCACCCCATAGAGATAACTTCAGAGACTTACCACTTGAGTTTAATTCCAAAATAGTATGTAGTTATTTTCTAAACCCACTGGAAGAAAAACAAGGGCCACTGTATATCTTCTTACATTAACTAAGGGATAGATTTGGACATCTCAGTTGCAGTTAGAATAAATACAATATTCTCTGGAGAGACTGCTCACTTACCAGTACAACTACCACTCATACACATAAATTATTCCCTTCTTGGTTCACATGCATATATAGTTTTGGAAACACATTTACTACATAAAATAAGGTCCACTTGTGTTACACTCTGCATCTCTTAATTCCAGATCAGCTCTACTTTATGTACTTGAAATTATTCTTCATGGCCTAGTTCTAGTATACTGCTCCCAAGGGGTAGAAGTTGAATTGTCATGACCTTAAGAAAAAGAAAGAGCAGAAACTTACTTAGCTTTATTTTGCCGGCAGATTTCCCCCCTTCTTCTATACTTGAAATTTTATTTTAAAAAAATACACCAGATAGCCATGTAACAATTTTAATGGCTGTGAAGATAATGAATTATGAAATGATTTATAAAATAATTTTATAAGTTTTATAATAATGTAAATTGGGCAACTGTGGAAGTAATATACTCTTCTAGGTTTTATCTTCTGCAGACAGTAGGAAAGATAAGCCTTGATGATATTAACACATTTAGAAAAAAGTTGTTTACCAAATGCATCTTATTAATTTTGTAACATGGTTCAGCTTCACTTGTCTGCATTTCTCCCCTAAGGATGGTTTCTTGAAATGATGCCCTACAACTATGAACAGTTCAGATTATAAAATCCTACAATGCACTTGCTTGTAATCACAAAGTAAAATTTTTTACACTTTTGAACCTTTAGAATATATGCATTGTATAACCTCTCTATTTCAATCCTACACTTGAATTCATTTGGTGTATTCTTTACTAAAGGTCAGGAATGTAATACTAATTGGATAAAATTCCCTTAAGCACATTCTCATCTCCTTCTGCTGTGTAACAAAATAAAACAGCTTTCATTGTAGACACAGTAGAAGCTTTAAAAATGAAATAAGGACAATAACATTGTATATTTATAAATTCTGGAATGTTCTTTCTGCAAGCACTTCTTATGGCCTTTTTTTTTCCCTTTGCTACTGTGGGTTCTGATCCTTTTAACAAAAACATTCATTATTTGAAAGAAGGGCATAGATTTTCATATTTTATACCTCTATTTTATCATCCTTTAATAATGAATTATAAGATATCTCTAATTGTCCATATACAAATAATGCTTATCCTTGGAAAAGCATAATACTAAAATCCATAATTTAATTTATTCACCATGTGCAATATGGATACCCCTTACTGTTAGCATTTGTGGAATAAAGCACTTAGAGATAAATTGGGTTTCATTCCCATTAAAATATTTATTGGCAATAGGGAGAAGCTTCTTTTCCAGTGTTTATATGAGAGGCAGAGAAGGGGCTCTGCATACATCAGTTCGCCTTCATTCTCTTTGTGGCAAAATACTTTGCTCCCTGCTCTTCTGCCAAGGACCTATGAAAAATACTTTTCCATTTGTCTTTCCTGAACCAAAACATACCAGACTTGAAGTGTGTGTGTGTGTGTGTGTGTGTGTGTGTGTGTGTGTGTGTGAGAGAGAGAGAGAGAGCAGGCTGATGATACACACACATAAATATGCACATATATGTACATATATATACATTTCTTATTCACACATGTATTTCTTCCAGGTATGTATACTAAAATACATGTGTTCTATACCACATATGAATCTGATCAAATGCATCTACCACTGTAAACACAGAAATCTTACCATAAGCACCCTCTGTGCTAAGCGATTTGTATTTGTTATTCTAGTTCGTCATCACAACTGTAGTTATGAATAACTCATTTTATAAATGACAAAATTAAAGTTCAGAAATGTTTAGCAATTTGTTGAGGATTAAGTAGCCCAGTTGGTGAGTCAAAATTTTGACCCAGGTCTACTTTGCTGAGAGAGCTCAGAGTGTTTCCATTCATTAATCCATTCAACAGCCATATATGGATCGTATATTTTGTGTCATGCTAGGTGCTGAAATATGTGAATGAATAAAGCAGATATGATCCAGGTCCTCATGCTATTATGGTCAGAATGGGCCAAATGTATTTTTAAAAATAATAATAATAGCAAAACTAATCACTTAAGACATTTGCAAAGTGTACACTGGCAAATCCTGCCTGAAAATCTGTATGTTTGCTTTGCATAATATTGGCCTAGAGAGTTAAATTTTCATCACTTAGTAGCATTAATGAATCAAAAGATTTCATACTCAGACATGCATTGGTACATACATATATACATACATGAATTTGGATTCCTGGCTTATGGGAAAAGATCAGATATGGCTCATGGGACCAGTATTCCTGCAAGACAGTGATTGGCTAGAGCTGAGGAAGGTTGTATGCTTTAGATGGCCTAAGGATCTCAGATTCAGCACATTCTCTACCATTCCCTGCTATCACTTTATTCATTAATAAAGCTGCCAGGCACTGTAGATACTTGAGCTAGGATCCACGATTGGATTAAGGTCTGGGCAAGTGTTAGGGTCAGGTGAGATTAGCCCACATGAAATTGCACATCTAAGTGAGGTCCACAAAATTTTAAGATGACTTCTAAAGAGTTACACCTTGGTAAACCCCCTTTCCTGAGTGTGAGTGGAGCCTGTAAATGTAAGATCTTACTCCCTTGATTAGGTTAGCTTATATGGCAAAGCTAAAGGGATTTTGCAGATATAAGTCCCTAATCAGCTAACTGTAAATGAGTCAAAAGGGAGTTTTTCCTGGGTTGGCTTGTACTAATTAGGTCAACATTTTCAGAGAGGGTCTGGAGTTCAGAGAGTGGAAGCTTCAGAGATACTGTTCCTTTAGCCTTGCAGAAGCAACCTGTCATGCTTTGGTCAGAGCCTTTTGGCTGGGGATGCTGGGAGCTTCTAGGAACTGAGGATCTCATTCCTATGGCCATGAGGAACTAAATTCTGCAAAATATCAGTGAGCTTGGAAATGCACCCTTGGCCTTGAAATCATAGCCCAGACTTACAACCTTATTCCAACCTTACGAGATCTTAAGTAGAGGGCTCAGTTTATTGTCCCCAGACTCCTCATCCTTGGAAACTGTGTATTTTTTTAAGCTAAACTGGGGGGCAATTTGTTACACAAAAGTAGAAAACCTCTAGATATGTTCTAAGTGTACAGATGGTGAGAAGTGGCAGTTTATGGAAGGCACTTTGGCAGAGATGGGGAGGGCAGTGGTAAATGTGTATGTACATACAGGAGGGTAGATAGGAGCTGCTGGGGCCCCAGAACATGCAGGGTCTTATGATCACATTTTATGCCTAATCCCAAGGTTTTGGGGAAAAAACTAGGATATGGAATAACAGTGATATTTATCTTAAGCTCCTATAGGCACTCCCTCAACCTAACTTTTAAATATTCTCCCTTCTTGGAAACAAAAGTAGGTCATTAACAGGCATGATTTGCTCCCTAAAACTGAACCTTTTTTTAAGCACATGTAAACTTTGTCATGCATTGCAGACATCATTTACTCCATTGTTATGCCTCACTCCTCAACTATTTAACTTTTTTGATGAAAAAAGAAAATTGTCATTAATTACCACAACAATAAAAGTTAAGGGAGCAGCCTAGAATCTGGTAGTGTCTGTGATGGAAATTATCTTTTCCTAGCATCTCAGAAAGTTAACATTGCTCGTTCTTAAAAGAGCATGTTGAAGTAATGATGCGGTCTGCACTGAGATTTGCTTTGGAGGTTGGAATTAAACACTCAAAAAGCCTCAAAAGATGACTTCAATATAGTTTTAAGAAGAAATTCATGCAATAGGCTATAAATTTTTTTCCTGCATCAAGGACTTTGCACTTGCTTTCCATATGCCTGGCATGTCCTCCCTGCTCTTCTCTTCTTAGATTTTCACTGGTTGTCTCCTCTGTAATTAGCTCAGTCGACACCTCTTCAGATAGCCATTCAACTCAAGTGGCCTTTCCTTTCACCAAGTCACTCTGTTTACCATTCCCTCCCCTATTTTATTTTCTCTATAGAACTTAGCACCAGCTAATGGCATAGACAGAGCCTGGCCTCAAAATATCATCAATCAAAGCATCAAGTAATTTGATGTATATATGTGTATATATATATATATATATCTCCTGAGAAAATCTTTAAGGAATTTTGGTATTTACAGATAACAATGAGATGTTATATGTGTGTGTGTGTGTGTGTGTGTGTGTATGTATGTATGTGTGTGTGTGTGTGTGTATATATATATATATATATATATATGTATGTATATATATATATATGTGTATGTGTGTGTGTGTATATATATATATATATATATATATCCTGAGAAAATCTTTAAGGAACTTTGGTATTTACGGATAACAATGAGATGTTATATAATTAAATTGTAAAAGCTACCTCAAATTTAATAGAACATCAGAGCAGTTGTAAAGTTAATTTGAACTAATGAAAAAGCAATTCAATAAATAATTTACTGAAAAAGTTATTATCTCTTAGAGTTTCAAGAAAACAAAATCTTACTCTACTCAGAAAATAACAAAACTTAAAATTAGTGTGCTATGTTCACTTATAAATTAGTTCACAAACAAGTACTGATTTATAATTTTATTGTATGATCCGGGATAGAGAACAATAAAATTTTTCACATAAGAAAATCTGATGAAAAATTGTAAATATATATTCAAGTATTTATGTTTACAAAGGGACGTTATTAATGTATACAGTCCCCAAAATGATTAAGATTACATTTATTTCATAAAATGTCACTGATTGCTTTTGATATCATCACAGCTTCCTCAGTCCCTGTCTCACCATAACAAAGCATTGGAATGGTAGACATTTTACAAATTTATTGAAGCGAAAAGTACATTTTCAGAGAGGGAGTGAGAGAACTCACTTGTATTCAGGTTAAAAAAGAGGGCCTGGCCACTCTACAATAGTCTGTACCCCACAATGCAACCTGAGTGGAGACCCAATTTGATCTTCTGATTGGTCTTAGGCGGGGTACCTCATTTGCATGGGGGAACAGGTTATATAGAGGCCAGGTGAGGAATAGCAACATTCCTTTTCTAGCAAGGAGTTGAGTAGCCAGGGCTGGTCAAGGTGGGGAAAGGGGCATTACAATGAGACATGGCCAGGGGCTTTTGGGTTGAATCCCCTTGAAGGGTACTTGATGCCTATAACTTTTGGATTGGTATTCAAGTTCCCGATACTCCCTCATTGCTTAATAGAAGAGAAAGAAAATCAACTTTTTGACATACATTAGCTAGATAAACTCCTAGTTGTATTTTATAAAATATATATCAGTTTGAATTGTCATAAAGCTGGAAACCAGAAAGCAATATGTGAACTGTCTTTACCTGATCCTTTTCTTTGTGCTTTCCAACCAGTTATTTGGTTTATGCTATAACCCAGACATGGTGCTAGGTGATGGGAAGGATAAAGAAAGCATGGTCTCTAGCTTTTAGAAGCTCACAGTGTGGTAGATTTATGGCCCAAAGCTCCTGGGTTCAACTAAATAGTTCATTATAGCTGAACAAATGTTAGTTGATTCATATAACTCACTATCTCAGGAGAAGCTATCCAGCCTTGCTGTTCCTAAATGTGGAAGGAAAAAATAGATTCCATTTCAAAAGGGATGCATTAATCTTTGAATTATTGGAATATATACACATTATACATATGGGATATATACATACATATATATATATATATATATACACACACACACACACGATATATATATATATAGCGTATTTTATGTATGTGCACTTGTGTATGTTTGAACCTGATACTGCCTAGGAAACCTGCTTTCTTTATGCTCCATTTAAATTTACTGGCTTAGAAACACCTCTACTTAGTTATGTGGGAGTACTTTATCTTTTACTTTTCTATGTGTAAGAATCAAGTTAAAAGGAAGGAAGGGGGAGAGAGAGAAAAGGAGAAAGAAAAAAGAATGAAAAAGAAAATTATTAAGCATCAAACAGAAAGTTAAAATTAAATTATTATGTGGGTTTTATAAATAAAAGGAATCAAGTCCAATTAATCTATTCATTTCTTTCATTCCATTCTGTTTCATTAGGTTTAGCAATTGTTTGGGGATCTTCTAAGTATATGACATCAAAACATAGAGGTCGGACACAGTGCCTGCCTACCAAAAGCCTGCAGTTTCATATGCAGGCTTAATACTTTAATACTTTTTCAATTCAATACAATTGAAGAAGTGATGATATCAAAATCTACACAGGATGGCATTGGGGCACGTAAGGGGAGGTCTAACTCAGATTCAAAATATACAGGGAAGTCTGCCTGGTGCAGATTATATCTGAGCTGAAACTTGAAGAATAAATAAAAACTATCCAGTAAGAAAAATATCATCAGAGGAAGACAATATTAGGGTTGAGCACACTAAAAGACACAGAAGAAAGAAAGCATAGTGAGCTCCAGGTGCTGCAATTCCTTATGAAGGACTGAAGTGAGAGGTCCATACGCAGAGGTGTCAAAGGATGAGACTTGTTTGATAAGGAGCCCAATGAGGGCCATCAGGTGCTGTGAAAGAATCTTGATATTCTTATCCTTAAGGCTAAAAGAAGTGTCAACACTAACTTTATTGTGCCTAGATTTACCAGCCTCAAGAGGCAAAAGACAGAACAATGCCTTATCAATGTTCACTTTAATTCCTGGTTATGTAAATTACTCTCCTGATTTTCTGTTTCCCCATGTTTAGTCTCCTACTTTGAGAGTACTGCCAGGTAATTGCTCTTCTGAGTAAAATATAGCCGTACGAAAAGCAGGTTTTCTCTAAGAGAAAAATGCAAAAGGATTTAATGAAAGGAAGAATAAACAGACTGAGATGATCTCTCTGCTTCTGAACTCAGGTCCTATCCACTTGTGACTTCAAAGCCTCTGCTTACTTTTCACCTTTCAGAGCGGGGGTACCACCGCTGCTCCTCACCTCCCCACCCGACCCACCTGCAGTTTGTGTATGTTCTGTGCCCCTCGCAGTGAGACCAAACAAACTGAAATGTCTTGGAGTTTGCAGCAGAGAAAAGTTTATTGCAGGGCCATGAAGGGAGACCCCTGGCTTGTGCCCCCAAAAGCCGGAACCCTCCAAAACAAAATTGTAAAACATTTTTAAAAGCCAGTGAAAATCTCTTGCTCAATTCTCTGGTTGGCTGATGGTGAGGGAAGAGGGCAGTGTTGCAGGGGTTCACATTATCATCCTTAAGCCTCAGGAAGCCTGAAGGCTATGTACCCAGGGTCAAGTCGTTAACATCTTCTATTTGGTGGGAGGAGATTTTCACATTTGTAAAACAACTCAGGAAACGTGCATCAGATACTGTTATCTTGGTACTTCAGAGAGAAGCTAAAACAAGGGATATGGGGGAAAGCCCTGCCCTGGAAAGCCCCAAAAGGTCTTGTTGGGTAAAGCAGCTGCTCCATTTACCTCACAAGCTTGGCACAGTTTGCTTTTCCAGTCTCGCCTCCACACTGTTCCCCACAAACCTCACTTTATAGCTTTCTTGGTGGGTCACGATTGCCCACTGAGCAATATATGACACACACACAGGTCCTCTGTTCATGACTTTGTCCATGCTTTTGCCTAGGCATCGAACGTCTTTCTCCATTAGTCTATGTGGAAAGTGATTTTCTCAGGCTTTAGGAGCTGGTACAAACATGACTTCCTATCTGCAGCTTCCTGTAATTCTGTTTTTACCCCCAACTCTCTAATCTGATTCAGAAAAAGATCACTTCCTCAGCAGTCCTGCCACTATGTGTTCTTCCACTTTTCATGCCACAGGACCTTCACTGGTGCTTATGCATCTGTCTCCTCACTGGGTTATAAGGCCCTGAAAGATGAAAACTTTCTTATACATATTCATATCCTAGGAACTAGATGGGACCCACTAAATGTTAGATGTCCAATATGAAAATGCTGAGTTGAATTGACATGAAAGCTTGTCACAGAGGAAAGAGTGAGTTCTCCATGCCTATGGGTTTTATTTTCTTTTAGATAAACTACAGAGCAATCAATCATGCAACAATTTGTAAGAATCACAAAGGAAGCCAAAGGAGTCTTAATCTATACTAATATTATTTCACAGAAATTAGAGCAAGAGTGGATATACAAGTTACCTAGGTTGGTTTTGCTGTATGTTTTTTTGTATTGTGATTTCCTCATAATTCCATAAAATAACTTTTGAAGAGAGTGCTTACAATTAAAGAGTACTGCATAAAATAATCATGTAATTGTTCTTAAAACTTATTTTTTCATTTAAAGAATTTATTGAGGAGTTCCCATTGTGGCTCAGAGATAATGAACCCCACTAGTATCCATGAGGATGCAGGTTCCATCCCTGGCTTCGCTTAGTGGGTTAAAGATCCAGCATTTCCATGATCTGTGGTGTAGGTCACAGACATGGCTCAGATACCATGTTGCTGTGGTTGTGGCATGGCCGGGCAGCTGCAGCTCCCATTTGACACCTAGCTTGGGAACTTCCATATTCCGCAGGCACAGCCATAACAACAAAAAAAAGTTTTTTAATCAAAACTTAAAGTGACATCCTAGACTCCAGGAAAAGTAAATGCTTTCTTAGTGTAAGAGGAAGAAATAAAAATTCCCTATGTCTCAAGGTCAAGAATTATAAATTCTAAAAGACTTATGTAGAAAATGATATGCCAACATATCCCCCTATGACTTTCCCGAAAGGTATCTATTTAAACAACATAAATGAAAATTGTGCTGGGGTTATGTAGTGCCCTGGATAAATCTCAACAAACTTTAACCACAGTCTGGAGAGAACTCTTTTGAAGACTTCCACTATTTTCAGGGATGATATTGATACATATTGTTTCCATACTTCAAATGCTATGGTGAACCACTTATTAGTCCAAATCTTAATACTAGATTCCATTTTTCTAGATATTTTTCATTGGATGTGATAGAGTTTGGGAGAGAGGGAAGACCTAGATTTTTTAAAAATTGTCTAAGCTCCTTATTTTAACGTGTAAATACAACATAATAAAATTTGAAGTTTTGAAAAAGGACTATCTTAACTTTTTCTTCTTTGTTTAACAACAGCAGCTTGACAGAACCAATGTTCAAATACTGACTCATACATCAAAAAATGCTGAGTTGTTATAAGTTGAAATCAGCATCTTTTAAAGAGAAATCTTAAGAAATTAAATGCTACCACCTCCTCAAAATACTTACCTCTCCAAAGAAGTCATCCAGAAGCTGTTGCTTTTAGCTATTACAGTTGACCCTTTCTCTGTATATGCAAATGTGAAACTTGTGGAACAGAAGGCCAACTGTGCTGGCCATTTTATATAAGAAACTTGAGCACCAGTGGATTTTGGTATCCATGGGTGGTCCTGGAACCAATCCCCTGTAGATATTGAGTGACACCTGTACTTGCTTTGGGCAATTCTAACTTGTTAGTAGGAGGTGAAATATAATTTCTTTACTCATAAAGACCAGTTTAGAAATATGTTTAACTACTACAGTGACCCTACTTTCCAGTAGAGAAAGCTACCCATTTCATTTTATGGCATTCTTAATTCAGTGGGTAAAAGTGAAAAACCAAGTCACTGAGTAGTCACAAGACCACGTGACCATGGTAGAATAGACTGCTGCCCAGCTCTTACTATTTCAAAATACTTAACCTCAGAACCAATACTCATCATGGTATGTTTCATTGATCTAAAACAGAGTTGCCAGCTATTTTTCCAGCAAAAGTGGTTTTATTGCCAGATCAGCAAAGAATTGCAATGTGGGGTCTGCAACAACAGTGAGCCACATGCAAGCCCCCCTACCATGGCCAGGGAAAAACTCTCTCATACATGAGAAGTTGGGAAGCCTGTAATTAACAGAGTTTATGCTTTACATTGGCTGAGTTGTTGCCAGGAAAGGAGAGTCTTTCTTCTTCCTTTTGGGCTTTGCCATCATCGCTGGGTGTGAAAGCTATTATCTATTACCTCTGATATCCCAAGTCTATTTAATTTTCTTATTAGTTTATTTTTAAAAATTTTATTATAGTTTATTTACAATTTCTGTCAATTTCTTCTGTATAGCAAAGTGACCCAGTTATATGTTTATATATATTCCTTTTTTCATATTATCCTCTGTCACAAGTGATTAGATATAGTTTCCTGTACTGTACCGTAGGATCTCATTGCTTATGCTACCCAACTGCAACAGAATTTTTTACAGCTTGGATACCATAAACTATCGAATATGCATGCTCATTGGTCAGGCAGCGTCTCTTTCTCTGCCTCACTAATTGTTAAAATAATTTGAATATCACCTCTTAATAACATCCTATTAAAATAAGACCTCTATTTCTTTCATATTTATCAGAAACTATGCAAGGCTACACACGTGTTTGTATATGTGAGTGTATGTATGTATACATACACAGAAATATATTTATACATATTTCTCAGATTATCCCTACAGGCTATTTTTTTTTTCCATTTTAAGATAGGTGGTCTAAACCTGAGGAAAAAATAGTGTCTGTGTGTCTCTCTAAGTAAATGATGCAACCAAATTTCAAGTTCAAAACTTAGGCTGTAAGTATTAGCAAAAATATATCTCCAATTTAGACTTAAGATACAACAAAATCATTTTTGAAGAGTGTAAAATTAAGGGATATTTGATGGTAGTGCTAAGCCTGTGTTTTCTGACACCTTCCTCCCATGCTGCTGGAGATCCCAGGAGACAACCGCAAGTGGATGTGGTAGGACCCTGCAGGCTGCCTCAAGGAGCCTTTGCCTCAGTGGTCCTGGCCAGATTCAGCAAGCCAAACAATTTCCTGTTCTTGAAACACTCTGTTGTTTTTCTTCTTTAACAGAACATTTTCCTATTTTTTCTTCTTATTTCTCAGGCAGATCCTTCTAGTGTCATTTGCCAACTATCAGACCTTTAAGCAATGGAATTTTGTAGGGCTTAGACCTAAATCATCTATGTATTTGAATTTATCCTCATTCCTTAAGTGCATACATCTTCTCCTATTCCTTTTAAATCATGAATATAAATCTGATTTTATATTTCTATCACAACCTCTCTTCTAAGCCTTAGTCCTGTCATCAAATGCTTACATGATATATCACTTATTTTCCAATTAAATTCTGTATTTCTTTAATTAACTTAAATGATATATCATCAATCTGCCAGATACTGTTAGATAATAAAAAAGGCAGTTAGCTCATGCATAATCAATTGAAATTCGAAAAGTAAAAAACTTCATGAACAAAGTATTTTTAATACTCGGTTTATTTCCCTGAAATACCACAGGGCTCCACTGTAGAGTTCTTCAATGTATACTATACTTTCTTCTTTTGAAAAATACTCTACTTATTTTCGAATGTCACCTAACTCCTTCCGAATGCTCATTACCAGTTTCCCCTTTCATCCTGAAAGAAGAAACACGTTTGTTTACTTGTAAGCACAAGTTTCTTTCTCCCCTGTGAATAATAAAGTAATTCTAGAAAGCCTGGGGGTGGTAATGGTGGTGAATTTGGGTCGAACTAACATGTACAAGAGAACCTGTAAAGTAAATCTGATGTGTTAATAACTGAGGTGTGTTAGTTTCCCTGCGCCTGCAGTGGCCATGTGCCTAATTTCTTTCTACATATAGATTCAGAGCAAAGATTCAGAGCAAACAATGCCAAACTGATTTTTGAATTCTGACCCTGTGGTCCTTTTCATTTTCTCCCGGGATTGGGAATGCATCGGAGACCATATCCATGAGTCAGTGAGCATTTTCCTGTGTGTCTCTTCTCAGTGAGAGTCCTAAATATGACAACTGGGCTGTGTCCCCACGTGAACTGTAAGCAAGTAAGGTTAAAGACCCACCTCAAACTACGCTGTGATGAAATTCTAGAGTTCCCTCTAGTCTGTTGACAGGAAAAACTGTGCCCCTCGCATCAATTCTTTTCCAGCATCATGGAGGTTGGGCCGAGTGGCTTCTCTCTAGAAATCTCTCAGTACCGAAGCCCTCTTAGCTAGGAATGGTATCCTGTTTGCCTTTCACTTTGGAAAACATGTTTATCAACTCAGAGATGAATCATTGCCGCATTTATGCCACATTGGCAATCCAGGGCTACACAGTTATTTTCCACCGTCACAGCAGAATTTCTCTTCTATTTACATCTGAATCCCAGCCCACTCCTGCTGAATAGAATGCCTGGCCTGCTTCCAGGCTTCTGAAATTGGATTATGGAGTTCTCTGAGGATAGGTCTGGTTGGTCTACTCTACCTTGAGGGCCAACTTCTACTTGGAAAAAGCCCTGCTGCTCTGCTCTAATTGGTGTGTTCTGGACAGTTCTGCCACTGACTCATCAGGAGGCATGAGTCTGAGAACAAAGTGTACTGAAAGGATGGGACAAAACAGAATCAGCCCTGAGCTTCGTTCTCTTCTGACTGCTGATGAGAGATTTTGAATGTACAACTTCACACAAGATATTTTGAATGTACAACTTCACACTGACTTTTACAATTCCTTAAAAGTATTGTATGTGGTGGTGATTAAAGACTTAGCTTTATGATCCAGACAGAACTGGATTTGGATCCTAGCATTTAGGAGCAGCTATGTGCCCCAAGGCTGCTAAATTGGTGTCACTAAATCACAGTTTCCTTATCTGAGAATTTTGGACAGTCTTAGTATTTACCCCATGGGGTAGTTTTAAGGATTAAATGGAATTTGGCATATAAAAGGCAGAATATAGGGTCAGATGTAGGATAATGGTTCACAAAACTGAGGTGTTATTAAAGGTATTATATTCATTGTTTGTTTCCATGATACCCAATGTTCTTTTAGCTGTCACTACCATCATTTATTTCTTTTTTATTTAGTCATTCCTTTGGCTTAACTCTCCTCAGGCTAACCCTTAATATCACATCTTAAACTTTCAGTTCAAAACAATTTAATCAACTGGAAAAAAAAAGACAAAAATGTACTCATGTCTGATAAAACACAGTAATTTTTTATTACTTTACGATTGCTTTAGTAACACAAACTTATTTGAAATTGATTGAACTCAGGGTCTACTTACAACCTGATTGTGATGTTTGTTTTTATTTGTCTTTCATTTGCTATTGTTTGTGATTTCTATAAGTATGAATAGACTTAAAATTAGGTATTTGGGCACTAACCCACACAGTATTTTCTAACATGCCAGAATCCATACTGTGTTTTGTTTGAGGTAATACAAATACAGTTTAAAACAATGCAAAGAGAGCCCTCATTCACACAACACTTGAAAAAAAATTTTTTTACCTGCAGATGGGGTTACACTTGGATTTTCAGACACATTGGCAACCACCTATTGTTTGAATAAGGCCATGGACCATTCTGATCCATCTCTATCTTAACTGGTTCAATACTACTAACAGGTTTCCTGGAGTGGCCATTTGCTGCTCTTTTGGCTCTTTCAGTAAATAGATGAACTAATTTTTTTACTCCTGGTCTTCAATCTGTTTTTCAGCCTCTAACCTCATGTCTTAACATGCTACAACAACTGGATTAGTTTGGTACGGTTACCATAACAAAATGTATCATAGGCTGGATGCCTTGAACAGAGAAATGTGTCTTCTTAGAGTTCTGGAGGCTGGCAGTCCAAGATCAAGGTTTTGATAGGTTTGGGTTCTTGTAAGACCTCTCCCCTTAGCCTGCAAACAGCCTCCTTCTCACTGTGTCCACACATGGTCTTTTCTCTGGCATCCTTTCTTTCTCTTTTTTTTTTTTTTTTTTTGATAAGGATACCAAGTCCTATTGGATCATACCCAAGGCTATGACTTTATTTATTAACCTTACTTATTTCCTTAAAGGCCCTGCCTCCAAATACTATTATATTCGAGGTTAGGGATTCAACAAATGAAATTTGGGGAAACACAGTTCAGTCCATCACAACAGCTTTGCAAACTAATCATTTAATGGTGCTTGACCTCTCTGATCCTGTTGAGTGGAATACCGGAATAGTGAACAATATTCTACGGGCAGAATCCAAAGAATATGATGTTCCCTATTGGTGAGACTAATGCAATCAAATTATACAGGGCCTGAAAAGCACTGAGACATGTCAGCCCTTAGGCAGGTTAATAAAATGGCACTTTTTCACTGAAATTACTTAATTATCAAACCAATAATTGATTTAGTGAGTGGTATTTAAAAAAAAAGCATTTGTTATACTGAAATATTTCAAATGTACAGAAAAATTTAAAGAAGGATGAAATGAATACTCTGTTATTAATTTAATCAAAACTTAAACTCTTTTAATATAACTTCTTTTAAAAGAAATATAATATTACAGCTATATTTGAAGCCCCTGTGAATCTTTGCTTGATCATATTTCCTTTTTTTCCTTTCCCACAGATAATCACTATTTTGTGTTTTTTCACTCCTGTGCATGATGTTTTTATACTTTTGCTTAGTACAAATAGACCATTGCTTCCCTTTTTATTAAATATCACTTAAGTGACATCAAAATATAGGTATCAATCCCAAATTCCCTTTTATACATGTAGCTCGAGTTATTTTATTTTAGTTAATGTAAATCATTCTAGTGTAGACTATATGACACTATAAAAGATTTATTATTTTCTTGATGAACATTTAGATTTTCAATGTGTTAATTATTACAAACAATGCCATTGGAGGATTTTTGTACCTGTCTCGTGTGCATGTTCAAAATTTCTCTAGAAACTGTAAGTGAGGAAAAAGTTTTCCTTGACCCCTTAGGGTTCCTGGATGGGTCTGAAAACTAAACTGACAAAGACATTAACAAGAGAAAAATGACACAAATTTATTTAATATAAGTTTTATGTAACAGGAGAGTTTTCATAAGGAAATGACCCAAAGAAACGATTCAACCTGAGTATTTTATGCAAGGTTTAACAGAGTAGACAGTTGTGGAGAAATATGATAGGTCAAGGACTATAAAATAAGTATAGTAAACTGAGGAAAACTTAGCAGGATCTATGTTAGGATTCTTTTGGTGTTGTCTTCAAAGATAAGGATGCTTCTTTTCTCTGGGTATAGGAAGGGCATTCACACATGAAGGGTATTTGACCTTTCTAGGAGCAAGCAGGGGGAAAGTTGAGGTGAGCTTTCTTCTTCTGAAGTCTTCTTAAACTCTTTTTAGCTTAAAATAATCATTAATATGCCAAGGCACCAGTATTTTAAAGTAGCATGTCCTGAATCCCATCAAGTATATTCCCCTAAAAGTGAAGAGATCTCATATCTCCAATTTTAAAAAAATATTGTCAAATTGTCCTCCAAAATGGTGGCACTTATTATATTCCCCTCAACATCTTCACCAGAATTTGGTATTATAAAGTATTTGCATTTTTTTTTTAAAACTTTGGGTGTGTGATGTTAGTGTCTCATCACTTCAACTCACATTTCCTGCTCTCTGGTGAGCATCTTTTATGTATTTATTGGCAGTTCAGTTTTTTTTTTCTCTTAAATCTTTTGCTCACTCTTCTATGGTATTATCTACTTTGTTGATTTTTAGGAGTTATTTATTTATTCTAAATTCAAATCCTTTGTTGGATCTATTCATTGCAAAAAGGTGTTGCTTGTCTCTAGCCCATCATAAATAAATCTGTTTATGACTTAGAGTTAAATAAATTTGTCTTCTGCAATACAGAGAATGTTAATGTTAATATAATCAGATATCTCTCTCTTTTCCTTTATAATTTTGGGAGTGGGGTGGTTAGGAATCCTTCCCTATCCTGGCATCACGATATGCATCTATATTTTCTTCTGAAATTTTAAAGTTTTATTTTCACATTTAAAGTCTTGACCATTGAGTGCAAAAAAAAAAAAAAAAGGATATGTTAAATGTATGTAAAGTTGCTAAGAATACTAAATAAATAAATTAGCTGGCATGCTTTCTAATTTTATAATCTTTATCTGATAGTTCTAATATCTGAAATTTTAAGGGGATCAATATCCTTTCTACTGTTTGCTTGTTATATCTGATGATTCTTGCTCATGATAAATGTGTTCCTTATAGATTTAAATTTTATATTATGAACTTACCTAAATCCTGGGAAATGTGGGTTTGGCTTGTGAGTGGTTGTGCTTTTGCTCCTGCCAGGCATTCTAGTGGTACTCTTACCTAAGACTACTATGTTTTTGCCCCACCCAAGTCATGTGGATGTTCCCAGGCCAGGGATCAAACCCAAGCCATGGCAGTGACAACATCAAATCTTTAACTGCTAGGCTACCTGGGAATTCCTAAAACTAGTTTCAAAATATTATTTCTGATTATGGTTTCCTGGACCACTCATATAGAATAAATTGAAACCCCAAATCCACATAGTTATGAATTCTTGGGGGAGACACTTATTTTTTCCTGCCATAGCCTAGACTA
>PVHT020000077.1:31274427-31377916 GCA_004024745.2 Catagonus wagneri
CTTCTCCTTTATTTCTTTCTTTTTTTTTTTTTTTTTGTCTTTTTGCCTTATTTGGGCTGCACTCGCTGCATATGGTGGTTCCCAGGCTAGGGGTCTAACAGGAGCTGCAGCTGCTGGCCTTCGCCACAGCCACAGCAACGTGGGATCCAAGCCGCGTCTGCAACCTACACCACAGCTCATGGCAACGCGGGATCCTTAACCCACTGAGCAAGGCCAGCGATCGAACCCACAACCTCATGGTTCCTAGTCGGATTTGTTAACCACTGAGCCACGACGGGAACTCCAAGACTTCTCCTTTCTTATCTTGAGCATTTCCCTTATTTTGTTATTTGCTCATCTGTACATTTAAAAAGATATAAGCCATTTGTGATCTTTCTAGTTATTTTGTTGCTTGTAAATGTTGCTGTTCTATTTATGTCTCGTATACCAAATAGATTTGCTTACTGATTCACTTTAATTGGGTAAAGCAGGATCTATAGTCTAAAAAAAAATTAATAAATAACTCTGTTCTAGAGTTTCTATTTTCTTTTCAGCATTTTTTTTTCTATTCATATATCATTTGGGAGGTATAGTAAAGGGTTTAAAATTCAGAGTAATTTCCCATAAAGGACACTATATTGTGAATTATTTATTTTCACAATTTCAACTTATTGTGACTGGCTGCCAAATTTCCACTATCATGTAAATTTCAAATATATATATATATATTTTTTCAAACACACACACACACATATATATATACACACATACTCAACTGAGACATGTGCTAACAAGAAAAGTTCCCCATCTCCACCGCTTAGGAGTGGGAGCAGAAACAATTTAAATTTTTCCAATTAAAGTCAATAATGTTTTTGTGTCCTGCACAGAAAATCTTTCTAGGCAGTTTCCCAGCTGATCTACTCCTAATATCACTTAACTAGCTATAGAGAGAATCAAATAATTCTATCTATGTGATTTCCCACTTCTTATTCCAGAGAAACCACCCAGGAAAAAAAAAGAAGTTTAAATCAACGAAATTTTTTTGGATGTCTCATGTCTCTATTTTTGCTTCTTTTTCTTTTCAAAATTTCTGTTCTTACTTGTTCTTGGGGAACTGGTAAATGCCATAAGGTTAATACAATCAACCAAGTAAAGGTTTGTTTCAGTGGTTAGTGTTACCAGAAATTTGTTCAACATTTTTTTTTAACCCCATGTCATCTCACGGAAACAGTAACATAAATCAGACAGATAGAACCAAAGTAAGAGATTTGATAAGATTAGAGGAGAGAAGGATAAAAGTAAGCACTCAGTTCTGACTTTTTTTCTCACACACAAACCTGTTCTATAAAAGAAAAAGAAAGAGGCCCTCCCAGTGTCTCCATTCTCCGCTCTGTGTAGATCATGGGTATCTTAAAGAAACTAACTTGTTCATGAATAGTAAGTCATCACATAGGTTTCTTATATTTTACTTATTTTATAAAATACTTTTGCTTAAAAACAAATCTTTAAAAAGCTCTAACACATGCCACATTTCTCCTCAGCTATCAGGAACATTAGAAGCCAATTCTTGATAATCATTTCCAAGTAGCTGGAGATGATACACATACATGTTGAGATAATATCTCCTTTATGAGAAAGCCCATCATTATCTTCAACTCTATTTTTTTTTAGCTTTGCCTTTGACACAGAAGTAGTGACATACACACATCATAACTTTCACATCATCATTACTGCCTTGTACTGAGTATGTCAACATTTCAGACAGTTCTGTTTTATGAAATCTTCTGTCTTTGATCTTCCTTTTTTTGCAAATGTGTCAATGGTGAAGACCATATCACACTAAATAAACATAATAGTGAGATGTTTTTTATTTCTACAAAGTGAAAAAATCAATTTCAATAGCACTTAAACAATTTAATTATTTGGATGACACAATATATATTATATATGGCATACCTCACATGCTTCACATTATAACACATGTTAACTTACACTATTTCTATTAATGAGAACTCTTTTAACCAGAATATCCTGATTAAGTTAATTTTGGATAATATCAAGATATCCTTAAGCCGCAGAAAGTTGCAGTAAAAATAACTTAAGCATTATAAACCATACTTTAAAATCTAGTTTTTCCATTTATTCCTCTGAACTTATCTTCACAAAGTTTTTACTTTCATCAAAGTGAAATATGAGTTAAAAATAGATTCTTTTCATTAAAAAAGTACTTCATACACAATATGTTCTCTCTTCGTCCATATTTACTAAGAACACAAAAATTAGAATAAGCTATATATTAAGTAAAAGTAAGGTAATATATTAATTCAGTGTATTTAGTAATTGACCAATAATCATCTCACTGTCTCAACTGCTGGCAATATTAACAGTGAACATAAGGACCAATATTGTTTCAACATTCATCAGTATTTTGGACTTTTCTTTGTCATAATTTTCAATGTTTCTTAGGAACACTCAATTAAAACTAAGAAGCCTTGATCTCCTTTGGCTTCCAGTTCAGTTTCATGACACTTGCTATTTTTCAACTCCCCATTTGCCTTGGTAAGCTGCATTCTCCACTGACAAGCATTGGTGGTAAGAGCACATAAAAGTGGATATAGAAGTCATTGTTCAGATGCACTGTAGTAGTTTCCTGTCCCTTGAAATGGGATTCCAAGGGCAGCAAAATGCTAGCACACACGTAAATATAAAAGATGAAAGAATCTGGAGCAAAAGAGGCAAAACAAGTTTATGACGTCCTGTTATAGGTGTTCTCCTTAACCCTAAGATCCGTTTATAATGATAAAAGAGTCAATCCACTGAAGACATGCCAGTTATAAACCCTTAGGTACATAATAGTAGAGCCCCAAAATACATGAAGTAAAAACTGATGGAATTTAAGGAAGAAATAGACAATTCAACAATAGAACAATAGTTGTTGGGGTCTTCAAATTTCCATTTTTAATAATAGCCAGAACAACTAGATAGAAGATCAACATGGAAATAGACTGCATGAACAGTCTACTTACTTGAATCCTCTGAACACTTGGTATTTTCTAATTTTTACCTAAATATAAAAATGTAAAATTTTTACCTAAATCTAATAATTAATACTAATAGTTAACTTTTGCTGTTTATCGGGCATCATCTTAAGAGCTTTGCATGTTTCTTATTCTTTTGATGTTTTTTTTTTCTTTTTATGGCCAAACCTGTGGCATAGGGAAATTCCCAGGCTAGGGGTCGAATCAGAGCTGCAGCTGATGACCTACACCACAGCCATAGCAACGCAGGATCTGAGCCACATCTGCAGCTTATACTGCAGCTTGCAGCAATGCTGGATCCTTAAGCCACTGAGTGAAGCCAGGGATCGAACCTGCATCCTCACGAACACTATGTCGGTCTCTTAACCGTCTGAGCCCCAGTGGGAACTATTGTTTCTTATTCTTTAATAGCCACAACAATCCTAAAAGTACAAGGAAGTTTAAAAAAAACAAAAACAAACCAACAAACCAAAAAAGGCCTGATGTCTCACAGCTGATAAACAACAATGTTGTTATAGTCTAAATGGTATCCTCCCCTGGTCTCCATCCTGCCGCATTCATATATTGAAGTCCTTACACCCAGTACCTAAGAACATGAATGCACTTGAAGATAAAGCCTTTAAAGAAATAATTCAGTTAAAATGAGGCTGTGAAAGTAGGTTCGAATCCAGTCTGACTGTTACCCTGATAAAAACACTTTGGACATTGAAAAACACCAGGCATGTAGGTGCACAGAGGACAGACCATGTAAGGACAGAATGAGAAGGCATCCATCTCCAAGTCAAGGAGAGAAGTCTCAGAAGAAGCCACATGTAGACACCTTGATCTTGGACTTGGAGCCCCGACTTGGTGCCTCCATAAGGGTGAGAAATGCATTTCTGTTGGTTAAGCCACCTAGTCGGTGGTATTTTGGTAAGGCAGTGCTAGCAAACTTTAGCTTGTGTCTGACCTGAGAGGCCACAGTGCTAACCATTATTTTAGGTTATCATGGCAGGCATGGTTATTTTGTTTGTCCCTGATTTTTTAATATGTCAGAGTTATTTTAATCTACCTATTTTATCAATACTCACTTTGAAGCTTTTTATCCAGTCAATGGTAAAGAACAATTTAGTAATCTAAAAGTCACTTTAGGTTCTGAATAACTTGTGATGGGTTTCTCCTTGATCCACAAATGACAACACTTATAAGATCACCTCTGATATGAAACACCCATTCTAAAAGGTATAAAATGTTCTTGCTCAGAAATTATTTTAGAAACAAACCTGGAGGTTCGGGATGCTAGAAAACTTAGAGTAGAAAGAATCCTACTTGAGGTATTTTCTTATTACAACATTACCTTCTATAATCCCAGAAGGATTTCATCTTTGCTAGGTGACTATTGAAACAGAAGGAATCCATGGGAAATGGCAGGCTCCTTGTTGCATACTTTGTTGAATACTTTCTGTATATCCATGACCTCAGAAAATCCTGTCTAAACTTACTGGGAAGTGCGTAGGCAGCAGGGGAAATCTGAGAGCTTTTTGCCTAGACCAATACATAAATTATATGCAAGAGAAAAATAAATGACTAAGCAATTGTGACTCCAAGAAAACTTACTGTCAATTCCAAGCAAATAGTGTAACTGACTTAATGTTCATTTATAATGTCTAGAATATTTGTTCTTAAATCAGTGAGTATTCAGCATCTTACACTGATATTTTCTTTTCTTTCTCTTAATGTACAATATTGGAATACATTGCGTTAAGGCACATGTCAAAAGTATTGGTGATAAAAAGCAAATCACAAAGGGAGTAGCAAAATTCCTAGAATATGCATTTCTTAAAAACTAAATTAGGCTTATGATTTCAATGCTTTTATTCTGTTGGAGTTAAGAATTTTTTAAAAAACAGCAATTAGTTTCAAACAAGAAGTTTGGAAGACTTCTTGTACTACTGAGATGTAGATACTGTGACATTCTTCTCTTTACAAAACAAAAAGAAATGCCGTATTTTTTTAAAATTTTTAAATAATGCTAAACTGGAAAAAAAAAATAAGGCACTCCTCAGATAAATACAGGTCAGGTGTGAGAATCAAGGAAGGACTTCAAAGACCCATGATTGATGACCATTGACCTGGGATCTTTTGCTGTTCCTATTTTATCTGAAATTTTGGTTTGAATAATTACCGAAAGTACAGGAGCTAGATCAGGGGTCCTGTACAAGGCTGGGGCATTGAAACACACAACAATAAATGAAATCAGGACTACCTTAGACTAAGGTTTGATAGGTAGAGGGCAATATTTGATCTCCACCGTTCACTTTATACAAACCCCAGAGAGGTCAAGTGTTAAATGTGAGAGGCTAAAATGTAAACTATTTTGGAAAAGAAAGGAAAAAATTATTTTAAGGAAAAATGCATAGCTTTCAAAAATCTTAATACTAGAAAATAAAAGACAAAATTAATAGTTTAGAAGCCAAAGAATTCCTATTTTTTAAAAAAATCCACATTTTAAAAAAAATCCACAAAATTTAATACAAAGAAAGAGACAAATAAGAAAAGGCATAATATAATTAGTGAAACAGGAAGCAAAAGTACAATGTAGTTTCAACTAAGCCATATAAAGAAGGCCCACGGCAAAACTAGTAAAAAAGACATATTAATAATATGAGAAGCAGAAGGGGGAAGTAAATACAAAGGCAGTATATGTATTTAAAAAAACAGATTAGTATAAAATGTATACAAATAAATTTGAAAAGTTTATTGAAAATTATCAAATTCCTAGAAAAAGAAATACAGTCAGGCATGCCTTAGATTAACTGTGGTTTGGGTTCCAGACCACTGCAGTAAAGTGCTATTGCAATACAGCTAGTGACAGAAATTTTCTTTCTCAGTGCATACCAAAGAATTATTTACACTGTACTGTGGTCTATGAAGTTTGCAGAAGCATTATGTCTAAAAAAAGTACATACCTCAATTAAAAAGTTTTATTGCTAAAAAATGCTAACCATCATCTGAGCCTTCAGTGAGTCATAGTAGTAACACCAAAGACCACTGATCACAGATCACCATAACACATAGAATAATCATGAAAACGTTGGAAATACTGCAAGTATTATCAAAATGTGACTCAGAGATACAAAGTGAGAAAATGCTGTTGGAAAAGTGGAGCCAATAGACTTGTTTGAGGCAGAGTTGACACAAACCTTCAGTTTGTAAAAAAAAAAAAAAACAAACCAAAAAAACCACAATATCTCCAAAGTACAACAAAATGAGGTATGTTAAAAACTAAAAATTTCAACAGTCTTAAAATCATTGAGGATATGATTCAGAGTATAAATATTTACATAATATTTACATAAGGAAAATATTAGTCCCGGATAATTTTAACTGAGTTTGCCCTTCAAAGAAGAGAAAATCCAGTCTTGCTCTTTGCAATGCTATATAATTCAAAGATAGGCTCATAAGTAGCAAAGGTATAGAGAAAATAAAATTAATAATCCACATAATTTGGGATAGCTACCTGTAAATGGAACCAGAGGGCATAATGTAGAGACACGAAGGAGGATGTAAAACTATTTTAATGATCTACATCTTAATCTGAGGTGTGGACACATGGGTACCCCTATTATCCCACATATATATGTGCTACAAACTTTTACACAGTTAGCAATGTCAAAATGGCTTAAGACAATAACAATTTCTTAAATTTTTATTTGATTTTTCAATAGATAGTACATGCACAAAGTTCAATATTAAAAAATGTGGAAAGGGGAAAAGTGAAAATTTCCTTCCCACCCTTGCTCAATCCACCCGATTTCCAACTCCCCCCCAAAGACAACCAATGTTATTAATTCCCTTATCTTCTTCTGCATTTCCTTAATATACAAGCAGATGTATACATATGTTTTTATTCCCTTCTCTACTTTTTTACAATAAACATAACATATTTTATAAAATATTCTGTACCTTGCTGTTTGTTTATGAACAATGTTATCTCAGAGCTCTATTTTAGTACATAGAGTGTTTCCTCATTTTATTAGGTTTGTATAGTGCTCTGGTATATTTAAGCAGATGATACCAGAGTTGTATGGAATTATTTTACATTTTTTCCATTTTTTTATTCTTGCAAGCAATTACCCTGTGACTATCCTTGGAAATGTGTTTGAATATATCCAATACAATATTTCTCATGTGTGCAAGTATGTTTGAAGAATAAATTCCCAGAAGTGAAAAGGCTGAGTCCAAGTGCACTTCTTTTTGTAGTTTTGCTATTGCCAAACTGCCATCCATCCTAAAAACAATATAAGGAAGAACTTATTTCCCCACAGCCTCATTAAGAGAGAGTATGCTATCGAATGACTCCAGTGAATTTTTATTTCTCTCATTTTGAGCATAGTATAGCATCTTTTCATATTTTTAGAAAGATTCTATTTTCTTTCCTGTGAACCATCTGTTTATATCAGCTGCCCATTTTTCTCTTGGGTTTTTCCCTTTCGTATCAATTTCTAGAAACCTTTTAATATATTAGAGAACTTAGCTCTATGCGATATGAGTTGAAAAATTTTCCCAGTTGTCATTTGTCTTTTCACTTTCAAATGACTTGCATTTGAAACTTACCATAATATGTGGTGTGATGTATGAAGCTATGCTTTTTTTTTTTTTCGGACTGCACCTATGGCATATGTAAGTTCCCAGGCTAGGGATTGAATCCAAGCTGCAGCTACTGTCCTGCACTACAGCCATAGCAAAGTTGGATCCAAGCCACATCTGGGACCAACACCAAAGTTTGCGGCAATGCTGGATCCTTAACCCACTAAGTGGAGCCAGGGATCAAACCTGCATCCTTAGGAACAGTATGTCAGGTTCTTAACCTGCTAAACCACAAGGGGAACTCCTACTATGTTGTTTTTAATCATAATTTTGTTCCCCAAAGAGAAATTATATTTAAATTAGATTACTCTCAACTTAGAATACAATAGTATTAGAAATACTATGGTTTTAAGTGCGTTAAGATAGTTGACTCTGTGTAACATTTATATTCTCAGTATGGGTCTAATACAATGTTTTCACACATTATTTTAAAAGCTATTAAAGAAGCAGTTAAAAAGTCAGGTGAAATGATAGTGGCCAAATAACTCCAAAGCCACCCATTTTCAAACTTAACAACAGCAATGCTGAGATAATTTCAGGTAAAATCTGAGGCAAAGCCTTTTTACTCCCTTTTAGTGAAATGAATTAAATATTTTTGTATGCTTAATCAATTTATTAAGATCCACAGTTCTCTCCAACTTTTTTCTTAAGATCTGAAAAAAATCCAATCTGTTAAGATTCCAGCCCATAAAATTCCTATAGTAAATCCTAGGAGAAAAGCACGTCTTAAATTAACACAGTAGTCAACCTGTCAGATGCACTCTCCCAAATAATATCGGAGCTCTCCTATATGATAACATTGTTGACTGGCAGCCATTATGATAAAAAAAAAAAATGTCACCAGCATCCTGGTCTGTGACTTGCCTTTAATCATTGGCAAACGTAGAGAAGGTATTCAAAAGTGACATTAAGGAGCTGTGCTGAGCTCCTTCCCATCCCATTTTCTTTTTGAAATAAAGGAACACATGCTTCTAAACACAAGATGGTTGGCTTCATGGAGTGACTTTAGACATAGGCCTGATAAAGTTTTATCTTTATCAGGACTAGGCTCAAGCCTCATCTACCGAAGGCTCTGATTCTTTGAAAGTCTGGGAAGAGTATAGTCTGTTTCTAATTTGAATATCCTCACTTATTGTACTCTTTGTGTTAGTAGATGTTTACCTAATATAACACTGTAGAGACTTCCAAGCAGAGTAAATGATAAGGGAAAAAATGGAGAAAATGAGACGGGGTCATATGCAAGCAGAAAGTTGTTTAGTAGAAAAGGGTTAGAAGAGCAAGGAAGAGACTATTAAAGGCAACAATAATATCACCAAGTTGGTCGAATCTTCATTCTACTACCAGCATTTCTCTTAATAAGTTGTGTGACTTCTAGCAAGGCACACCTCATAAGTTTCCATTTACATACTAATAAAATGAACAATCTGGATTAATCTCTAAAGAATCTTCCAGCAATAGCATCTTTACTCTCAAAGAAATCAAAAAGAGAGGTAATTTTGGGTTTTGATGAGGTGCGCCAGTCTTGAGATATAATAATAAAGCTTCTTTTTGTGCCTTTTTATTTAGGTATTAATAATTTTCTGTTTGTCAGTCTCCATTTATCTAATATATTGAATAACTACCACAAACATCCTCATAATTATTCCAACTTAAAAATATGTATGCTTAAATATTCCTAGATTTTTTAAAAAGTCTTAAATTATATCTATAATTTGTTTTGCTATTATTAAGAAAATTTTGTTAAAACATGTTTATAATGTCCATTAAATAATAAAAAAGCAACAGCAGCAAAATAAGGTTTAAAATTCTTTGCTTTAGAAAAATTGCTTTCAAATACTCTTCAGTATATAAGTTATGTAAAAAATAGTTTTTTTTCTAGAGACTGGCTAAAATCTTTAGTATATAATCAGTGAGGGAAAAATTACAGACTTTGAAGCCTATCAGTTCGCAAAAAATAGGCAATAATTTTCTGCTTTCAAAAACAGGATGCTTTATTATAACCATAGTAGATTATCACTTTCATTCATAAATTTAATGAATCAATTATAAATGGTCTTAAATATTCCTTTATGAAAGTCAGTATGTGAAAGAGGACTCAATTGTTCTGTTACTTAATTGACATGGCATCCAGCCTTCCCTAATGGAGATACTTTCCTTTTGTGATTTTTTTATGAACAGTAATAGAGAAGTTCTATGTTTTTCTCTATTTCATGAGAGAACCATTATTTCCTTATGCTCCTTCTCAATGAGTTATGGTCAATAATCATAGTGTCCTCTACTCAGTCCATACTTTCAGGCTTTCCCATGGTAAGTTTCTCAGAGTATTGTGTAATATGACCAGTTTGTAAAAAAGCAAAACTTTTCACTAAGTTTCACATACCAGCTGGAAATTAATACCTCTGAATCCACAATGGTCGGAGCTCTCTTTAACTCTGGTACATGGAATAAACCCAGACCTATTCAGGAAAACCATAAGTTTGTGATCCTGCCTGTGGATAGTGGAAAATAATAGATTAAATGAAAAGATTAAATTGTGCAGTCTATCAGGGTTAGTTCTTTTTTGTCATCTTTTCTAATGAAAATTAATGTTTATTTTTCAGTTGTAATGAATTAAAGCAGTATGGAATTTACCTGAAAAGGGACAAAATTGGGCAGAAGTTGGCACCTGTGGATGACCCTGAAAGGCAGATGTAAGATTCATTTTCTGTGAACGTCTGCAACCCTGGCAACTGCTGCCAGTGCTGAGCAGAAAGGAAGGAACCAAATAATCCTGAGAGCCATCCCATAAATAGCATATGGAACAATTATATGGCACATCTTCATGAAAAGTAAGAGGCCAGATTAACAAGAGGATACGCAACAAGATCTACCTCAAATTTTTGGTTCAATTAATGCCTCATTTCACAGGTGGGGAAACAGAGTGCCAGAGGTCACACAAATTAAACTAGTAAGTCTTCATTGTACTTATACCACTACCTGACAGTATATAATTTTGCTTATCTCCTTTTCATACTTGTTCTCCACAAGAACGATACTTTTAGAAGGACCCAGGCTTTGTTTTGTTTATTCCTGGACTCCTGAAGCCTAGAAACAGTGCCTAGAACAGAGTAAGTGCTCAGTGAATGTTTGTTAATATTAAAAATGAAATAAGGAGTTCCCAGGTGGTTGGTGGATTAAGGAGCCCGCATTGTCACTGATGTGGCTTGGGTCACTTCTGTAATGCTAGATTAAGCTCTGGCCTGGGAACTTCTCAGAAAAAGAAAAAAATTAACTGAAATTATCATCCAATTCATTCCACTGTTTCAAGGGGGAGGATTTTTCTAACTGACACTAGCTTGGATCTCTATTCTGTCACTCCAGAAGTCACGAAGTTCTTTCTAGTGATTTATTGTTTATAACAATTTTATCAAATGTATTTGATCAAGTCAACAGTACATTCAAAATAACATTACAGTATGCCCACACATGTTTACAGTCCCTTTAAAAGTATTTTATACTTCAAATTTTAACACTGATTTCATGTCTCCATGTTTTAATGACAAATTTATTCATAGCTCTTTGATATGTTTTCTAAATTTAAAGGAATTTAGTTTATGATGAAAAGATTGAAAGGGCATATATGCAATCCACACTTCTGTATCTGAAATTTCACTTGGAGACATTTTATTTACCAGAACTCCATTTGTCCTCAGAAATTAACAAACACATGGAGTAAACTAGACATTAAATGAAACAATACTATGGGCTTAATAATATAATAAAACAGTGGCATATTTTGTAAAATTTCTTAAGTCCATTAAAAGGAAGATCTACTAAATAAAATTTATCAACACATTGTAAGAATTCAATAATAAAAATAATTCATGAAAAAAACAAAATTGAGTAGAAGATATTAACTACAGTATCCTCTATATACTGTGAGTACTTGAGCTTGAACTCTTTATTTCTGAAATGGTGCTAAACATAGAAGACTGGCAAAAAAGGATGCCACAGAGGCAAATGGCTTCCACTGTACACACTGTCAAGGACTGAATGGTTATGAACACAAGAAAATCCTGCCTTGTTTCTGAGCAAGAGCCATTTAAGTCTCTTCTCTCCAGAAGAAAGATTTCCAAATTATCCATTTAACCCTGATTGCCATATACTTATATAATTGACAAGAAACATGATCAGTATTGAGTACCAGTGTACCTAGTATTCATCACAAAGCCAGTAATAATTGGTTGTCTTCTGAAAACACTTTCAAACATCTATCCTTATTTTTCCAAGTTATAGTTCCTTCACTACCTCCTGCCAACCCTTTATTTTCAGTATCTTCTTGATAGAAGGCCTGATAGAAATTATAAAATGGAGGAGTGAATTCTTATAATAGGGAAAAACACAAAAAATGTAGTGGAGAAAAAGGAATAGTATAGGTTTAGTAAGAATGAAAAGATAAACTGCAAAGTATAAAGGTCAGGAACTCATCATACCAAGAACCAATATCTAAGGTATTTGATTACTAAAATTATGTAGAAAACTGTTCAAATAATAAATTGAAGTATGGGGATAATTAAGGACAAACAATGTGATTATAAAGTTCAGAAAATGATAGCCGGGAGTAAAATACAGAGGAGAAGGGAGAAAGTTGGAAAGTCAGTTAGAATATTTGAGTTTGAGCAATTCCTGTTATGTGGTGTCAGAACTGTAAAAAAACATGTAAAGGTATCAAATATACAACCCAGTTGATATGACTTCTGTTAAGAGGATTCATAGACTAAGTGGGTGTAATATAATAGATTTTGAGATCATGGGAAAAATCTTAGAAACATCGCAAAACTTCCTTATTCATTTTATAACTGTTTCAGAGAAAGGGGATCATAATCTTTTGCCTTCCACCTTCTTTTTTCCTTCTCCTTTCTAGTAAAAGTAACTATAGGGTATATTCTCTTAATGTGGCTTCCAATATTGGAAGAATTATGGTCTTTTAATTTCCTGCAATTTTTAAAAATTAGAATAAACTAGGATAACAAATGAAGAACAATTTGCCATGGTTTTGAGCTCAAAATGACTCAAAATAAGATCCGAGATATCTTACAGTCTATTAGTAAATATAAGCCATGAATATATAGACACAATATCTCATAATCTTAGAGTAACTTCCAAAGATAAAGCTCACATGTTGATGTGAAACTTAGGCCCTAGGCAGAGACCAGATTTGTGAGAAAGGGGAATAAAATTCTTGGCTCATGATTCCATCATAATCAGAGAAGTAAAAATTCCCACTTTGATGGTAGGTGTTTAAAAAATGTTTCTTAGGAAAAAACGGGCTCTCCTTAAATGCATACTACTGGCTATTATGTAATTTGGTGAAATAACTTAAGATAGTCATGCAATCTTTTTGGATTTGCTACTAAATTCCAGGCACTATTCAAGGCACTGGTAATATAACAGTAAAAGTAAACAAGACAGACAAAAATCCCTGCCTGTCTGGAGTTCATATTCCATTAGGGGAAAATGTAAAGTGAACAACAAAAAATAAGCTCTATGGTATATTAGAAGGTGATAAAAGCTATAGAGAAGAAATAGAGCAGAAAAAATAATGTGAAGATCCACAAGGCCATGCCAGTTTAAGTAGGGAAATCTAGAGAGTTGTAAGAAGGTGACATTTGAGCAAAGATCCGAAGGAGGTGAGGGAATAAGCTAGAGGGATATCTGGGGGAAAGAGGCAGAAGGATCGGAGTGTAAATGTTCCTTGATGCGGGAATGGTTGGTAAGTTCCTGGAAAGCAAAGATGAGGGTTTATCAAGACAAGAAAGAGTACAGGGAAGATTCTTAAGAGATGATATAAGAAAAGTCAAGGTCAGGAGTGAGAGGATATATTGTGTAGGACTTTAGAGGCAAGAGATTATTTAACAATTACATTTGCAACATACAGGCAAAGATGTCAGTCCAATCAGAAAACATACCCTTCTGCTATACAGGTGCTGACAAACTTCATACCAAAGCTCCTCAAAAATCAGTATAAGGACTTTTTCTTTTTCTTTTATTTCTCTTTTGGCCACACCATAGTATATGGAAGCTCCTGGGCTAGGGATCAGATCCAAACTGCAGCTGCAACCTACCCCACAGCTGTAGCAATACCAGATCCTAACCCACTACACCACACCTTGTAAGGACTTTGGTTTTTACTCTTGCAGAGGGTATTGAGAAGAATGAAATCATCTGAGCTAACCCTTGCTACTGTGTTATAAACTGACTCTAGGGGGCAAGGGCAGAAGCAAGGACACTAGTTTTCACATTATTAAACTACTCCAGGTGGAAATTGAAGTCTTGGAACAAGATACTAATAATGAAGCTTAGATGAGTGGTCAGAGTGTGGATACTATATTTTGAAAAAGAGCTAAATGTACGAGCTAGCAGACTGGATGAGGTTTTGAGATAAAGAGAGGAGAGAGAAGGTAACTATAAAGTTTTAAGCACTAGAAACTGGAAAGTTAGAGTTGACCCCTAGTGAGATGGGAAGGCTAAAGGGGAAGCAGGTTCAGAGTAGAGAAGTTTCATTTTCTAAATGTTAAATGTGAAACGTCCATTAAACATCCGAGTAAAATGTTGAGATATATGAATTCAACAGAAAGGATTACCAGTCTTCTCCATGAATCCTAGATACAAAGAACATTTAATCATTTTCTACCACTAAAATCTTATCGTATATATTTTAAAACTTTTAGGACGAATTTATAAATCAGCATGCAAATATTTGAGTCCTATGCAACTGAGAGAATTGTGTTTACATTTGTATAATGTAGCATCTTTTTCTGAGAACATAGCAGAGTGTTTATGGTTTCTGATACTTTTATTTTTCCAGTTAGAAAAAAGGGAATAAGAGCATACTTTATTTTTAGAGGAAAGTGATACTCAGAGGTAAGGGTGTTTGGCATTGCTGCTCTGTGAAGAGAGACTACACATCAGAGCCCTGACCATCACAGCCCCGTGGCCTGTTTTCTTTGGCTAAGTATTTAACTCTTGATATCAGAAAGAGTTTTCTGTATTTATACTTAATAATACAATGTAATGCACTTGGAAGTGACAAGAAGTACAGACCACATCTCTGGCTTTGTGTGCATTCTCTGGTTTCCCTGGGTTTATTTCCACGCAGGATGCTTCTGCAGTAGCTGCTGGAAACTTGGGCTCCTCCTCACAGGGCTTTAGGAAGAGGTGGCAGTAAAGAGTCTTGATAACCTCAAGAGCTACGCACAAGAAAGTCATCTGCATTTGAGCTAAAGACAATCACAAAATTGATCACAGAGCATTCTAGTTAAATGTCTCTTTTCCCTCATTAGATGATTTTTTTTCCACAGGTAGGATAAACAAGGGAAACTTGCAAAAGATACTAATTTGTATTTATTGAGTAAGTAGTTGATTTTTCTTTCAAATCAGGCTGAATATTTTTATTTTACTTGGTATTTTTAACTGGAATTATTTTTATAGGATTTATTTAAATCAATGTTTTTATTATTCAGTTTTCTGAATTTATTAACTTGTCTATTCCAATAAATTTACATGAAAATGTGAAAAAGTTATTTTACTTACTGATCATTCCCATTGCTCCATACAACTTAAAAGTTGTTAGTTCTTTATTCAATCTATCCTTGAAATCTTGTCTAGAAGTTAAAGAATATTGAAATGTGATTTTTAATGAAATGAATTGTTTTCCCCTTTCAGCCCCAAATGCACAAGTATCATAAAATTTCAGGTATCCTAACCTAAATAGCTAACTATAGTTTCTCTCAAAATAAAGTTATTGTCTACTTTTAGATGACATTCTAGAAAGCTCCATATCACAGTTGCAACAGATCCAGTACTACAAAATTCAGCATTCACCGTATGCAAAATAAAGGCTTTTTTAAGCAGAAATGTATATTTATTCAAAATTATATTATACTATTTATAATTCTGTATTGGAATAAACAACTCCCAATAAAGGTAGGTCAAAGGTAGTTTAGCCAAATAGTAAATAGTGTGCTTAGTATTCCTATTGAGGATTTGTATAATTATCTCTTAGACATCTTGTTTAATTTAGGCAGTTTTGAAAATAAAAATGACTGGGTTAGAGGAGTATTTTTTTTTTTTACACAAATATGAAAGCTGAAAAAGTGAATTAGAAACAACACAAAGCTGTTAACCTCTGTTATAGGTAAACTAATTATAATCTACTGCAACTTTTAATATGGTTTAGCATTTGTTCACTCTTGATAGTTTTGTCAAAATTCATTTTGATTCTCATCTAGGTCTTTCTTGCTCACCATAAAACTAATTTTAATGGAATAAATGCATTAATATATCATCAAGGACAAAAATATTTGCATGAAACTTTCACTCAGTAGTTTTGTCAAAATTTATTTTGATTCTCGTCTAGGTCCTTCTTATTCACCATAAAACCAATTTTGACAGAATAAATGCATTAATACATCATTAAGGACAAAAATATTTGCATGAAACTTGAAACTAAGTCCAATTCTGACCAATACCCTCAAAATGAAACAATGTCCACTATTTACTGTAAAAGTGCATTTACTGTATTTAAGACCTATACTTATTTGGTTTCTAAATATTTTTTTTTTTATTTTAGCAATATCATTTGTACTCCTTAAAAAAAAGTGGTACAACTTGGGTGTTTCAATTCAGTGAATTTCTATTTTTATATTTATTTCCTACAGTCCAAGGGAATACATTCCCACACTTAGAACAAAATAGATTCCACAGTATTGTGTCTACGTGTGGGGCCAACCTATAGATACTGACAAAATAAAAATTTCAAATCATGAAAAATTATATTCTTTAAGCCATTAAAAATGTGATATAATAATGTTTCAAAGTCAAACTTCCTTTTGTATTTATTATTTTCTCACTTTCAAATATTAATAGTGCTAACTAGTTCTAATAGCACATGGGAAAGTAGTTTTTTCAGCTAAAACAAAAACAAACAAACAAAAATCCTCGTACTACTAAAGATAATTACTCACACTGGATATTTAGCCAACCCTCTACATTTGTTCCAATATATTTTATATACTCTGCTGATTCTTACATGATCCAGTAGCCTCATAAATTTAAAATGCATCACTATTTCTTAGGCTATATATCTATATAGCACATATTAAATAGAACTTTTGCCTATTAGCTTATTTATGCAAAAAATGTAAATACCATATCTGAAAGTTCACATATTATGCCAGAGCTCTGCTTCTTTTATTTTGTTCATTGAAAGTCATTCTGAAATGTCCTCATGGCTGATGGAAATTTTTCAAATAATCATTAATACACAGCAAATAAGAAGCAAAAGAGATCTTATTAACCAATCAGACCACTTAGATGCTTAGATAAAACAGTACAAGGAAAGGAAGTCCATTCCCTTCACACTGCCATGGCTCTAAAAGTTTCTTTTTGTGAAGAGTAATAAACATGTTTCTTGATGTCCAAAACAACCCTGCATTTTCCTGATGCATTAGAGGGACCTCTGTTCCTTCAGGCATGTTATAAAAACGTCAAATGTTTAATTTAACAATGTGACCTAGTTAATATTGAGAGAAACCAACTGCCTGGCTTTCCTGCTTGTAATTGTATGAATTTTCAGTACTGTGAAATAAACAAGCATTTTATATGAAAACACTTATGCAAACTATTATTGAAATAAAAGCAATCATGCATGCCCACTTCAAAAACTTGCTTGCAAAACTCAATTAAATGCCTCGACATTGTTTTAGCATAGTGCCAGGTTTGTCAATAATATGTGTTCAAGTTACTGTTTTGAACTTACACAATAAAGACAATACTACATGAGAATGCTCAAAGCAAGACTTCAAATATTCTTCTTCAAATGGTATCTATAGTTCACCCTTATAATATAGATGCATGTATTTACTTTTTGTAAGAGAGAACAAATAAAATCCATATTCTAGTATCACTGCTTTATTCCATTTTTAAAGAGGCACTTCTTCCTATTTCTCAGAGTATATTTTTATGATAATCTCTTCCTTTTAAAATATCAGTCAAAAATGTGTGCAAATATCACTGACAACACAAGGAAGTTAATTTTTAAGTCAGCTTTGGAAGCAGCTGCCCTTGAAACAGAAGAGAAAAGAAATGATACAAGAAATAGAAGGTAGGGCAGGTTGAGTAAGGGATGTAAATGAACTACTGGCCTATTCCAAATCAGATGTGGTAATTCTTTGATGTCTACAAATTTTAAGTACCATGACAACTGAAAAAGAAAAGCATAGATCTCAAAATAGAGAGGAAATCATAAGAGCAAACAATCTAGTGTTTGTGTGTATGCATGAGTGGGGATATACTCTCACAGTTAAGTTGAAAGAATATAATGGCACTTATTTACTAAGTTGTGACAGATAACAGACATAGCTACATGACAAAGAAAATCCCATGAGGAAAAAGAAAGCTCCTAAATGTGTTAGTTAACTGATGCTAAGGGGAAACTTCATAAAGTTGATCAAATAGCCTCTGACTAAGCAGCTTCAAAAACATGACTGCAATTTTTTTTTCCAGACTGAAAAGATATAGGCCAACTGAACTAGATACAGCTATTTCAAAAGACATCATTGTTGTAATGTGTTCATTCATTTAAAAATATTTCACACAATCCAGCCAACTCTCATTTGAGGAAGAGCAGCCGAGCAGCAATGACAATGCAGTTTCCAAATGTTGGGTAGGGAGAGAGTGTGAGGGATACTTATTATTAGGTAGGTATGCCTTCTGACACTAGCCTGTGATGGGGGAAAAAAACTGGATATGTTGGTTGACATCTGGAGCTGGTGGAATTCTCAAAATTGTCATTAGATGGTGCATATCAAAAGAAATTCATGAAAATGAAAAGTTGACTGGCCTTCTGCACTTAGTTTCTATTATTCCAATGTAATCCAATCTCTATAACATTTAGGAGTGGCGCACAGTAACTTATGGTCATCATTCTTCTGCACTTGATTGGAAGCTGGTATTTTTAAAGTATCTCTCATTCATATTACTTATGTACATTTATGTATTGTTACAAATACTAGACAATCCATTGGTGATACTGCAAAATGGTGTACTGATCTTGACTCCAAGATTCTTGGCTATAGAATTATAACTGGAATTTTTTTTAAAGTTTTGGGCTAAAAAGTATGGAAAGGCCGCTACATGCCTTTATTTCTGTTGGTTTCCAAAATTTTCTTGAGATACTTTTCTTTCAAAAGAATATTTTAATGGCAAATCCTCAATTTCAAAAATTATCACTCTGAAAAGGTGGTAAAAATCTTGCTTTTTCACACTAGAAACTGAAATTCAAAGTTAAATTTTTTAAAATGTGCTACCATTGCAGAATTTTTGTGAAATGAAAACTCTAACATAAGGTCTCCAAATCTAGACTTAAACTATAATATAGTATCTCTGATGCCCTCAGATGATTTCGTTACGTCTCCCGGATGCAATATGTTCTTAAAATCTTTTCTGAGAAGAAAATGTATACTTACTGGATCATTAGGATAATTAACTTGAATTTGAGAAAAACAGTATTACTTTCTGCCACGTGATACTGCCTACCTGCTGTTTTTTTTTTAAGAACATATATATTTCACTAAAATAGCACAGATTCAAGACTGCATTACAAATTAAATTGAATTATCTTAAATAAGATTGCTGAAAGTCTGCTTCATTATTCCTCATTAACTTCAGTGGAAGTGGTTGTCCAGAGTTGGCATCTCATATAATAATCTATGACATCTCTAAGACCACTGAATACGTATGATTTATTGTATAGGCCTGTCACATCAAGGATTTATTAGAGCTCAGTAAAAATATATACCTGTGTGAATATATATATATTTTTTTCAACCAGTGCACAAGAATTAGAAATTATCCCCTTATTGGTACTTAGCGACTTTTATATTCAAAATTGGTTGTCAGACACTATTCATTTATGAGTTCTCTTTCTCTTGGTCAAAGAGTTTTGGGGGAAAGCTTCTTAAATTACATCAGACAGGGACATATTGGAGTTTTGAATAAAGGATACATTGTGAAAACAGCAGTTTAAAAAAGAATCCATTCTCTTTCAGAATGTCACATCTTCATTTGGGGAACATATTTTTTCATAAGACTCCAGGAATTAAACATAGAAAAGTTTGAGTGTTGAGTTTACCAGCTTATCTGCCATTTCTTTTCTCTCAAATGCAAGGCCAGTGATAGTCACTAGGACACATTTTCTGTGAACTGAAAATCACTAGACAGAAAATACATTTATCATAATAATTTCCTAGAAATATTTAGTTCCCTGTGCCCATTAAACATACATTTGAATATGACAGAGTTTCAGAGAAAAAACCATGAAATAGTCACTATGATAGCTGAAATATGGCTTCATAGGAAACAGGGCTACATTTAATTAGCTTTGATTGTTTATATGTCTCTTCTGTTTTTGTTATAGTTCATATCACTGGCACGGACTCATGAGCCAATCTTCCCATTTAAGTTCCTACCAAAATTTACAAACTCGACGTGAAGATTACATTGTATTTACAAAGAGCTTGGCACTTACAGAATGAATTATTGACTTGTGTTAAAATCCAGACCAGGGCACCCATGGTTCAGGCAAATGGGAAAGCCTGATGCCTTATTATATGATATGCTACATTAACATGAATAAATAAGTTTCCAGCTGATAATTCCTCCATGGTGCTGGCCCTGGTGCTGAAAACAAGTACCTTCCATTTCTAATCCATGGGGAGGGTAGAGAAGTTATCAGTCCAGAGAAAGCAAAGGTTGCATGTTTTCTTCCTCATTTTTATCCATGCGTTTTAGCACTGTAGGATCCACAACTGACTGGGATCTGAAAATGATAAAGCCAGTGTCAGTGCGTTACTGCCAAACCATCCATTCTCTTCTCTGTCTTTTCTCTTTCATTATTCCTCTCATGGATGTGGATTAACTTCCACATCAAGGGATTTATAAACTGAGAATGCTGCACATTTAGAGAAAGACACACTTACAGTGATGTTTTGCATCAGAAGAAACAATCCCCTCTGGCCTCTAAATAGAATAATGCACAGTAGCTGATTCTAAATACACAATAATAGGCTTAAGTTCTCTTAATAGCCAAGCAAGAGCCTTTCTTTGAGTCTGAGGATTTCTAGTATAGGACAGATGTGTATTCCAAGAGAACATCACCAAATGGGGGGGGGTTATTATAGTGAATTTATTGTTATAAGAAATGAAGTAGAAATAATAGATGCCTTGATTACTCTCTCAAAGGGCTCTACGAAACAACTTCAATAGGCATGTGCATTTTCAACCATCAATTTTTAGATTTAATGAGCACATTAGAAAAAAATCAGTATCTCAATGTGAGTTTTGTTATATTTTCCACTAGAGCATCTGAATAAAATCAGCCTTACTCTTGAAAATCTGTGAAACATTGTAAAACTTTAAAAAAGTACAAACCCTTCTTGTTTAGGCAGCAGTACTCTGTGATTAGGAAAGCAAATAATGTGAAAACCCCTTACACATGCCTTTGATAGCAAGTGGGAATTATATCTCAGTTTATCACTAGGAAACAACATGAAACTGGAAAGGAGGAAAGTCAATGAAACGTGCTTCGGTGGTGACAGGAAGCTGCCATCTTAATGGCTGTGGCATTAAAGAAGCAGCTGCCCTTTTAAATTTCTCCTCGGTAATGAATTTTTCCCCTGCTGCTTCATTCCAGCCGTTTTGCTATTTCTGTGGCCATAGGCCTCTTAGCAGATCTCATTACCATTCAAAAAGAAAGACTATAAGCTAAAATACAATCGCATGTGTTAATGAAAAAGAACAGAAACAGAGCTAAAATAATTACAGGATTAACAGATAAATTGACTTCATTGAAATAAATTCATTTCTAAAGAGGGGATGAAAAGGAAGGTGAGAACATTAAAACTGGGAAGTTTATTTCCTAAATAATTTCTACTATTTTACCTCTTACCTCATTAATAGGTATTAGTTGCCTATGTCAGAATGGAGACTAAGTGCAGTTGAATGTGGTGTGTGTGTGTGTGTGTGTGTGTGTGCACACATGCGCACACGCATTTAAAAGAAGTAGATGAAAGAGCAATGATAATTTCTCTTAGAAAAAAGTACATGAATAAATTCATCTCAACACAACTGACAACTGCTCAAAACATTTAATAATTAGACTTCTAATATTGTTTTTGCTGCACTCAACTAAAAAATTGATTTCCCAAGATGAATCCATACATAACATGAATCTGTTATGTAGTAGGATTTCAGCGTCTTAATTTTATCCAATAAATAGTTTCCTTACTGAAAGAATATGGGTATTAAGCATTGAAACCGAAGAGTAATGAAGATAATAAAGCAATTTATCCTGCTGGGAAAGGAATTCTTAACAAAAATTTTATTTTAAAATTCTCACAAAGTTAAATATTATACAAATGTTGAGGTATATCCTCATAATACTCATTAAGCACACACCACAGCTCTTCATACAACACAGAGTACACAATTAAAGCACATGCCATAATGTTCTATTAAAACACATATTGTACACAGACACACATATATAATATAATCTTTTAAACTCTTATGTTCCTTGACTATTTTTAAAAAAAATTATTAGAGAATACGGCAGCCTTAATAAAATATTTTAAAATACAGGGCAAAATTCAACCTGGAATCAAGTTCCTAGTTTGCTTTTGTCAGGCGCTGCAGATGTCAGAATTGCCAGATGATGAATGCTGACTCCACATGTAGAAAAAGTCCTCAATAAAGCAAACCAGGCAGAAACAATTTCCAATTAAGATTGAATTGCCCCAGTATACTGTTGTTTTAGTCTAGATTTTCTTTTTGTTTTCTTATGCAAAACAACAGGGTTATTTGTACAGGATCACAACTGTTAATGAATTGATCTATTTCAATGGCAATAGAGGAAGTTATCAATAATTACTTCATTGTACATCTTACCAGTCTCCAGCCTCTACTGTCTTTGCAATGAATAAATTTCCTCCCCATGAAAACTTAAAATTTACAATTATCCAAGTATCATTTATTCATTTATTATGCATCTACAATATTATGCTATACTTTATTGTTTAGGAGATGAAATTTTGGACAGAAATAGATTCCAGTTCCAGTTCTATTATTTACCAGCTCTGTGACCAAGGAAGTGGAAGTTATTTAACTTTCTAAGAATTTGTTCCCTTATGTGTAAAAATAGGGAAAATAACACCTACATCATACAGATGTATTGAGGATCAATAATGCATGTATAACCTTCAGGACTAATTCTGGCAGAGAGCAATGGTAGAGGTTAAGGAAATGACTTAGAGAATACTATTTCCTGTGTTCCAATATTAGCACTGCTGCTGGGTAGCTAAATGACATGTAGATGTGACCTATTATCTGTGTATCTAGATTGCCCCATCAATAAGAAGGGTATTAGTGGTTTAGAGAAGCAAAGGAATTGATATATTCAAAACATCAGATAGGGTTTGGCATGTAGTAACAATAGATGTTTCATATTACTTAATAAAATGGAAGCTAGTCTTTTTTTTTTTTGTCTTTTTGCCTTATCTAGAGCCGCACCCACGGCATATGGAGGTTCCCAGGCTAGGGGTCTAACAGGAGCTGCAGCTGCCGGCCTTCGCCACAGCCACAGCAACGCGGGATCCGAGCCGCATCTGCAACCTACACCACAACTCATGGCAACGCCGGATCCTTAACCCACTGAGCAAGGCCAGGGATCGAACCCACAACCTCATGGTTCTTAGTCGGATTTGTTAACCACTGAGCCACAAAGGGAACTCTGAAGCTAGTCTTATCATAGCAACATTAGCATTGATGCTCACTGCAACTGTTGTGAGCCAGGCACCATCCTAGGTACTAGAGACATAAAGTAAAATACGCTTCTCCAGTTTAAGGAACTCAAAATCTACTGAGCTTTGTATTCATTCACACGATTATGCTATCTCTCCACAGATTTACTCAGGGAACAAAGCCTTCTTCCTATATATGTAGCTAAATTCACCCAAAGGAACAGTTATCTACAACTCTTTAGTGAAGGAATCATTTTCCCCCCTCAACCTAAGCATGATATAAAACTGGAAGAGGAAATGGAACCTAGAAACAATTTTCTCCCATCGCTAATGGGGAACTGCCATCCCTGCCACAGAGAAGATGAGAATCAAGTGAAACAAATTTCTTGCTCTCATTCTTCAGGAATTTTCAAATAGAACCATATAAGCTTCATATGATAAGAAACCTACACCAAACAAAAGATGTCTTAGATTCTAATTGGCCCATGTCAGAAGCAAGAAACTCAGGGCTGGGGAAGTCATTGTGCTATGAGCCAAATCTGAAGAGGACAAAATGGCCTAATTAATTGGAGAAGAAACTCAGGATCCAAAAAGACTTCAAAAGGTAGGTCATCTGTGCCAAGTGTAACAAGATGATGTCAATCAATTACAATAATGTGCTTGGAGGAAAAAACTAAATACAGAAATAGACAATAATGAGGATAAAGATCTGTGAGTAATGAGACTAGTTTTAAGGAGCTCAATATGAGTCAGCAGTTTGGTGGTTTGGTTGCCTAAATGACAACAACAGCAACCAAAGGAAGCCCATGAGGGAGGCCTATACTGCAAAGCCAGAATTCTGGAACCTCAGTGTGAGTAGTGATAGCAAAAGATACTACCTCTATAATTCTAGACTCTGTACTTAAAAGGGGAAACTGATAGACAACAGAGGACTCCTTCATTCATGTAACTGGTACTTAGTAATCAGCCTCTGTGTGCCAGCCTCCACTCCGAGCCCTTAGAATTCAGAAGGGAACAGGAGAGACAAAGCCACTAAAGTCTCCTTAAAGCTTACACTGCAGGGTGGGGGGAGGATATATAATTAAATAAAATCAATCATTTCTCAGACTAACAATCAACTATGGGGAAAATAAAGGAGGTGATAAATAGAGAGTGACTAGAAAAAGGAGGAAATATGGGTGATTTAAGACCTGGTAATTGAGAAAGACCAAAAGACCCTCTGGAGGAAAGGACTTACGATTGGGGTCAACCGTGGGAAGATGTAGGAAAAGAGCATTCACAACAAGCATAAAGACAAGTATAAAGATAGGAACAAGCTGGAGAGACTGAAGGAGAATAAAGACGGATGCTGTGGCTGAGAAGTAGCGGAAGAGAAAAAAGGTAAATATACTTAGATGTGAGAGGTAGAAGCCACAATATGGAGTCGATTATATTCACCGTATAATCAACAATCCCTTAAAAATTCAAAGCATAGAAGTGAAATGATCTGATTTATATTTTAAAAATATCTTTTCAATTGCCAAGTGGATAATAAGTGGAGGGGAGGGAGCAGGGTAAGGGTGGAGGCAAAGACAGTAGGTAGGAAGTTTTGGAGGAAGAGCAGGTGATGCAGATGCAGCCAAGGCTATAAAGGATACAGAGAGAAGAGAGAAGTGTGCTCAGAAGAGGGTACCACACTAGTTAATAAGACATGGAAAGAGGGCCTGGGGGAAATGAGCACTATTAGCTGGCAAAGGAAAAGACTAGGAGACGCCGATGAGAGCTGCTTTCAAATCCTTCTGTATCTCAGTCTAGAGTGAAGGCACTCTGTATTATGCTGTCACAGAAGGGTAGACAAGATTCATATCAACATGAAAGGCTCTGTACTTCATGGACTAGAACCCTGTTCTATGACATCTAGACTCTGTGACTTTGGGGAAACAAATATCTGTTTAACAGAGTTGCTGTGAAGATTCAATAAATTAATGGTACAAAAAAAAAAGGTTCCTAGTAAGGGTACCACAGGTATAATAAATGGTGGATTGTAACAACTATCATTATTAGGATTATTATGTTTTTTAGAAGGAACCTATTCTTAGGCAATGGCTCTTAACCATTTTTGGCTTAGATGAGAAAACTTTCAGAATTTGATGAAATGCATGCCCTCTCTCCAGAAAAACACGTAATTCACACACAGACACATAGTTTTGAAAACAACTTTTAGCATTTAACAGACTGTTTTGAGAGCCCATCAATGAACCCCTTTGGTTAGAAGAGCATGGAACTCAGATTAAGAAGCCCTGTTTTAAGAGTAGGGTGTTGAGAAGCCCAAACTTGATTTAAACATAATCTTGTTGATTAACAGAGAAATTAAAGCTGGAGATACTGGCTTTTCCATTCTCTCCTAAGAGTTGTGGAGCAGTCTGGGGAGAGAAAGGCAACATACACACCAACAATAGCGACAACAACAGAAGCCAAAAGGAGGCCAGCCCCAAAGAACAGGGATGCCACTGTTGAATCAGAGTGGTGGCCAGAGGACCAGAAGGCTTTCACAAGAGAAGGATGCAAGGCAGTGGTTGGGATGACACATGAGGCGCCTCTGGGTCCTCCCGAACTACCTGAAGAGAGACTTGTAGGAACTGTGGTTCCTTTATTTCCAAGACAGGAAATTAACCAAGAAAGAATATTTGTTACCATTACCCAAATGAATCCTAAACTGGAGGGTAGCATGAGAATTAGATGTCTTCTGGTTTGCTACAGAGTGTAAACTCAGAGGCAATTATGCATTTGTGTGTGTCTGATAACCCCTCTGCCCTCCATCGCCAGACTATGGCTGGACATATGTTTTATCCACACTGGATCCAAAACACCTAGGAAAGAGTCTATACAGAGTATGCGCTGAATAATTATGCATTGATTGAAAGAAAAAAGACATAATAACACTATGAGAGTCAAAATGAGAGTCGAAGCAGGGCATCAGATTCTGATTCAACAATGAATTCCGTTAAGATAAAAGCTATATGGAAATAGAATATTCTGCCTCAGGAATGGCTGGACAAAAACTTTTAAACAAACATGGCAAGGATACTGAAAAAAGAATGTAAGTTTTGAATATTAGTGTTTGAGGTGTGTGCGTGTGTGTGTGTGTTTGCTGTGGATCTCTTTCTTCAAATGAAATCTTACCCAGAAATCTAACAGATAGATAGTCTTTCTCACCATAGTGGAGATAGGCACAGTCCCCACCCCACCTGCTTGCCCCAAGGCGCTCTACCTGAACCTTAAATTACAGTTTGAAAACAAAACAAAACAAAACAAAACAAAAAACACATTGAATTCGGTGTCTTCTAGATTGTCTGTGAATTTGTAGCAACACTAGACTCGAGGATACCCTGAATGGGTAGTTTTGTCTCAAAACTCCAAGACAGCCAATTGTGGAACCATGAAGGTCTTTAAAATCCCACCCAATGTCTACTTCAGAAAAATATAAAATCTGGAGTTATACTGGGGATCCCCACCCTGGTCCCAGCCCCCTTCCCAGCTACCCCCAGCATACCTCTTCATGGACTTGGGGGAGAGTTCCTTCTCCATGTCCTTCACAGGCATGCTGTAGGAGTCCACATTGTACTCACTGTCATCATCATACTCGTGGTCTAGCAGTGTTCTTGCCCAGGTTCCCATATCATAGGGAGGAAGCATTCCTCCAAACTCAGAGGGCAGAATCTCAGGATGGATTAGTTGGTGTAGACTGTTCAAGTTGTTACCATGCAAAAATATCTACAAAGGCAAGAAGAAGGTGGGGGAAAACACAGAGAAGAATAAATAGCACCAGATGCTGGGGGTGGGGACGGAAGGATTGAGGCTAGGAAGAGCCAAAACAAGAGTTTTCCAAGTCTGTTAAAATATTTAAGCCCTTCATCGACTCTGTGAAACAGGCAGGCTGGTACTGTAATCCTAATATTTCATATAAAAATCCCAAGTTTCAGGGAGTTTAAGTAGCTTCTAGAAGGTCAGATAGTTATTGGGTTAAGGAGCTGGAAATGAATTTGGTTTCCTGCTTCATAGCTGGGAACATGAGCCGAATCTAATGTGCACATTGATCTGTACATTATCCTGATGTTAGTTGTGCAAAGCTGATAATATGCATAATGAATGCTGTTAAAACAGACTCTTCTCATAAGGGACTCATCAACTGCAGAGCCCATTCAAGTTATTAAACCCAAAAGCTGTCACCAGTATGGCTTTCTCTTTATCATCAATAAAATATAAGAATACTATAACCACTAAATTACTGCTTTATAATGCAAAATATGTGATGTAAATAAAACTAGATTAGCATCATCATAATAAAAGGTTGAGTGAAGTTTCAAGTCCCAAAGGAATTATGGTCTGTCATGTTGCCAGCATCTTCTCTGCTAGAGATTTCCATGCTTATTATTCAAATGGGAAATGGAATAATGACTTAAAACTGCAAAGCTGTGAGTATATGCTAATTATTGTTATTATTGACTACATAAAATTTTTGTTAAACAGGAACATTATTTAAGCTACATACTCAAGATTTGTTTCTCTGTAAATTGCTACCTCTTTTCTTTCATTTCAGTCTCAAAACTGCAGATCAGTCTTCTCTGATGCAGCACTGTTGTCATCCATATAAATTTATATTTATAAATATATATTTAAAAGATTACAGTTTACAAATGGCTTAGAAATAATCTCAGACTTCAGATTCAAGATGAACAGGCAAAGACATTCATCTTGCTTTCCATACTTTTAGAATCCACTGAAGTACATATAGAGGAAAACAAAGGAAGACTATTCTATATGACATAGAATAAGAGGAATGGGCGTCACTAGTCAACAAGTAAATTCAGCAAATTATGGAAGATTATAAAAGCACGTGAGAGCAGATCACTGGCCAAAATGATCAAGTAAGAGGATGCCTAGAATACATAATGTGGGGTTTACAGATGTGGAAATACTGTCTGCCCCAAGTTAAGTCAGGTTAATTGCAAACTTTATACCTTCCCACTCCTATATGCAAAACACAACAGCCAAGGAAAACGCACACACACATATACTCCTAGAATTTTCCTGGGAAAATTAAATTCTAGCACCTGAAATCCCTACTTTATCAGGTATACAACCTTTATTTCATCAGATATGTTACTTCATGTAAGAAACCTCTTTCAAGTCACACAAGAGTTATGGTAATAAATCCTTAGAAAAGTAAATGTAATTCGCACTACTTCCTTTCTTCTCGCTAACACTCTGTTACCTCCTTCCTCAACACCACTTTCAGCTTTGGCTTTGTTTCCTCTTTCCCTGAAAAAATAGGGCAACCAGATGAAACCCACCCACCAGCATCTGTGTCCTTATGCTTTGCCTGTGCTCCTAGCACAATAAAAGAATAAACCCTCCAAAGGCCAACCCCTCCACCTGTGCACTAGAATTCTCCTCTCTTCCACTCAGTTCTGTTTCCCAAGTAATTATCTTTGGTATTTCTTGCATCATCAAATTTCCTCTCTCTCCTGGATCTTTTCCATAAAAGAACGCACATGCCAACTCTACTCTTCCCTTCCCCCTATACAGATGCATAAAACCTCCCTTGACCCTACTTCCACCTCCAGTTATCCTGTTTTTCTCCTGCCCCTTATTGCAAAACTCATCAAGGGAGTGATCTATATTCACTGTCCAAGTACTTTTGTCCCATTTTTCCTCAATCCAATCCAAATAGGCTCTGCCTCCCACCACTGCACAAAAATAGTTGTCAGGATCCTTTTCACTGCTAAATTCAGTATCCAGTTCTCCGTCCTTATTTTTCTTAAACTCTTAGCAGCACTAGATGTAGTAGATGATTCTACTCATTCAGACATTTTCTCCCAGGTGTTCTTGGTTTTCTCCTATTTGATAGATGCTTTTTTTTTCAGTCTCTTTCGGTTATTCCTCATCACCCAGAAGTCTTAACATCAGAGAGCTCCAGGCTTCACTTCTTGTATTTACTCTCTTCTCTTAACTATATTCATTCCTTGGTGATATCATTCAGTCTAGATGCTTTAAATACTGTCCATACACTGAAAATTTATATCTCGAATCTGGATCTCTCTTCCGAACTCCATACTGGTATTTCTACTCTCCATGTTACACCTCCACTAAAAAGGTCTATGAGCACCTTGAACTTAACAAGTCCAAACACGAACTCAGAATTTTCTACCCCAGATCAGCCCCTCCCTGTTTTTGACATCAGTTAATGGTACAAATATGCTTTCTAATTTCTCAGACCAAAATTTGACTCATATTTTCCTTCTCCCACTACCTCCAAAACCTACCCTGAATTCAAACATCTGATCAGTTCTACCCCTACAACTCTAATTCAGCTATTATCATCCTTCAAACCATAGTATTGCACTAGCCTCCTAACCCCTCTCCCTATTTCCACTCTCGCCAATGACACTGTGTTCTTTTTTTACGATTTTTATTTTTTCCATTATAGTTGATTTACAGTGTTCCATCAATTTCCACTAGATAGCAAAGTGACTCATACATACATACATATATATGTATAATATACATATTCCTTTTCTCATATCTATTCTCAACAGAGCAGCCAAAATGACTGTGTCAGAACATCTGTCAGATCATGTCAGTCTGCTCACAATCCCCCACTGACCTCTTCTTTCTCTGTAAGACCCTCTATGAACCCCTGTAAATACCATAAGACTCACTATGAACCCCTTCTTTAAATGAATCTCCTACCACTCACTCCCCACTGAAACACACCATGCATGCATTAGTCTCATCATTTTTTTTTTGTCTTTTTGCCTTTATGTAGAGCCGCACCTGCGGCATATGGAGGTTCCCAGGCTAGGGGTCTAACAGGAGCTGTAGCCGCCAGCCTTCGCCACAGCCACAGCAACGCGGGAATCTGAGCTGTGTCTGCAACACCACAGCTCACGGCAATGCCGGATCCTTAACCCACTGAACAAGGCCAGGGATCGAACCCGCAACCTCATGGTTCTTAGTCGGATTTGTTAACCACTGAGCCATGAAGGGAACTCCCAATCTCATCATTTATTTATGTTTTACTATACTCTAACCCTTATGTATTTTTTCTTTTTCTATTTCATGTAAAAATCCGGGTACGGTTGGGCTCCTTTGCTTCAGATTACCTTAGAATTATAATTAGCCTGAGTAATACTTCAGTTTTTAAATCTTATTTTCCTTTACTGTGCTATTAAAAAGATTGTAGTAGGTGGACATAATTATAGTAGGAGGAAGGTAGAATTTTTTTTTTTTAATTAGCAAGGAGTAGAAGAGAGGGTCCGTGATACTGAAGTAGTAGAAACCAATTTCCTGTCACTGCTTGGGATGTTGCAGGACCACAACCATGGACCAGCTTAAGAGTGTACTGGGGGTGGATTGAAACCTAGCCACTGGCTTCGAGATTCAGTAAAGAAACTTGGGAGCAGAAAGAGAACTTCATTCAAGGAACCAATACTAGCTTGAACAATGGGCATGTACAAAAGTGCCCATGATGGATGGGAAGTTAGGCTTACATGGAAGATTCCAGACACAGGTGAAATTTTGAGAAGAAGGGACCCCTATAACACTTAAGGCTGGCACTGTCATCAGCCTAGCATGTTGGGGACTCAAAGTCTGATTTAATTTAAGAAAATGAAGAACTAATATATTGTGAAAAATGATTCACAACTCCTTAGGTTTTTTTTTTTTAAACCAGTTTTTCAGAACAGATTTATAGCATCTGTATTATAAGGTATGTGAGTAATACTGTAATGCTGAATCACTTGGAATCCCAGTAAGGAAATATTATAACTTCGCAGTTGCATTGATTTTACAAGTAGAAATGAAAGATGTTTTAATCCATAATTATTTTCTCATATGAAAATTTCCAAGTTGTATAGTTTTAATTAAAATGGTAACATTCAAATACCTCTCTTGCATCTGGAATCATGCCAGCTAAATATTCTTCTAGGCATTGTCAAAATCATCAGATTCAATCAAATAACCCCTAACCTTGATCTCTTCAGTCTTTTGAACAGAGCAGAGTCACCCCTGCACTCAAAATCTTTCAGGTGCTTCTCATTTCACTCTGACTAAAAGCTCTGATCTTTACAGTGATGTACCAGGCTGTCAATGAGCAGACACACCCTGTTCCTCCCTATCCAGTCCCCTGCTCCCCTCCCCAAAGTCTCATTCTGCTCCAGCTTTTCTAGCCTCTTTGATGTTTGTCAAATATCCCAGGCCTGTTTCTACCTAAGGACTATTGCCTTTGCTGTTCCCTCTGGAACAGTCTTCCAGGTAAATCCACATATTCAGTTCTACTACCTCTTAGCTGTGATTTAGAGCAAAGGGCTTCAGCGTTTGTGCCTCGTTTTCCCATCTACAAAAGGAGAACAATAACAATCCTTACCCCAAAGCCTTGTAATGACTAAAGGAGTTAACATACTGAAAGTACTTAAAACAGCATGGCACAGAGTGAACACTACAAAAGCATTCACCAGTATAATTTGTACTAAAAGCCCCTGCAGGTGTTTTGGGTCACCTGATCATCTCTTCATAAAACAATGCTTAAAAGCCTTCTTTCTGAGGCACAGCAATACATTTTTCTGAATTATAAAATGGAAATCAATTTGATTCTTGGTGATAAAAACAATTCCTCATATAAATTATGATTGGTTATAGAATTCTTCCTCCTAACTACTGGAATATTTTCAACAAATCCAAAGACTCTCTCTTCACAAATGTTTGACAAAAACACATAGTTAACAATGATTTCACTTCCACGCTCACGGTGAGGCTTTTATGGCACTGAAATACCTGAAGTGCCTTTTCATTCATCGAGAAACATGGCAAATTATCTTCCATATGGATTTAGAAGTAACTATATTTTACTGTGGAACTAATCATTTGAAAATTGGTCACAGCATCATGGTAAAAATATCTCTAAATGCAGAGCTATTTGAATTCAAATGTTAACTCCTCTACAACTTTACAGCTGTGTAAATGAGTAAGCAAGTTATTTATCCATCCTCAGACTTCCTTTCCTCAGTTTTGAAATAGGAGACAATGCTTACTCAGCTTTATTTTTCAGAGACGTTTGGAGGATAAAATGATATAATGTACATTAAAGTGCCCTTTAAAATCTTATTTTGGAGTTCCCTTGTGGCTCAGCAGGTTAAGGATCTAGAGTTGTCACAGCTGTGGCTCAGGTCAGGTTGTGATGCATGTGCCACACATGCATTAAATGGTCTACATAAATTATCTTATTCTCAGAAAAATGATTATTTTGGTACATACTTTGAATATCCTCATTGTTAGGTGAAACAATCTCAGAATTCAAGTAACTTGTAGTTTAGAGAAATATTAAAATTTCTACATGTTAGCATTCTTTCTGAAATGTGTGATTAATCATGACAATCACTACAAAATTATATTAGCACAAAATTCACTCTATTCAACATAGTACATATTATGAAATAGCTAACACTCATTTATCAACATATAAAATTATAACTTTTATCTAAAAATTTCTTGAAATTAAGTGTACCAATAACAATAGAGTAGCATGGCATAATTTGTTTTTACCTTTAAACTGAGGCTTTAATATATAATGAATGTGCTAAATGTTCCCCTCATTTGTGTGAAAGCAAGAGAGCTAGCTTTTAAATATTTATTCCACAGATACACTGTTCAGAATTAATCACAAGATCTTTAAATTTTGCAAAATATCTTTTATGTTGAATAGTTACATTCTATATAACACATTTTATCATAGTCAATGTCATACATAAAGTAAGCATAAGAATCATACATAATTACTTTATGTATGATTGTTACCCCATACATAAAGTAAGCAAAAAGTAAGCATAAGCATATTGAATGGGAGGAGAAAGGAGATTTAAAAAAAAAAGAAATAAACAAATACCCTTTTCCGAGTCTTCTCCTTTAGGAAAGGCCGAATCACGGTATACAAGGCATGGATATACCAGGGTTGGTTGACAAAGTGAATTCCTCCAAATCGTGCTGGGAAACTATCCTAAAGTAACATAGAGAGGAAAAAAATCAAAACATGCTTTAAACATTGAGAAGGTTTGGGGAAAGCCATATGGCATACAAATGTGTTATTCCACACTTAAATGAAGATGAAAGAAGGACGAACCTTAATGCAATTATAAATTGTAACTTTCTTACAGAAACTGAAGCAATATGTGATGAAGCACAGCTTTCTCAAGAATAAGTTGTTGATAAGTATTTCAGCATTTTTAGGAGGGTCTCATTTTAAGCCTTCAGAGACATTAGAAATTTGTTAAATAATGAATCGAGGAAGTTGCCTTGGGGCGCAGTGGGTTAAGGACTTTGTGTTGCTACAGCTGTGGCTCAGGTCGCAACTGTGGTGTGAATTTGACCCCTGGCCCTGGAACTTCCACATACTGTAGGTGTGGCCAGAAAAAAAAAAAAAAAAAAGGAATCTATGTTAGATAAGTTCACATTAACGTGCATTTAAATGGAAATTTTTAAAAATTTTTCATTGTAGTCATCTATAATATGAGAACTGACACGTATGAAAATTCACTTTACTCTCTTTATCTTATTATCAGTTTTACTATAAACACTCTCCTTTCCTTATCCCAACTGTTAAAAAATGGAAATGTGCGTAAGCAAAATAAAAATCCAGAACTGTAGTGTAAGAAAGTTCCAGATGCATCTCTCCAGGTTAAATGGAGGTCACACACCCTGAGCTCACACAACAGGAGGAAAGTGGTGCTATCAGAAAGCCACTGTCTTCTTCAGCAAGAACACATCTATGTAAGGTTTGTATCTGAAGTGATGTAGAAAGCTGTTTTCTTCCTATCTATGACCTAATAGTTGTATTTCAAGTCCACCCCAAAATAGGAAGGGAATCCTTAAGCCAAATAAATTGTAACATTTGACAGTGCTATGGATTTCACATAAATGGACCTGGTTCTTGCTACCAGTTCAAAATTCCACACTGCACTGATCACAAAATCTTTTTTTAAAACTCTATACCACTAGAAGTGTCTCTTGAGTGGCATCATAATAAGTGGCATGCTTCTGGATTCTACTTAGAACATGAATAGGAACAAAAGAAAAGAAACTGAAATAACTGTAGATATATTTTCTTAATTTAAATTTTCACTTGAACAAGATTCAAACAAATTTAAAACATGTGTGGTATAACCTCATTAAACTATTTTGTTTTTGGGGAAACTTATGAGAACTAGAAATTAATTAGTGATTTTGTATATTGAGTTTTAGAGTCAACAAACATTTTTTGCAAAGTAATTTCTATCTCTGAGAATAACACTATAAAAAAACTCACAGTACTTCAAATAATAAATTGGTAAAATGTGTCTTATTTTATGTCTTACTTCTTTTATAAATTCATAGCTTTCATTCATGAAGAGATTATTACAAAACAGAAATGATTCAGATAGAAATGCAGACATAGAACGTTTTAATATAATGACATTTTTATACATAAAAGTACATTAAAAAATATATATATACAATAAAGAGAATACTAAGGTATGACTTACACTCAGCTTAAGAAATAAAATATGGTTAGTAACCTTAAAGTTCACTGTATTTAAACATTCTTTCACTTTCACTCATATTTTAAAATTTATTTTATTGAAGTATAGTTGATTTACAGTATTATGTTAGTTTCTGATATACAGCAAAGTGATTAAGATATACATATGTATACCCAACTATTCTTTTTCATATTCTTCTCCATTATGTTTTGTTACAGGATATTGAGTATAGTTCCCTGTGCTATACGAAAGGACCATGTTTACCCTGTTGTTTATCTATTCTATATATAAGAGCTTGCATCTGCTAATCCCAAACTCCCAATTCATCCTTGGCAACCACAAGCCTGTTCTCTACCTCTGTGAGTCTGTTTCTGTTTCATAGATAAGTTCATTTGTATAATATTTTAGATTCAACATATAAGTGATATCATACGGTATTTGTCTTTCTCCTTCTGATTGACTTCACTTAGTATGATAATCTCTAGGTCCATCCATGTTGCTGTATATGGCATTATTTCAGTTCTTTTTATGCCTGAATACTATGCATGTGCGTGCGTGCGTGCATGCGTGTGTGTGTGTTCCATATCTTCTTTATCCATTCATCAATTGACGGACATTTAGATTATTTCCAGGTCCTGGCTTTGTAAATAGTGCCACTATGAACACAGGGGTACAGGGTCTTTAGTTTGTTCAGATGTATGTCCAGGAGTGAAGCTTTCTGGATCAGATGGCAACTCTACTTTTAGTTTTTTGAAGAACCTGCATAATGTTTTCCATAGTGGTTGCACCAATTTACATTTCCACCAACAGTGTAGGTAGGTTCCCTTTTCCACACATCCTCTCCAGCATTCATTGTTTGTGGACATTTTAATGACGGCCATTATGACCAGTGTGAGGTGGTACCTCATTGTAGTTTTTTTTTTTTTTCTTAATGGATTTTATTTCAATTATAGGTGTACATAAATCATCACAAGTCAGTTTTACAGATTTTGTATCCCAAAGCCACAGTGCATCCCCCCACCCCCCAGATTGTCTTATTTGAAAAGCCAAGGTTTTCCAAAGTCTGTGAGTCATTGTCTGTTCTGCAAAGAGGTTCATTGTGTCTTTTTAGTTTCCACACAGAAAGCTCATTGTAGTTTTAATTTGGATTTCTCTAACAATTAGCAATGTTGAGCATCTTTTCATGTGCCTATTGGCCACCTGATGTCTTCTTCAGATAAATATCTATTTAGGTCTTCTGCCCATTTTTAAATTGGGTTGTTTTTGTTGTTCCTGAGTTTCATTAGCTCTTTGTTTATTTTGGAAATTAAAGCCTTGCTAGTTGCATCATTTGCAAATATTTTCTCTCAATCTGAAGGTTTTCTTTTCATTTTGCTTATAGTTTCTCGACCTCTGGATCATATTTTCAGGGTTGTGATCTCAAAACCAAGAGAGTAGTCACAGTCCTCCCCTTTCATTCTCCTCTTCTAACAAGGTTTTAAGCACTTGTTCCTTGCATTTAAATCCATTTTCTTCTTTGAACTATCCAGAGAAATGTCTGTTTTGTGCACTAAATGCTCATCCAGACTGTGCCAGATTCATTTTCATATTCCCAGCATTTTGAAAATGTGTGTATATGTGTCTGTGTATATGTGCCTCAGAGCTAAACTAGATGAATATTTATTAAATGAAATAGACTCTGATATTTACTATTTAAGTAAACTATTTACATTCTCTGTGCTACAATTTATTTATCTGAAAAGTGGTAGTAACATTTACTAGGACTACTGATGACTAACCATTGGTGTTACCCATTGAGCACACTTCCTTGGTACTGAACTACCATATTAACTGTCAACTCCCAATTTTCACATGTGGAAATGACCACAGAGGTAATTTTATAATATAGTTTATTGGCGAAGTTGTTCAGCCCTAAATAACACTACAGGGTAAAAAATAATAATCAATATATCAAGAATATATAATATACTGACTATTGGCTCTGCTGTCCATACTGGTTTTCACCAGAGAAAATGAAAAGAAGTGCTTTGTGACTATTCGAATAGTGCCAGAATGGACTGAAGAAAAGTTAAGAGAATTTCTACCTTCTGAAAGATTTTGTCAATTCACCTGCTTGCATTCATATTTCCTTAATCAGAACACTTTGTGCTTGATGCACAGATTGTCTTTCCTGAATTCTTCAGTTAACAGAAACTTGACCCACCAAAGCTCTAGGGGAATTCAACATCTCTCAAAGCCTCTGTTGATCATAAACTCAAATAACTATCCTTCTTCGGGAGAAGATGGATTTGGAAGTACTTCTGTCATGTAATAAGTGAGTTTCCTTAAGTGCTGACTACTATGGCAAACAATTACAAAATGAGCTCAGTCGAAGCAGAGCCTTGACCTTCTCCTCACTGACATGTAAACCCTACAGACACTATAGACTTTGGCACCATGAGCAGTATATGGAGGAGTAAACATATTTATATCTATCAAATATACACAAGTGTATTCATACATTTCTGGCAAAAATATATTTGCCTCAAATATTTAGCTATTCAAGGAAAAAAATGGAGAATTAATTAATTAACGTATTAGTCAAATTTTTAAACTGATTGTGAAGAAACAGAAAAGTTGTATATTAAGATCAGTACAAGTAAATTGAGAACATAAGTCAATATAAGTTCTGCTGTAATTAAAGTCTGAGGTCATAAATGTGAACAAAATGAACTTTTCTGTTATTAAATCTACCACTTTGGTCTTGTTTCACAAACAAGACTATCTAGGATTCCTAAATTAGACTGTCTAGGGTTCCCAAACTTATTAACTGTGTTAAGAAGTATCCTCAGTGTGAATATAGGCAGAAATTGTATTTATAACTTACCCATTCAGAATTAAATCTATTATGCTTTTTAATTTTTATTTTTTAATAAATTTCCATATGCTGCGCCTGTGGTATATGGAAGTTCCCAGGCTAGGGGTCAAATCAGAGCTGTAGCTGCCAGCCTAAGCCACAGTCATAGCAATGCCAGACCAAACTACATGTGCAACCTACACCACAGCTCATGGCAATATCAGATCCTTAACCCACTGAGTGAGGCCAGGGATCGAACCCACATCCTCATTTATACTAGTCAGGTTCTTTACCCACTGAGCCACAATGGGAACTCCCTATTAGGCTTTTTAAAATGTTTTCTTTCTTTCTTGCACTTTTTTGTAGCACTTAGTTTCAACCACTATATCCACTATGGCAAAATGCATACAGTGGTAAATTGTAGCAGCCAGTGTCTAGAAATTACATCTTGAATTCCACAACTCTATCCCTAAAGTTATACCAGGATCAAAAATAATTGCACTATTCTTTTATGATGCTTTTAGTATAAATATCAAACATGCTTGCTATAGAAAATTTGAGCATACAATATAGTATAATTTTTTAAGCCACTCATAACCTTACCAATTAGAGACAAAAGCAATTCTCTAAGCATCTTGAGGAGTGCTTTCATTTCTTTTCAACTAAGTTATGTTTCATAATATTATCTGGAATTACGATAATAGTTTTTTTAATAATAGCTAATAAGTATGCAACATACATAATATCACTCTATCTAAAAGTATTGAATAGGTTTAGAAGGTAGAAGATGATTCTTGCGTAGTTGGTACTCCTGGTTTCTTAGGCAGGATCAATATTAGTTTCCCTTAGATATATTCAAACTTATTAAGATTGGTCTGCTTTGACATGATACCCACACTGTGTTCTCTTAAATATGTACATTGAGGGTATTCTTTCTAGATGGTAAGATAATATTTTTATATCTCATATCCATCCTTTAGAATATTGAATTAGCTATTTGTCTAGATGTCCTACCGTCTTTTATAAGGTTAAAATTCCATGTTAAGAGTTAAGTTTCTTAGGTAGAAACTTAAGTTCCAAAGTTCCAAAGTCTTGCCCCCATTCCAGACCACTAGCCCCTATACAGTCTCTGGAACAGAAAAGAATGGAACTACAGTTTTGATTACATATATCAAATGTCACCAATAGTGGGCAGACAGATCCAGACAAGTCATTCAATTGCTTTTACAAGGGAAACAAAGGTTTTTACCAAAATATTTCTAACTAGCGACTTCTGCCAAATTGAGAGAAGACAGATAAGAAAGTATTAATTACCAGCTAATCAGAATGTCTTTTTCTCTGCCTGTCTCATAATTGGTAATAATCCCTATGTAAATAAATGCAAATCACATATTGAAAATAAAGGATCTTGACCCTGCTACGAGATGAGTTTACACTAGAATTTTACACACGCAGAAGGACGCTTAACCTCCATCCTCTTAACTTCTAATTGTTCATTAAAAGATCATGCTCTCCAGGTAGGCATATACTAAAGGGCCTTGGCTAGATGCAAAGAACTGTGTAGAAACAAAATTTCACCCAAAAAGTAATTGCTCTGTTATGTAGGGAAAGAATAATGCTTAACACTTTCTATAAGCAGTTCATTTAAACACAGAATTTGTCACCAGAGAAAAGAGAAAAAAATAATTGAATGGTTGAAAAAAATGAATAGCCAATTCCTGTTAAAGGAAACAAGTCAGCCTTCAAAGATATATTACACTGTATTTCAAAATAGGCACTTAGAAAGCTTTTTATTTGATGAGTAATCTCTGAAACAAAACACATGTAAATTACAGATTTAAATTTTTATGATTCCTCAGGAAACAGTGTCTTAATTTTAGTAAGTGTTTTAAGAAACATGGATTAACCACGATGGATCATTTAAAAGAATGATGAATAGGATACATTAATTTCCCATTAATATGTGACAATGTAGGTAAAATTCTTTTTAGAATGAATATTTTTCGAGATATGAATATACTTTGAAGTGATTTTGCCATTCTAAAGGTTGAAATCTTGCATCCTAATATGCACTAAAATATGGATAACTTTTTGTGTAACATTTTTAAGTTTGAAAAATTGATGTTCTTAGATTTGCATCTGCATACTTCAGAGTATCTGTTTGTTTTAAGACCTCTGACAAAAATGTCGGCTATTATTTAAACTGTCTTTCTTGAAAACAAGTATGTCAACATATATTTCCCTTCAGGGTGACCAACAGAATGTGTTCTAGCCAAAGGCAAATGCGTATCATTTCTGACACTTCTATTTAAAAAATAGCCACTTTCCCTCATCCTATATGCATCAATATTTGGCTAAAGAATACTTTATGACACTGTGACTCCTGATAAATCTGTCTTTTGCTTTGTCACTCTCCTTTTACAAAATTCAATTCTCATTACAGAGATGTGCTAGCTTTATTCTTTCTCAGTTTTGACTGAGCATGTTCTCTGCTTTTTTTTTTAAGTTAATTAGAAATGATGCCTAAGTGCAATGATGTCGGCTGATATTCTCCTTACTGGGGAACATAAAAGAAAGCTTAGAGGGACTTACTGGAGGGCTGTATCTTCTCAATGCAAACAACTAGGAAAACTACCAAAAGATTCTAAGGTATTAAATCGTCCTGTCCTGTGAATCGTGAGTGAACATGTGCTGTAGGAGCAGCAGGTCTCACATCAACATTTTGAAGGCAGAGGTATGTGACTGCATTGCTTTGGTGATTGTTTGGACTGACACAGTCTTTCAAAATCCAGTCAAAAGGACTAAGAGGAATCCTCTCTGTCCACTCAGGACACAGTGGTGGCCAAGGGCTGCTCCGGCTCGTGGAGCTACAGGGCCTGGAGAAAGGGAAGGTGGGACCCTTTCTTCATCCAAGACAACACATAGTTGTCATCTGCTCACATGAACTGACTTTTGTGATGTTCAGGTCACTGTTCTAATCTTAACGGAGACCAACATGTCCCAATTTTTACTTTTGTTTTAAAAATCTCAAATAACAGTACATTTGGCTTGTTTAAATTTACAAAGAATAACCGCATTTTCTCTCTCACCAGTACATTATTACTGGTAAATAATTGATATACGCTGATTACAGTTTTTTCCTGTTCCTGCTTTGTTCTGAACAGACCTATTGCAGTAATCCACAACACGCTTGGCTTATAGGTTCCAGGGATAAACCCACTTACCTGTTAGATAAATGTTCCTCCATCAGCAAAAGTAGCCTTGTCCCACCCTCCCTGCCACATAAACAGAATTGCTTAATAGACCAGAAGATTATTATGAAAAAGAAAGCCTACAAGAGTACTTTATGCCTATATGATCATGATCTCTGAAATGTGTGGGCTAGAACTGACTAATCTTTCTCAAAATCTCTCTAACTTCATACAAATCATTATTTTGTTATTACTTTCCCATGCCAGTAGATCACTTGGGGTTGGTTAACTTTCCGTGAAATACAAACCCTCCCAACCTGTGAGAAACCCTAGAATACAAATTAGGGGTATTAGTATGGATAAATCCCTGTATCTAGATTAAACTCTCAAAATACACTGGTGACACAGTGACATCAACTTTGCATATGGAAGGAAATGTCTGAATCTTGAATACAGCAAATTATAGACAACTTAAAGTGGGATAGTACATAAAATATTCCTCCTCGAAAGAGCTCTACCTAGCTAAGAATATTTCATAACATAAAAACAACACTGAAAATTAATCTGTAACATGTTTAGTCATCACATAACTGAATGAGCAAGAAGAGCTCTCTTTCATGAGCTAAATAAATTGGTCATCTCCCAGCTACTTCTTTCTGTCAGAGAATGTTGAAAACAGATTGAAACAAATCATAGTCACAGAGCCTTAACAGGAAGACACAAGGCTTATTTAAGATAGTTGTTGCTGATATGTGCCTGGCACATGCAGAGGGTGAGACAGCCTGGGGAGTGGGACCCAGAGCCATTCGTACACCTCGTCACAATTCATGATGTACCAATTTCAATCAAATGTAATAGCAGGAGAGAAGCAAAAGTAAAGACGACTGACTGCCTATAAAAATGCTAGGTTCTTTTATTAAAACTGAACGCAAAGCAAAAGTAACAAATAACGGTGCCATTTCTAATCAAGACAGCATATATAATAAGTTTCTATGACCTGTATCTTGAGTCTTGTGGCTTCAATTTATATGTTATCTCTACCAAGGCAGCCTTATTTTTATCCCCAGCCGGTATATCAATAATGAATTAGGCCTCCAACTTGACTTTTAAACCACTTTAGTAATACACATTCAGAAGCGCTAACATTCTCATATTCAAAATTGCCAAAGGGGCATGAAGCAGCAGAGAACTTCAGCTAGAGGACCTGAGAAGAGCAAATTATAAACAAAAAATTAGGCAGAAGTCTGTAAGTGAATATTTCAGGGCACTCCTGCCACCATCAAGCACGTGAAACTAGCCAAGATTGTTTGTGATGGTGAAACTCAACGCTGCAAGGGTTTGGCAAGACAGGACCTGTCCTGTTCTGTTGAGGGCATATAAATTGGTGAAATGTTCCTGAAAGAAACCTCAAAGCATACACTTTATTTCCACTGATATTATTTCTAGAAATAAATTATAAAGAAATTATAATTAATTAGGGCAAAATTTTATGTACAAGAATGTGTTTTACGTATTTGTACTGAGGAAAACACTGGAATCAATTTAAATGTATTCAACCATAGAATGAACATATGAATAACGTGTTTATAATAGGTAATACTTAAGAGCCACTGAAATGGCACTTTCAGAGAATTCTTAATGATAGATAATAATCAAAATGTAGTATTAGGCAGTAAATCAGGAAAAAATTTACATTCATTTTGACAGATAATATAAAAGAAAAGACTTGGAAATATACATCAAGTATTGGCCTGGTTAATTCTGTGTAAAAGAATAATAAATGACTTTTGTTTACAAATTTTATATTTTTCAAATGCTTGGAAATGGCCATATACCACCCCCTCACACACACATACATACTTAGAAATCTATTTTTAAAAAATCAACACAGTAATAATCTACACATTGATTAATTTTAGCAAATATTTACTGAAAACTATTCAAGCCTAAGAAACATTAAGGGGAATATGAATGAAGAAGAGTCCTTATTTTAAAGGAATTTATATTCTGGTAAAGAAGATAAATAATGTAAAACAAGGAAACAGCATGTCCACAGAGTGTTATAAGGTTTAAAGAAGTGAAAGAAGATGGATTGAATAGAAGTTGGGATGCAAAGTAGTATTTGGAAAAAAACTGAGGGTTTTAATGAGAGAATCTGGTAGTTGTGGATGAAGCAATGAAGCAAGTAGAAAAAAGCATCTCAGAGAGAAGGAGCAGCAGGGCTAGAGATGGGGCAACTGGGTCACCATTTGGATACAGTTGCCAGGACTGTTTGGAGTTGAAGGTGCATATGAAGAAGCATTGGCAGCATGGTTGAGAAGATGGTTTTGATGGACAACTAAACTGTCCAAGTTGTCTTGCAGAACAGTTTGTATGTATCTTTGCCCTGGGCCTTCTCACCAAGAGTAACATATTGCAGTTGTGTTGTGGGAACATTCATCTAGCAGGGGCATGTGGTTTGTTATGGAAATTTGACATTTTAATATTTATGCTTTAGTGCAACCACTTTAATACAGAGCCAGTCTGTCTCAGGTTAAAAATAAAAAAAAAAAAAAACTAAAAACGGCTAGAGGCTTTTCTGTTTTTTTTTTGTTTTGTTTTGTTTTTTAATGACTCAGTAATGTGTAACACTGATATCCATCCACCAAGTCTTCTTATAAGGGTCACCCCCCACTGGGCAACAGAGATGAGGCAGTGAAGGTTAAGAATGAGGTGGGGCTGGAGGGAACTAATGGAGATAAGGGTAGAAAAAGGGTCCTGGGTGTCTCTGGTGCACATTTCTTGGAAGATAAAACAGTGATTTTGTGTTTGACCTGCCCAGTTGGTTTGATGAAGCCTTGGACAATGACCTACTTTACTTGATTTCACGTAGGGAGAAGGGGAAGATGGAGACATGAAGTCAAGGCTATTAGCAGTAGTCAGGTAACTAGAGTAAACCTGAGTCATTGTTAAGGTGTTAACTATAAAAGGAAGACAAGGTATCTTGTGAGAAACGTAAGGAAGATGGAAGTTCTGTAATTTAAATGACGGGATGCAGAAGGAGTATGTGAAAGTATGTGAAGGAATGGCTGAAAGTAGGCTGATACATTTTAATCTTGGTTAGTTGAGACCATTACTTGTACTAGAAATTGAAGTAGGAAAAGGATTTTATTTGGAGAGAAGTGTGACATGTCGAATTTCAAGTGGCAGTAGGCCATGTGGAGATAGATGTCCTCAAGTTTGGGTACTTCAGACTGGAGTAGAGACACAGAAAAGCAGAAACAGAGCAAAAAATTGAGATGCATGAATATGCTGAAAAACATTTTAAAATGTTACAGACCTCTGTATATTTAAAAATAATAATAGTACACATTTGTCTCCTTAATTTAAGTTCTTGACCAGTATCATGTTGGTGGCTTGAATAAAGAGTTGGAGATAAGAGGTCACTGAAGCTAGAGTGATGTTTTCCAGTCATTTGCCAAAACGCTTTTAGCTCTACCAGCTCCTTCCAAGACTGTGTGATGTCCATATGGATTGTGAGGCAGTGGATTATAAAGATAGCTTGAGAGGGTCTAAAGATGTTCAGGCACGTGTCCTTCAAAGAAGTGCACATGAATAACAACAGCACGGCAGAGGCTTAGGGTGTAGGCAGCCCCTCCGCCTGACACTGCTAATGAGGAACTCCCATTCAGTCTCTGAATGTCTTCGGCAACACTAGACGTAAGGAGAATGACAGCTTGGTTTAGCTAATCTGGGAATATGTACTTTCTCTTACTTGATAGTCTTACAACAGGAAGGAAGCAAGGGTTTAGCTTGAAACTGTCACCCCCTCTCCAAACTCTGCAAACACTTAATGAGTGTACCTCTGAATAAAAGAACTTCTAATTCAATGCTTCAGCGACTGCACTGTGCTTTTCTTGTGTTTACTACAAGATCAAAGATAGTTATTGATTTTGGTTAATTTGAGAAGATTCTAATTAATCCAACAGGAAAATCACGTGGCCTGTGCAGGATTCTTCTTCCTTTTGCTCTACCCCTGTGGTTTTATTGGCAATCATTATCATCCAAAGCTATTCCCTGAAGTTTGCCTTTGTACTGAGGCAGAGTCCTCCTACAAATAAAGCTCCTTAGGAAGTAATTCTCAACAAGTTGTTGAACCATAGGATGAACTTCTTTGGAGTGGAGAGGTCAATGATTAGCACTTACTGTCCCCCTATAGCATTCCTAAGGACCCAAAGTCTTCATACATTCTTGAATCTTACAGTGGAACTGGACTGTTCACATTAGGCTTGGGTCTGCCAATTTGCATGAACAAGATATGCAAGCATCTCTGTTTGTCTAGGCATTCATATTAGGGCAACCACACACACCTGCAGTCTTTCTTTCTATAATCTCAGTCATAGCATACACATTTAACAAACGTCCAGCCTGGCCACATACAGCTGCATATTACCAAAGGGGTGTATTTTACTTTAAACAAGTTTGCTTTTATCTCTCTACTAATCTCTGTCATATAGATCTGATCAAAAACAAAACAGCAAAAAAAAAAAATTCTAGTTCTTTTAAAGATGCCACATAAAAACACTTGCTGGATGCTATCCTATGGTGTTCTTCAAAAGAGGTAATAAGTGTCTTGAAAAAGTTTGTTATTTTTTTCTTTTATAGATTGTGCTTTCAGCATCAAGTCCAAGAAACCGTTGCCTAGTCTTAGATCCTAAGATATCCACTGATTTTTTTATAGTTTTGTGTTTTACATTTAACTCCATAGTCCATTTTGAGACAATTTTTACATAAAGTTCGAGGTTTAAGTCAGAATTCATTTTTTTCTGCCTGTGGATATCCAATTACTTCTTGCATCACTTGTTGAAAAAGCTATACTCCCTCCACTGACTAGCTTTTGCATTTGTGTAAAAAATCAGGACATATTTTTTTAAGTCTATTTCTAGGTTCTCTGTTCTACTCTGTTTTTCTCTGTGTTTATCCCTCTATCAGTTCAGCATTCTAGTATTTATATTTGATATTACTGTGGCTATGTAGATTTGACACACACACAAATTTGCTCCTTTGAAAGATGTAAACTAAAAATAATTTCCAAATAACCCTATGCTGTCCTCTGAAAGATAAATAAAAGTTGATTTTTTTTTGTCTTTTTGCCTTTTCTAGGGCCGCACTCGCGGCATATGGAGGTTCCCAGGCTAGGGGTCTAACAGGAGCTGTAGCTGCTGGCCTACACCACAGCCGCAGCAATGCGGGATCCGAGCCGCGTCTGCAACCTACACCACAGCTCATGGCAACGCCGGATCCTTAACCCACTTAGCGATGCCAGGGATCAAACCCGCAACCTCATGGTTCCTAGTCGGATTCGTTAACCACTGAGCCACAACGGGAACTCCAATAAAAGCTGATTTTTAAGAAAACAATTGCTTCCTTAGAAAAAGCTGAAAATTAACTTAACATTTTAATTCTTTCAATTTTATGAGCCAAATAATATTAGTTCAAAATGTTTTTGTTAAAAAAGATTGATATTCTAACATGAAAAAGATAAACCACAAACCTGAGGCAAAAATATGTATCTGAAGACTAAGAAAAACTATTAGAAAAAAATACAACTAAGAAATAATTAACTTAAAAAAATCTCTCTGTAAATAAAGAAACAAAAGACAGCAAAAAGCCCTTTGGTATTTAGGATTTTCTGAAATGACCGTAGCCTCTTGGACAAACCTGTCATTACATGATCTTAATTTTATATACTGAGAAAACTGAGGCACAGAAAGTTGGCAGATTTAAAGGATTAAAGTTCTAATCAAGCTGTTGTTAGTCAAGGTGAGCATGGACTCTGCCATAGTTTCAAATCTACTTCTTGTCTATTCTTCTATGATTTTTTTATTCATTAGTGACAAAGAAGTCAAAATTTGAATATTAGGGTTGATTATCATACTAAGAAAATACTGCACATACTCCTGTAGCAGTGACACTGCCTCAATCACTCTTCATCCAACAGCCACCTCTATCATTTTCTTAGTTTAGGCAAAAAGAACATCACATTTTATTGATGATATATTAATTCAAGAACCATTCATTAAAGCCTCATTTTTTGCCATTCCCTTAGTGATGATGAGTAAGATACCATCCCTGCCACCCATGGATTTTGCCATTTAATTGAAATAAAAAATTTTATGCTCTATGTTTTACCAAAGAACATTTTGGCAGCTTACAGTGATACGTAAAATTAGTTAAAAGTAGATGGGTATTTTCTGACTTAAAATGACAGACTGAGCATGTATATTTGTCTCCCTTACTCCTGAGACTTCATTAAAATGATGGGAAAGAAATTTTTAAGGAAATTAAACCATAAATAGAGAGGAGAGAAGAAAAAAACAGGATCACATAAATTATTTCAAAGCAGCTTTAGAATAGGAGAAAGATATAAAAATCTAATGAATAAAACAGAGGCAATAGAGATGTGAAGACAAGAAGAAATAGAGATGTTAAATAAGAAACAGTAGTTTTAAACCAGGAATTCTCTGAAAAATAATCCAGGATGATAGCCATGCAGCAAGAATAGAAGGCAATTAGACAACTTAGAAGAGAAAATGACTGGGATAAAAAAATGGTTTTTTTAAAGCATAAAAATTTCATGAATAAATATTATGAAAAGAAGACTGTAAGATACTGGCAGTCAATAGTAAGAAAAGCTCTTTTAATTATAAATCTTTATATTTTGTTTTTATGAAGAAGTAAATATTTTGATATAATGTTTTTAAATGGAGTTAAGTACAAAAAAAGGAAAAATAAGGTCAAGATGTTCAATAATGAGATTAATACAGTAAAAAATTATATGTAGTATTAGTTGACTGCAGATGTATCCCCGCGTATTTCAGTAGCAGAACTTGGAGCTGTAATCCCTGACAATCTTCTGGAAATAGTCACTTAAAAGTTCATCAGATTCTTTAGCAGGTGTGTAAGCTGGAATTAGAATTGGCATTTGCTTATGAAAACAAGCCTAGTAGAGGTAGCCTAACAAAGACACTTCACAACAGAAATTCATCTTTCCTCTACTCTGCAATGAGCTGAATGATAACCTTTCAGGCAGAATTAAGATTCTCCTTACAAAATTATTTTGACCCAGTCCTAATGTATAGTAAATAAAGCTGTATTACAGGAAGATCCTAGTATTTTACTCCACATGGTCTGACAGATATAAGTTTTAGTTTCAGATATTAATGCGAAGAAGGAAGTATGTACAGTCATTTGGATTTGAACACTTAGTTCTAAAATTACTGAGACAGCAAAGTCCAGCTTGGAGCTCTGAAAAAAGACAAAGGGAAGCATATCTGAAGAAAATGTTACTGAAGATAGGGCTGACCTTTCTGCTTAGCCAGCAGGGAATGAGCAGTTCTGCAAGCAGTCATATATGAGTCTGAACAAACACATAGTTTTAGATGGCATAAAGCTTGACTTCAACATGACTCATTCCTGTTTCTCACTCCCTTAGTGCTGAGAACATTAAAACAGAACATGAGATAAGGTTCTTGGATAACTGGGACTCCACTGAAGATTATACACTACACAAAGAATTCAAGAATCCAGCCTCTTACCTGTCTCTTATAAAAGCTCCACAGGACCAGAGATGAGATCAAAGATCAGACACAGATAGAACTGAACAAGAAAAGAACTAAATTTACACGCTTTTTATTAACAGCCTATTTAAAAGCCTGTTTCAAAGAAATAAGAAAAAAATGATAAAGGGAGAAAAAAATGATAAAGTGTTGCCTTGGGATATTAGAAGGCAACACTTGTGATGGTGATAACTGTAACTTCCTGCCTTTTTGACAGTCGGCATTGCAGAGCCGTGACAAAGCTTTGGCTCGGCTCTCTGTGTGGCTTGCTAAAGGTCCTGTGTGCAGAGGTTATGAGGCTTTCACTAAATGAGAGTGATGCACTTTTGCATTCTCCATTTAAGATGATTCATGAGAACTATTCTCACAGTTCTTTTAACAAAAACTACCTCATCAATCTGTGTTTTAATACACAGGTTCCTTGCTACCCATGAATTCCATCATCAGACAATATTTGCAACAAATATGTTGATGATGTGCTTAAGTGAATCCACAGCATATTGCAACTGTTACAATACTGCTCTTTGCTTAATCCATCCTTTAGGAAAAGCCCACTAGATTTTTGTATTAAAATACCCCTATCCTGTCAAGTCAAAAACTTGATTGATCATCCACAGAAAATATTCAGACTTTATAGTGACATTGGTATGAATTAACTTTCACAACCTTATGTCCTACTTTACTTTTTCTTCCCTTTTTTTTTTGGCCACACCCACAGCATGCAGAAGTTCCTGGCACAGGTATAGAACCCAAACCACAGCAATGAGAATGCCAGATCCTTAATCCACTGAGCCACCAGGAAACTCCCCTAATTTACTTTTTCATGAATGCTAAGACACAACTAAATTAATTGACTTGCTAATATCTATCATGTACATCATGTATAAATGATGAGGTTTTTTTTTCCCCCTCAACTGTTCCTCAGCCTACAATGCTTTTAACAGTTTCTCTTCTCTCAAAAATCCTTCCAGGGCTCTCTACAGATATCTTGTTTCCTTCCCTTAAGTAAACTATTATTGCCCTTTCCTTTCTCCCTCATTGATATATTATTTGCACTTTTACAGAGCATTTGCAATTTTAAGTTAATATCACTTCTAGCTATTTAATAATGTAATGATAGTTAATGAAATATTTGCCACGGTTATTTAAACACGTGGAATATTTTTTTAACTTTGAAATAAAATGAAAAAAATATTTTGAATTTAAAAGAAGGCAACTAGAATGATACACTATTTAGAAAATTTGCCCACAGCAGAAACGAATCTGACTAGGAACTATGAGGTTGTGGGTTCGATCCCTGGCCTCGCTCAGTGGGTTAAGAAACCAGCTTTGCCATGAGTGTGGTGTAGCTCGCAGATGCGGCTCGGATCTGGCATTGCTGTGGCTCTGGCAGAGGCCTGCAGCTGTAGCTCCAATTAGACCTGCAGCTTGGGAACCTCCATACGCCACAAGTGCAGCCCTAAAAAGCAAAAAGAAAGAAGGAAGGAAGGAAGGGAGGGAGGGAGGGAGGAAGGGAGGGAGGGAGGGAGGAAGGAAGGAAGGAAGGAAGGAAGAAAGAAGAAGGAAGGAAGGAAGGAAGGAAGGAAATTTGCCATAAAAGAAAGGGATGGAGGAATAGGCCAAAGGTACTTTGAAAATAAAATCAGAAAATGAAAAATATCAGATAGTTCTAAATGTTCAAAGGAACAGACTCTATATTTTTGAAATATTGTTATGTAAAAGGTCAAGTATTATGTGCTGGAGCACTGATCCTGTCTACATGAGTTGGCATAAAGTCCAACAGGTGCAAGATTCCAAAGCAGATTTTAGCAGAATTTACGAAAGAGCTTTTTTGCCAAACCCTTAGGGATGAAAAGGACCGCCTTTTGAGGTGCTGCACTAGCAAGCTCTGAATGTATATAAACAGAAGCTGCAGAATCATCCCTGAAATCTACCATAGAAGTCATTCTTACATAAGATGGCCTGTGTGACTTCTATATCTCCCTTAAATGCTAAAATACCAAGATACTAGACATGTCCACACTAAGCTCTTCATGATAGGATCTGCTATAGAATGAGCTCCTATGTCATGCACCTGCTAAAACTAATTTAGATCTGTACATAATGGTCAGGAGCCCAATACAGAGTCACAGAGAAGGCCAAGAAACAGCATGTCTATTAGACAAGAAAGACCACATTAAGGTGCTCTCCGATAGTGTAATGCTCAGGTTTCCATTCACCTGTACAGTCTAGAAAGTCTATAGGAAAAAGAAGGATTCAATCATGAATTTATAACCTTTAAATTTTTAAAATATGTAAATAGTTGCTTACAATTTACCAACATTTGATCAGATTTTAGGAGAAAATTAATTTCATTTAAAAAGCCTTATAAAACAGAATGAACCTCTCCGCAAATGCATAAATGTCATAAATACAATTTAACATAAGATCTCAAGCAAATGCAAGTATAAACCTTGTCAAGAAAATCTTTTCTAAAAAGGCTTTATCATGCATAACAAGTGATTTAATTTTTTTAAAGAGTATCTTTAAATGGAATTTTCATTTAGGTCTCAAACTGTTGCCTTGCCAAAACCTCTGGTTAGTTTCACTTAGGGTAAGTCTGACAAGCTCCAGGTCTGCACAGCAGGCCAAAGCCCTTTCTTCTTGCCTATGCAAAGAGAACAATGTGAGCAAGACACGCAAGGGGTGGGAAGATGTCTGGTGACTAGATCGTGTTTTAGAAAGACAGCTGTGATCACCATGTTCATGTTGAGGTGAGACTGGAGAGGGGCCAGTTGGAGACAGGACGACTGATTTGTCTTTGGGCATAACAAAGGTGAGAGGTAACAGAGATTTAAAGGGGGACAGGAAAAGATGTGAATCGGAAAGGACGCATTATCACTTGGCCTGCACTAACGTGGATTTTCCAGTATCCCTGGGCTGGCTTATATAACCTACGAACCTTCCCATTTCTTTCTTTAAAATTATTCCACTCCATAGATATTTGTGGGCTAAAATTATGACCAAATGAATTATGGCAACTGACCATTGATTCTCCAGTCCTTTTTTTTTTTTTTTTATGCTTTTTAGGGCCTCACCCAGGGCATATGAAAGTTCCCAGGCTAGGGGTTGAATCGGAGCTACAGCACCAGCCTAAGCCACAGCTCACAGCAATGCCAGATGCGAGCTGTGTCTGCGACCTACACAACAGCTCACGGCAACGCCGGATCCTTAACCCACTGAGCAAGGCCAGGGATCGAACATGCAACCTCATTGTTCCTAGTTGGATTCGTTAACCGCTGCGCCATGACGGGAACTCCTCTCCAGTCTTTCTAAAATGCAGTTCAAATTCAAATTTCATCCCATTTGGACCCCAGCCTATCAGATGTGTATCTTTCTTGCCTACTTTACATCAACCCTTCACATCAGACTGCCTAGATTTACTGCATATCCAAAATGCAATATGTGAATTTTTACCCCTACACTTAGCTCTGCTCTTTCCCTCTCTTGGTCTGTCTATGTACCAAATCATGTCATCCTTGAAGATATAGCTCAGTTTCTAAAACATCCAGAAAACATTTCTAGCATTTTAGTCCACACACCACAACTCCTTCTTCTGAATTATAAAATAATTTACGTCTGTGAAATTTATTTTGCCATTTTTTAGAATTAATTTTAATAATATAAGGGTATGACTGAGCAGAAATAAGATGCACTGTTTAAAAACATGATTGTATTTATAAGGTGTAATTTATGTCCACTTTTTTGTGTTTTACTTAATTTACCCATGGCTTTATTGTTTACATTTGCAAAAAATGTTTGTAAATGGGGCTTATTGATGACTGTGTAACACCAGGTACATTAGCAAAGTATTTTGGAGTATATATAGGCCTGGTAGCTTTATAAAATATGCTTTCTTAAGTATGTCTGATTTTTAACTCCAAAGCATATTTACATTTCCACTTACTCTTGCTTTGCTAAGTCTTGCTGTAAATTTCTTTTATGTGGTCGCCAAATGTGACCCATCACAACTATACGTGTTAGCATAATTTTCTTAAGATGAGCAGCTGCAGCTGCCTGATTCCATTAATTTTCTCATCAGACTGTGTTATTATCACTTTAAAATAGAAGATAACCTTTTTAACATGACACGTGTATTTATTTGTTAAATAATTTGCTTTATTTTCTACTGTATATCCATGACTGTTTGAAAAAAAAAATTATGATAAAAATACTATGTTCCAATGGTAAAATGCAGAAAGTAGAAAAAAGAAAATTTCGCCATGGTCCTACCACTCTCATATAATCATTGCATACATTCCAATACAATTTCTTCTTTGTTTAAGATATTGCTAACATAAATGTGACCATATTTCACATTCATTTCTATCACACACACTTAAAGATTATACATAATCATTGTCCATAGCACCACAAACTCTTTGCAAACATTAGTCCTAACAGTGGAAGATCATCCATCACAGAATCCATTCGGTGTTGCAGGATCCTTCTTCATGGGGATCTATAATCTCCTTCAGCTCATGGATTCTGAGTCTGAGAACTGTCTCAGGTCAGGGAACTAGACATGGCATTCGTGGCAGCTGAATAGCTTCCTTCATTCCTTTTTTTTTCTTTTTGGTTGACTATTTTAAGCAATGCTAATTGTCTTCCCATCCATTTTTCCTACAGGAACACCATGTTTCACAACTGTATCCATAGTTCTCTAAGGACAAGACCCTTATGGTTGCAATTTCAGCCTTGCCACTCATTAATAATTGTAACCAACATACTACTGATATTTAAATGCCATCCCCTTGCCGGTAGTATTTCTGAATCCTGTCATCCTCATTGCTCAGGAAATCCTTTCACTGATTTTCTCTAATGTATCAGCTCTCTTTACTATAGTCCTTTTGATTACTAATTCCTCTAAATCTCTCAAATGTCTTAGATATTGCACTCTCCAGTGCAGGAAACTCTCCCAAGAGTTTCCCATACTGGAGTTCCCATCGTGGCGCAGTGGTTAACGAATCCAACTAGGAACCATGAGGTTGTGGGTTCGATCCGGGCCCTTGCTCAGTGGGTTAACGATCTGGCGTTGCCGTGAGCTGTGGTGTAGGTTGCAGACGTGGCTCGGATCCTGCGTTGCTGTGGCTGCGGCGCAGGCCAGTGCCCACAGCTCCGACTGGACCCCTAGTCTGGGAACCTCCACATGCCGCGGGTGCAGCCATAAAATATGACAAAAGGCAAAAAAAAAAAAAAAAGAGTTTCCCATACTATTTCACCATGGGTGAAAGTTTTAAGAATTGCAGTTCTATAACACGTTTTTAGCCTACCCAGGACCAGTGATATGATCCTCTTTGACAGCCAGCTGGTGAATTATTTAGATGAATTAAGTATTGTTCTTGATACTGAAGAACTCATCATCTAGTTGACAACAGTGAGGAGAGATATGTGTATTAATCATGTATATACAAGTCCCTTCGCATATTTCAACAGAAAATATTTGTGATATTCCTAAGAATGAAAACTCTCAAAAGTCTTACATCCTAGGAACAAACCAATGAGTTCTACATGTTATAAAGCACAATACTTATTATAATCACATTTAATCGTCATCTTACAACCTAGTAGAACAAAGGCATGGGCTAAACTTCTAAGAGAAAATTACCTACTTAATTTCCTTAAAACTTCATCATTTGCGGGAAATGGGGGTGGCCCACCTTTCTTCCCACCTAATTTAAGTTGGTGAGTTCTGTACGATCTGCCAAGTTAGGCTGATTAATTATAATATATAACAACTGTATTTTGTTTTAAAGAAGATATCCTCCTGTTACATAGTTTACTTAGATTATCTTCTTGAGCACAGGGCAGGGAAGAAGTCCACGGGCAGGACGGATGACAACCAAGAGACTTTTTCCGACTAGGTATCATGCCAATCTCTTTCATCTATGTTATCTTGTTTAATCCTCCTAATAACACCAGGTGGAAAGTATTAATCCAAATTTTTATAGGTGATAACAAAGACTAGGATCAGTTAAGCAGTCTATCTAAAATTGAAATCTGGATGTGGCTGAGGCAAGATTTAAGCCCAAGAATGCTTGATTCTTAAGTTTGACTTATTCTAGCACTTGTCAAGCAGGGAGACAATTTTGCATTCAACTATATCCTATATAATTTTTTTTTACAAATGATTTTTTATGAAGAAATAAGATAATAAAAACTTGACTTTCCTAGCAATTTTCTTAGGTGAAAAAAGACGATCTCTTTCTTCCTTTACATGGCTTTATGATGAAACACAAATCACAGTCTTATTTCTCTCACCCTGTATCAAATTTAGGGGTGCTTTATACTGCAAAAATTAGAATATATGTAACTTATCAGAAGATTCCAAGAAGAAAGGAAAGAGAGAAGATAGTTCTAATACCAATGCCAATACATGAGTTTCCAGTAAACAATTTCAAAAAACAGGAGCTAAATTGTAAAGGAAATCTTAAAAGGAAAACCTTGGATCACATGAAAAATGTAGCATTGACTCAAACACAGAAACTATAAGACTCAGGGTTATTGATTGAAACCTCTACTTCTATCAGAACTGTGACATACTGTAAGAGGAAGAGTGGTTTGCTTTAGAGATAGTGAAGACCAGAGAAAACCAGAACTGCAAAGCGGAAAAGAAAAAACAGCAGCAATAGAATTTCCGGGAGCTCTCCGTGGTGCTGCTCAATTCAGCCTAAGCCTCCTTTGATGGTTTCTGTGCTGCCCTGAAGCCACATTAGCTCTTTGAGCTAAGGCACTTTCCCGATCCAAATATTTATGATGCTAGAAAATAGCCTGTTATATTTTAGTGGAGTGTTTTTACTCTACTTTCGCTGACTAAATTATGTCTCCAAGTTTAGTACATAGTAATAACCCACTATGATGTTGATGATCTACCTCCTGTGAGACAACAAATACCACTAAATGTAGTTTGTTTACCAGCTCTGTAGCAACACATCATTGTCCTGTGCGTGGTGGGATGTACTTTTCTTTTTTCTTATTTTGTTGGTTTTTAGCTGATTTACAACGTTGTATTAGTTTCAGATGTACAGCAAAGTAAGATAGATAGATAGACAGATATCCATTCCTTTTCAGATTATTTTTCCATATAGATTATTTATTACACAGCATTGAGTGGGTTTCCCTGTTATATACAGAGATCCTTGTTACCTATATATTTTATATATAGTAGTGTGTATATGTCATTTCAACCTCCTAATTTATCCCTCCCTGCCTTCACATATCCCCTTTTGTACCCATAAGTTTGTTTTTTAAATCCTCAAGTCTGTTTCTGTTTTGCAAATTCTCCTGTATTATTTTTATTAGATTGCACATATTAGTAATTTCATATGATATATGTTTTTCTCTGTCTGACTTACTTCACTTAGTATGTTGATTCCTAGGTCCATTCATGTTGACGCAAATAGCATTATATCATTCTTTTTTATAGCTGACAGTTATTCCATTGTATATATGTACCACATCCTCTTTATCTACTCCTCTGTTGATGGACATTTAAATTGTTTCCATGTCTTGGCTGTTGCAAATAGTGCTGCAATGAACATTGGGGTGTGTGTATCTTTTTGAATTATGGTTTTATCCAGCTATATGTCCAGGACTGGGATTGCTGTGTATATGGTAGTTCTATATTTAGATTTTTAAGGACTCTCCATACTGTTCTCCATAGTGGTTCCACCAGCTTACATTCCCACCAACAGTGTAGGAGGGTTCCCTTTTCTACATAGCCTCTTTAGAATTTATTGTTTGTAGACTTTTTGATGATGGCCAAGAATGTGCTTTTCTTAGCCATCTTAGGCAGATAACGGGCTGACTGAAAGCAGGTCTTTGAGGTCTTCTCTGAAAACCAAGTGATAAAATTGCCTATCTGCCTGAATTACTTCTTACTTGCAAATAAACCTGGTTTTCTAAGCTTTAGCCTTAGCTCTGTATTGATTTTCAAAGAATTATGAATTTATCTCTTGAATTTTTATTTTCAGAAATAAACTTATTTTATATTTCACCTTAAAAAAGATACCTCTGGGAAGTTAAACATAATAATAAAAAGCTATTATTACATAAAAGAAGAATTTCTCCCTTATAATTTTATCTAAAGATAAAAATCATGCCTCATGACCTTCATTTCTATCATCGTGTGATCATAAACTAGATAATAATTGGCTTTAAAAGAGTTAAGGGGCTTCCAAGTCAATAAGGTAGACTGAATAAACACAATTTCCTCACCTCCCTCCACAAATTTAAATGACAGTAAACAGTAAACTATAATAAATTTACAACCACATTGAAAGCTAAATGAGTCAGAGTCACTTCATTAAATCAAATATTTGATAAAAATTTTGGAAGATAAAAAATATATGTAGTTCTAATGTCCACTTTGGGGAAGACAGAATAATTACACTTTTTTCTTATTCTTCCCATTAAGTATAACTTAAAAGCTTAGGCACTATATATAAAACAAGAGACTATGAAAGGTGAGGAGAAGAAGGCAGACCAGCCAGGGACTTTGGGATCTAAAGAATGAAATACTAGCAAATTCCCTGGGTTTGATTTTTCCTCATATATCTCAGATTTATTGCTCAGGAAACTGGAAACTGCAATGGGCAGACTATAAAGTCCTAACTAAAGCTTGATCTCACTGGAAAAAAAGGACCAGGAAAGGTGCATACTAGCAACACACGTAACTCTTGTGCAGTAATTATTCTATTCCAGCCAAACACCAGAAGAAAAGGAAAAAAGTGATCTCACTCCCACCCGGACTAGCAAAACATGAGAGTTGCACCTTCACCAAGCTGTGATGAGGCACTCCACCCACCACCAATGTCATGTAAGAGAATGAGTGGGTAACCAGGACTTTCATCCCGATTACATCAATGTTATAGCCTGGTTGTGAGAATGTACAATATTTCTACAAGACGATACCATTGAAGGAAACATATATGAAACCTCTGTATTAATTCTTACAGTTGCATGTGATCCACAGTAATTCCAAAATAAAAATGTAATTTAAAAATGTGATCAAGAAACATCATAGGAGTTTCCATCATAGCTCAGCGGAAACAAATCTGACTAGTAGCCATGAGGACACAGGTTCTATCCCTGACCTCACTCAGTGGGATAAGGATCTGGTATTGCTGTGAACTGTGGCATAGGTCACAGATGCAGCTCGGATCCCATATTGCTGTGGCTATGGTGTAGGCCAGCGGCTACAGCTCCAATTGGACCCCTAGCCTGGGAACCTCCATATGCCACGGGTGCAGCCCTAAAAAGGCAAAAAAAAAAAAAAAAAAAAAAGAAACATCATAATACACTGGTGATTAAGGCCACAGATACAATGTCCATACAATATAAATATCAAAAAAGGGATCAGAGAAAATTAGAAGGGAAGAAAAATTAAAATATTTCTTTTCTAACTGAAGGATTCATTAAGGTCTGGTGGACACATAGAAATAATCTTCTCCCAGATGCATGCATGTAAATGCCAAAAAAGAAAAAAGATCTTAAATCTTTTACAAAGTACAAATACCTATGAAGTAACAAAAAATTGTCTGGATCCAGGGTACCTATCTGAAATAATGGATTCCTAACAGCTATAAACTAATAGTTTCAAAGTACTGAGGGAAATTATTTTGAATCTATATTTCTAGATGCTAGATAGACAAAACTATCAACTAAGGTGAAAACAAAATAAACACATGTTATAGAATGCAAGTATTCTGCAATTTTACCTCTCACATACTCTTTCAGGTGAAAATATACATATATATACACATATACATGCATATATATGTATATCAAAACAGTGAAAAAAGAGAGAAAAAAGAATTCAAATACTTAAGAAATGGAAATCTAAGAAATAGCAAATCTCAGAGTGAAATTTTAAAAATTTCTGAATGACATCTCTAATACAGACCTAACAAACAGAGGCAAAAATTGTAACAGGAAATGATCTCCTAGAATACCTTCAAGAGGAAAGTAGATTCCTTATAGTACACAATATGATTGAAAAGCTAGGTACTAATAATGTAACTTTTACTTTATTAATTTATGTACTGAAACTATACTGACTTTTTTGCATGTTTCCACTAAGTGACTAAACAATAAATAAAATTTCAACCGTTTTTTGAAGCACTTGAGAGATACTGACAAAGTGGTAAAAACTGGTAGACTCTCTATCCTAAAGTGTGGCAAGGATTTTCATGTCTAAGTCTATGCAACAAGACTTCATAGTGAAATCCCTTCAGTGTTTTAGCAGCTAATATTCTTTTGGGGGAGTTTCTCAAGGTAGCTCATCTCAAATTTTTAAAAAGTCATATTCTCATTTTATGAAAATTAAGTCTCCAATTCAGAGGATTTCTAACTTCAGTGTAAAGATATAACACCATTGTAGTTATCCTACATGTAATCTTAAGATGTTAGAGGAATGATTTACTTTTTTCTCCTTTTAAATTAAAAGGATTTTAGGAGAGTTAAATGGATTGAATCACGGAATGTGTTACCTTTGCTATAGGGATATAGGTAGCGTGACCTGGATACCTAGAAATTGCCAGCACCCCTTCCTAGGCAAAATCGGTTGGGTACAGAGATTGCAATCCATACACAGAACGAATTGTAGGAAAGAGTCATTTATTCCTTTGTGCTTAAATGTTGGAATTAAACTTCCTTTAAACACTGTCTCATTATCACCTCTTCCTTTCAGAGAACATAAGCAAATATGCTATAAAGAGCTGATAGAAGAGTCATCAAAGCCATTTTAGGGAATGAGCATTGTGAAAGGGAGGATGAAACCTCCACCACTGCTCTTCTTCCTGGGATCACAGACTACATTTCTTTGCCCACACTGTAGTTATGAGTATTAACTTGACTGAGTTTTCCAGCCAATAGAATCGAAATAAAGCAATGCACACTGTTTTCAGGTGGGAATGTACCATATGTGGTCCTCTACACTTTTTCACCTTATAGGGAAATGGAATGAAACTGAACAAAGTGACCTAGAAAACCATACATAGAAAATGGCAAGGCAACAAGGTGGGAGGCAAGTGGATTACTGACTCACGAGGCAAACACCATACATTGATCAAAGCACCCTGACTTCACAGTGAGATGGTTGAGCCAATGCACACATTTTGGTTTATTTGTTACAGCAGCTATATATAACTTACATAACTACCTCACATTCACCCACATATTAAAATTCCAACTGATTGAGGCCTTTCAAAATGCAGTTGACTTAAGCCATAGAAACTCATTATTTCTATGTGTGTTTCTAGGAGATGAATGGTGAATCAAATAGTAGCCCAGGATAAATTCAAGGAGGCATTCTTCTCATGAGTTTATTATGACTTCTCCAATTGGAGACATGAAGAAAATCAAACCCATTAAAACAAATTCTCAGAAGAGCTATAATGAAAAATAAACAGTATTCTTATTTCCAGATCAATCTTAAGAGAATACATGAGCACTCACTACCTACGGATGGGACAAAAGAATTGCTAATCTCCGAGATTCTGGCAAAAAGTTATCAAAATTTAAAAACTTACAAAAATAAAAATGACACCTTAATTTGAGACTTCAAAAGATTTTGATTTAAAAGCTCCCATTGTTGCTCAACAGGTTATGACCAAAACTAGTATCTGTGAGGATGCGGGCTCAATCTCTGGCCTCGCTCAGTGGATTAAGGATCCGGAGTTACCGTGAGCTGTGGTGTAGGTCACAGATTCAACTCATATCCTGTGTTGCTGTGGCTGTAGTGTAGGCTGGCAGCTGCAGCTCCAATTTGACCCCTAGCCCAGGAACTTCCATATGTTGCAAGTGCCACCCTAAAAAAATAAAAATAAAAAAAAAGATTTTGATTTAGATATCCACAAAGTTACGTTTATGAAGGTGAAATGACTAAGCATTACAAAGATAAGCAGATCCAACATCTGTAGGAAAATCTGATGGAACTAGGGTCTTAAACTAAATTTTTTCCAGTTTCATTAAGATATGACTGACAAAAACTGTACATATTTAAGATACACAGGTGATGTTTTGGTATACACATATATTGTAAAATAAATCACAATCAGTCTAACATACCTATCACCTCACAGTATTACTTTTTTATATGTGTGGGTACTAAAAACATTTTAGATCTTCTCGCCTAGAAAACTCCAGTATATGACACACTACTTTTGACTAAGTCATCATGCTGTCCATTAGGTCTCCAGAGTTTATTCACCTTATAACAGAAATGCTGTACCCTCTAACCAGCATCTCCCCATATCCCCCACCTCCCAGCCTTTGGCACTTCCTGTTACTATAAATTTGGCTTTTTAGTTCCTACACATAAGTGAGATTGTGCAGTACTTGTTTTTCTGTGCCTGGCTTACTTCACTTAGCATAATGTCTTCCAGGTTGTTGCAAATGGCAGGGTTTCTTTACTTTTAAGGTAGTATCTAAACCATTTTTTTAAAGATAAGTGAATGTTCACATTTTGCAATGTTGATTTTAAGAGAGTTACAAATGAATTTCTGCTGGGAGAGAAAAATGTATCAAGATGCATTTACATTGCTGCTAAAAAGAATAAGAGCGAACTTGTTACTCATCATTTTTGTTCTCCAGTTGAGGACCTGTCTAAACATAGCCAACAAAATGAAATGTAGAATAGCTCATATAGTTTGTCTAGTTTTTTGTTATAGATAAGTACTTTCTATCCATTTACCATTATCTCAATGACTCAAACTGAAATATTATTTGCTTCTTTCCTTTTTGTTGCTTAAATTCTTTGGCCCTTTGAAGAAAAATGATAACTAGTCTCTTTTCCAGTGGCTGAAAATGTAGAGGTACTGAAATTTTATTGATAATTACTGATGCTCTCTAATTCAGTAAGCATATATCAAATAGATCTAGAGCACTTACCTCTTCATTTTTTTGTCAAGGTTGACAGCTACTTCCTGAAACCAGACATTTTAAATGGATTTAGCTGCTAATCAAAAAAATCCAGCAATTTTAATGCAAGAAAAAATAGTGATGTGTGTGTGTAAGTACATATATGTGTCATGTGTATGCATATATATGTATATCCACATGCAGAATTAACCTAGCCTGTTAGCAAAGGTTATATAATCCCTAGCATGCTTACTGAACTAAATATCATATATAGCTTTTACATGCCTATTGTCAGCTTTTAAAAAGATTTCCAATGTCCTAATTTTGGGGACTAAACCTCTCAGCCAAGCCACATTCTCACACCATGAAGTGAAGCAACTTTAGGATTTTCATTTATTCTGTTTTAGATTAAGAAATAACTGAAAGGAAGCACACTTAGTTCAAACAGCTATGCATGTGATGAACAAAATGTCACTTTTTTTACACGCTGCCCTTGTCGCTGTTTCTCAATATGGTTCTGTCTGTGCATACAAAAAGTGGAAATAAATGCTCCCACCTCTAGGCTGTCTGAACGAATATAGTTCATGAGTTTGTGTGTTCATTTTCAAAAAGATAGGCCTTGTTTAAGAACTCTCCCATCAATGCACCATCATGTTGCCTTAAATTTACAAGGTAGCTTGCATGCAAGAGGTTTCTGCTATTATCAAAGCATTATGAGCCTGAAAATTATTGGCAGGTTAACAACCACTGCAAAAAACACTGTTGCAAAGCGGAGTCCTTTGTTTTATCTTGAATGACTAATTTACTCAATATACCTCACTGAATTCCTGTTTCATATTCTCCCATAACCATCCTACACACACACACACACACACACACACACACACACACACAAAATTTCAAAGTAGCAGGAATTGTGGGTAAGCTCTGGAGGACTGAATAGGCTAGTGCTAGACTGGAATAAATGGAGCTCCTCCCCTGCTAGCCCCGGAAAAGGGTGTTCCAAGTCATTAGCATGGCATCTGTTTTTGGCAAGATCCCCTAGGTAAGACTGGACTTCCAAATAGCCAGAGCCAGAATTTGAAGTGGAGCGCTTTCTGCCTTCCACATGAATGACCAGAGCTCTCAGAGCTAGCAGATTGGTGGCTGCTTGTAACACTGGACCCTTGTGTCAAAAGAAAAGCCCAACATTAAGTACTGTGAACTGATTACATATTCTTTCTTCTTTCACAACTTCTATTTATTAAGGGCTCTTACAATATCTGGCACTGATTTAGGCACTTGGTGATGGTCCTACATCTGAGTCTTATGTAGCAATTCAAAGAGCTATTCAATTCCTTGTCGTAGCCATACCCTTGCCAGCAAGCTACATCTTGACTGATTTATGTACTTTTTAGCAGATGGAGTTTGGGGATTCCTGTGAAACTGTGAAAGCAAAAGCACAGAAAGACAGAGCAAAGGGGGAATAACAGGTAAACATATTCAAAGGGCAACAAACAACATAGGTAGAGTTAGGTTAAGTTAAAATCACAAATAAGAGATTCTGGATGCATAGGAGAGTTTGAGCTTTTCATTACTAAAGGGTTTTAAGAAGGTAATATTTTACAAGAAAAAAAAATAGAACAAAAGGCAACCAAAAAATATTAATAGCATACCACTTCATTGTAAATTAAAACAGTCTAAGCTGTTCCAGGTATTTCCAAACATTTCATATTTTATTTGGCTTCCCAGGCAGATAGCTTAGAGTCAAGAAGTAACATTCACTTAATCTTGTTTTGATTTTCTAAGATGCTTCCTGTTACCATGACTACCCTAATCAATTAACTTCTTGTAAGGAGCGAGACAGTTTTCCCTTTCTTTTTTCTTTCCAACAAAGCGGAATACTTTATCTCCACACACACAAAAAAAATCTGATGTTGCCTCTTATATATAATGGAGCGGCATTGTGTTGGTAAAAAATGTTCAATGACTTTCATTAAAAAAATTTTGAAGAAGATTCTGCAGAGAGAAAGCATAGGGAATTACCATGGATCGATGAAATAAATGGCTTACCAATTTGTGGCTGTGTGAATAAAAGATCTCTTTGGCTATCAGAAAAGTATCTTGCCCTTGGCCTTCATCACATGGAACTGGGAGGTTGGTAGTCACACAAGGAGACCACTCACTGGGAAGAAGAGAATGGTTCTGCCACTTGATGTCCAAAAAATGCATGGCCAGCCATTTGTGACTACTTTAGTACTCTACTATACCAATAAAGAAATTTCACCTGATTTAAAATGTGAGGATTTTTGGCATGGTAGAGGGAAATTGCTCTAACCTGAGCCTATCCACTTTTTCTTAGGCACAGCCTTGGAAACAACAGAAAAACAAGTGGGGGAGGGGAGGAGCCACAAACTATTGAGTGTAAGATAGGCTCAAGGATATACTGTACAACCTGGGTAATATAGCCAGTATTTTGTAATAACTGTAGGTGGAAGGTAACCTTTAAAAATTTATAAGGTATTTTGTTTAATTAATAAAAAATCAGAAGCAAGATTCGGAAAAGACATTGTTCTTTGGAATCAAACAACCTGGGCTCAAATCTTGATGTCAGTTGAGAAAATGTAGGTTAAGTGTCTTAAACTCTCTGAAGTTTCATTATCTGTCCTAAAAATGAGATCAATATAACTACCTCCAGGGTAGTCCCAGGTTCTCTGTATCTCACCTTGCCTTCCTTGCTCCAAGTCAATTCTTCTACCCAAGAGAGCTTTCCAAGACAGAGGATTGACTAGGTCACTTTCCTGTCCCAAACCTCCCCATGTCTGGAGAACACAGCCCAGCCTGCATCGTATGCTTTCCTCTATCCTCTAGGACCAGATCTCAGCCTGCCTTTCCCAGATCATCTCTGGTCATTCATTTCAATCCATTTTTCGCTCTAGCCATATCAAAACAGATTTGTCACACATACTTTCAACCCCTTATAGCTACCCATTTGTTCAGATCACTTCCCCAAAGTTTCCCTGCTCAAATTCCTCTTCTTGTCCTTGGCCACTTAGCAAACTCTTGTCATCCCTCAAAGCCAATGTAATCTCCACAATTACCACATTCCCAACTGTGCCTGGAGCTTATCCCAAAGGAAACAAAGACTAATTTTCACCAGGTGAAACAATCTCATTTTCTGTTTGGCTTCCAACATGAGACTTTATTTGGCATCTAACATGAAAATATCTAGACTCTATTTAACCACAAAATGAAGTGATTTTTTTTTAAATGCAAACTGTGTACCTATCATCTGAGCACTAAAAGAAAAGTGTGGTATTTTTCAAACTGCCAAAGTCAATCGTCTTTAAGTCTTCACAGTCTAGGTAGTTACTGAATTGTAAGAAAACCAGCACACATCCCAAAATATACACCGCCTGAAAAATGAGCTTATCCACAGCAATTACTTCAATCATTAATATCACCTGCTAGGTGCAAGATGTATCATTTCTAATACAATGCTTTAAAACTGGTATAAATGAATAGACTGGCATCCAAACAAGTAATTTGCCCAAATATTTGACATGCGGCAGGGTTGCCATCTAAACCCAGTTCTGCCTTCCTCTGTGGCCCACTCTATTTTCACCCTTCACTGGTCTCTCTGTTGGCCTTGTACTGTGATCATAGGTGGACCTTAAAGCAATGGCATATGTTTTTACTCAAAGTATAAGGTGCTATCTCTAACTGGGTCACTCAGAGTACTCTTTTGCTTGAGGAAAAAGAGGATTGGTGGGCAGGTTATACAGTCACCTCAAAAGGAAGAGAGATGGGTCCTCTTCAAAACACAATTACATCCCATTAATTATACACATCATTAAAGTAAGTTTTCTCCCTGGTACTAGACACACTGGTAGCTTTTCTTATTTTTGGATGAATCCCCTAAGTTTTTTTTGTTTGCCTATATAAAAGTAATATATTATTACAGAATGACTGCATGACATAAATTTCACTGAGTTATTAAAAACGTTATCACCTCTTGATTTCCCTGAGTTAATTGAAAGGGGTTGATAAGGTGTTAGTGACAGTCTTGGTGGTAGTGGTAGTTATTTAAACAACCTAAAATTATGTATCTGTAAACATATTATGGTCTTATGTAAATGAAAAGCATGTTTATTCATGCTCTGTATGAAACATATATTGATACATGATAATACTTCTCAGATAGTAAACACAAAATAAAAGTCTTAATTAGGAAAGTCAGAAAATGTTGCTTCAGTATAAAACTAAATATGAAATCATACGTATCACAGTGGAGTATCTTTAGCATATCTTATATTGCTATTGAGAATCTCTACTGCTCCTAAATATCGATATAGACATAGACACAGATATACACATAGACAGCATTTAAAACTCAATTTGAACAGAGAAAATCTGAGTTGAAAAGTTAGTAACATGTCAAATTTATACTCAGGAGGAGCTCCCATCTTTTAAGTGGTCTCCCAGTTGGTAACCAGGACGAATCAACCCTGGCACTCAGTGTGGATCCTAGGAGAAAGGAAAGGGGGTTGTGACTCTGATGAGGAGCAGAGATAAGGCGGTTTGCACAGGTCCCTGAGGGAGGGGCACTGTTTTCCTCTCTAACACAAGCACAGAGTTTAATCTAACGGAGCTTCTGTTGTGTGGACACTTAGCACTTAATAAAGCCTGATCGGGGCTGTGGGTAATGAAAAAGCTCCCAAACATGTCCAAGTGGTCAGTTTTTCCTCCAGCATGACTTACTACATTACTATTAAGTGATTTCATAAAGTATGTAAATTTGGCAAATAGCAAGATATTGAGTCTAGCTTTGAAGTGCTTTTTTCTTCCTTCAATTTTTTTGGAAATAATATACGTTCTCCAGTTCTTCATGTGCTGAAAGCCTAGCCTAAGCCTCATATTGTTTAAACAGGGGTCACAGTTATAAAAGGACAGGTTACCATTCTGTGTTAAGTACTGTGGTTGGTGGTAACCAATTTTCTCTGCAAAGTGAAGAGCACTTTATACACTCCTGGCAACAGGGCAGAATTAGGACTGATTCTACATGACATAGACATTTCCAAACACTGTGTTACCCCATACCCTCTCCAAACCCTTATTAACTGTCTCCACAGAGTCGAAAAGAAAGTGTTGTTCAAAATAAGGTAAGAGCAAGGCTGACTCTCTAAGAGCAAGTCAGGAAACCTGCATCAGGAAAAGCCTATTCAGAGAGAAGGATCTGTGTGTCTTATTCACTCCAGAGCCAAAACCCAAACTGTGTTTTCAATTTGGTTACGATGCCCTGCTGCTTGGAGAAGTGACCTTTTTAGGGGACTATCATCCATCAATTTAAGCGACAATAGACACAGTCAAAAATTACCATGAAGTAGACTTCTAGATAATTTTGGTTAATCAACTTAAAAAAATCAAACATCCTGGCCTAATGAATAAATGACAAAGATAAAATTAGCTATTTTGTGATATTTTCAATGGCAAAAGTTATAAAAATTAACTGTTGCAAATTTCTAAAATGCATGTGGAACATACTGATCATAAATACTGAATAACATCACTCAAGAATTAATTTGCAAATCTCTTTAAGTATTTAAATTTTATTCCATAAATATTGTATATAAACTAACACAAAGAGAGAGAGTAGAAGGACATCTTAAAAGTTAAAAAGTTGTCAACGTTAGGTTTATGACATGCAACTAAACAGTAACTGATTTTCCACTGTATAATTCCTAACCAGTTCAGTGTCATTCATTGGAAGATGTACCATCCCTATGTCAATTCCACATGATGGTCCCTACAGACACACACACACACACACACAGAGAGAAGAGTAACAAAAACCTGCATTGAGTCTGAAAAAGTATTTCAAAACACTGATTTCATATCTTAGATACAAAAAAAAAAAGTTGATAGACTGGCCTTCTAACAGTGATTGGGCAACATGAAGATATTGCTAATCATATCTCAAATTCACCAGGTTAAATAGAATAACGAACTAAATATTTAGCTAATTAAGACCTATAACACAGAGAAGGAAAGAGAAACACACAAGCAAACACAAGCCTAGATCGTTAATAACTCAAAGCCAGAATATTCGCTTGATTTGATTATCAAGATAAAAATCCCAGATCAACTCCAGCATTTATGTTTAGGCATAATGAGGGCTTGGGCCAAGTATCACAAACTTCCATTCATTAAAAGGCCCACATCTTTTAGCTTTTCTTCCATAACCTTTTGTCCAATTAGCGCTTCATTGCTTGTGCTTGAAAATTAGTTTTTAAATGTATTTTTTTATTCTTCAAAGAAGACATTTTATTATTCTACCACAGATAACTCAAACATGGGAGACTGAGAAAAGGGATAATTTGAAAATCATTACCTGAAGGCCTTCAATAGCCAATCGCAACATGCTTGGTGTAAGTTTAGAGGCTTGCTTGAAGGTGAAGTTACTCCAGTCTATGATCAAAACAAATCCATTGACTTGAAGCTCAGGGTCCTCAATCATGGCTTCTAAAGAAAGTAGGATGGCACGCAAAATATCCACCAGTGTGTACCTATCAGCAACGGAAAAGTACTGCATCAATTCTGACAACCGCTTTTGCAGAAAATTTATGTTTTTAGCACACTCAAAATTCCCTTTGAAATACCTCGGGAATCTTGAGACGATATTGGTTAAAACTATGACATTTACTTTATTCACTGTACTCACAGGACAATAGTAGAATGTAATATGCATTCTACCAAAAACAAACTCCAATCTTTTGAAAATACTATAATTTGTTTCATATTTTACCACCACTTCCTTTACTTCTAGGTTTTCCTATGATTTTATAAAATCTCACTTCAACAACCCTAAAAACTAGGCATGGTATTTTTAAAGTAGCTCAAGAATGATCTCAATAGTATTGATATTTCATGTCTTCACTTTTTTTTTTTTTTTTTTGCCTTTTGTCATTTTATGGCCGCACCCGCGGCATGTGGAGGTTCCCAGGCTAGGGGTCTAATCGGAGCTGTGGCCACTGGCCTACGCTGCAGCCACAGCAACGCAGGATCCGAGCCGCGTCTGCAATCTACACTACAGCTCACGGCAACGTGGAATCGTTAACCCACTGAGCAAGGGCAGGGATCGAACCCGCAACCTCATGGTTCCTAGTCGGATTCGTTAACCACTGCGCCACGACGGGAACTCCTATGTCTTCACATTTTGAAAATTTGAGAATAAGATTTGATTGAAGGTGTTTCATCAATAAAGCACTATGCTATTAGATAAACAACTATGGTTAAAAGTGTCAACAGATTTTAATTACCTGTGCTGAGCTATATCATAAAGATAAAAGAAAAGAAAAAAAGAAATGCGAGATGACAGAAGAAAAGGGAGGTCAATGAAAATAAAAGGGAAAAATGTACCTATCTATCATTACTTAGGCCATCCAAATTTAGGGGTGGAGTCTTTATCTTTCTGCCTTGCAACCTAGCACAGTGCCTGGCACATTGTAGAAACCCAAGAAATGCTCTTTTCTTTCCTATAAAATGGAACTAGACTACAGTGCAAAGATATTCATGGTAGATTAAGACACTTCCTCAGCAAAGTCGGCAAAAGTAAGGATAAAGAAAAGAAGCCAAATTTGATAAGTATTTTAGAGGTAAACTTGTTAAAATTTAATACTTAATTGGGGACTAACACTGAGGGAAGAGTAAAAGATGACACACAGAATCTAGCTTCAGAGCCCGAGTAAATTGCAAAAATCTTTCATCAAAATCAATAACGCAAAAAGAAGATACAGTTGAGGATGGCTGGAAATGTGGAATCTGGAATAGAATCCATCGTATTTGAGAAATATGTGGTATACCCAGAAAGATATATCAAATAAACAACTCAAAAAGCAAATCCCAGACTCAGAAGAGAGTTCAAGGCTGAAAATTCCATAATCAAAAGCATACAGGTCCTAAATTCAAGGAAATGAAGGTGGTGATGCAATCAGAGCTCAAAGGAAAGTGAGGTAATTATTCTAAGGGGAATCCCAGGATTTCAAGAGGAATTAATACATTTATGAAAGATGTTAACAATTTTCCATTTTTAGCAGCCTGTATTTCAAGTTTATTTTTCTCCACAGACATCCAATTGGAGGTGCCCAGGAAAACCTAGAGAAAGAAAGCCTAAATAGGTTTAGATAATATTAAAAAAGAAAGAAAGAAAGAAAGAAACATGAAAAGGCAGTCCTTTGTCCTTGGGGACAAAGAAAGGTCCTGAACTCACCACTTTCTATGGACACATCTAAGGCACAGCTATAGAAAATCCCTAAAACTAAGTCCCCCTGTTAAGTTTATAATTAACCTCCTGATCCAAAATTTTATTTCCTTTCTTGCCCCTCTGACCTAAATCCTGTGCTAAGGGAACACTAATCAACAAGAGTCAGACGACTAAAATTGCTGTTGTAAATATCGTCATTAACATACAAACACAAGTCTTTTCTCCGGGGTAAGAGCAGCTATCCAGTCCCTGAGCCATGTACCACCTGGCCAGAAAATTGTAAACCAGAGACATCTTGATTCCTGAAACTACTATTAAGGAATGTCAAAGAAATGTCACCAGGACAATGATTACTCCCAACTTCATCATTTTTCCTCTTCAAAAACACCCCCACCTCAAAGACCAAGTTGGAGTGGATCTGAGATTTATTTTCCACCCCTTTCCTTGGTGGGAAATACACACTTTCCTGCAAATACACACTTCCTTTGCTGAAGAAAAAAAAAGGGAAAGAAAGAAAAGAAAGAAAGGAAGGAAGGGAAGAAGGGAGGGAGGGAACAAGGGAGGAAGGAAAGAAGGAAGGGAAAGAAAGAGAAAGAAATTCTGTCCTCAGGGAAGAGGTTGGAAGGGGGTGGATCAGGAGTAGAAATCATTGGTACTTAGTGGAAGCGACAGGCTCACCAGGAAGACAGTATGAGACTGTGAGGACATGTGAGGGAGTAGTTCTATTTTTACTACTAAAAACATTTGGAGGCGAATGGAGAAAGCACAGTTCAGAAAGGAAGGAATAATTAACAGTGAAACCTCAGGCAATTTCTCATTTTCTCTGGGCCTCAATTCCTTATCTGTAAAATCAGTAGTTTGGAACAGACTTTCTTTAGGGTCCCAACGTTAATCAAGAAAAGGGCATGGTGTCAGAAGTCTTCAAGATGAAATCTCTTCTTGTTCCTCATTAGCTGTGTGGCCCTGGATGTGTCAATGATTTATAATTCTGATGCTTAGATCCCTTATGTGAAAAAAATGAAAACCACCTATGATTATCCTACTGGCAGTGGTGAGGTGGGAGAAGGGGGAATGAGATTGGAAGTCAAAGATATGTTTGAGGTGAAAGCGTTTGTCTGTGTTCAGTACAACAGGTTGGAAGATACACACAAAGCATATTTTGGATTGTAATAGTAACCGCAGACATAGTGTACTAGGCAGAGTATAATCAGAACTAAAGAATATTTGTTTGAGGAGTTCCTGTTGTGGCTCAGAGGTAACAAACCCAACTAGTATCCATGAGGACACAGGTTCTGTCCCTGGCCTTGCTCAGTGGGTTGGGGATCCGGTGTTGCTATGAGCTGTGGTGTAGGTTGCAGATGCGGCTCAGATCTGGTGTTGCTGTGGCTGCGTTGTAGGCCTGGGAGCTACAGCTCTGAATCGACTCCTGGCCTGGGAACTTCCATATCCTGTGTGTGTGGCCCCCCAAAAAAAGGGGTGGGGTGGGGAAATGTGCTTGCAAATTTTACTCAAAAATTAATGATGATCTTTAGATAGCTTATTACTGCTATGAAAGGCAAAGATGAAGAGATTATTTTGAAACCACCGGAAAGTATACGTGCTATTTATAGGCCTAAGGATATGGCATCCCCAAGTACTACATAAATGCTTAAAATAAAACATCTTGTAGAGCTCTGTAACTTATTTTTCCTTAAGTCTATGGAATATGGATGGCTAAATACCTTTATCTGTCACTTCATAACTGGCCTATCTTCTTTTTAAATATAATAGCCTAACACAGTATTATGACTGAAAGCCTGTAAACCTAAACATACACAGAGTGGAAAGTTGGAACAGCAAGGCTGTATATCTAGTTAAAATTTAGACACCCTCCCAAAATATTCAATTTAATTTCCGAAATTTATAATAATATCGCAGTTACGAAAATTTAAAATTATAACAATCCAACTTAGAACTTCCCATTAGGATCGAATGATCCTTATGTTACCTATAAGAATATCAAATAGCATTAGGTAAAACCTGAATCTGATATTGGCTTTGGAAGAATAATGCATTGTATGTGGTAAGAATAAACCACAGCACCAGTAAGGGCTTAAAATAACAGGCAATTTGTTTTAAGTAACACATTTTAAGTATGGTTTTACAAAACTATGCCAAATCAAGAAAAAGCTTACATACAAATAATTAATCCAAAGGAAATAAGTAAGGCAAATCCTAGGATCATCGAAGAAGAAAAGTAGGTTTGCAAAGGTTTCAAGAGTAAATCTAACCAATGGGTTTCCTATTTAGAACCTTCTTCCAAAAAAGAGAATTAAATAAACTTTACATACATAACATTAATGTATAAGCTTAACAGAAGAAGCATAAGATATCCTAGCTAACTGCATTCAAAGGGCAGGTCAAGACCACTCTTGAAACTCCAATCCTCTGTTGTCAAACATGTCACATTACTACCATTAGCAGCTCAGCAGGTTATTCCTAAACCAAACATTATTACATGAGATCTTGCCAAAGTCTAGAAAATATCTTCCCCAAAAATGGAGCACCTTATGGATATTCTGTCTTCAGGAATCCCATTTTCATTAATCTCTTTGAAACTAGTTTTTAACTGCAATATTTTACAAATTAGAGGTCATTACAATAAGTATTTCACAAGTTCATGTTTGGGCTTTACACCCCCAATTACAGTAGCTATTCTTCCCTTCTCTGTTGAAAGAAAGCCATAGACAACAAACCAGCACATTAATGGAGCTCTTGACTCCTGGTTTTGCTGCTCCAAGTAGCATTATGTAAAGCCTGAGCCTGAAATCAACTTGGAGAGGATGAAATAACGACAGCAGTAAGAAATTTTGCAGCTGACACACAAGGTTATGTAGATCATTGTTCTAGAAAGAAATCAAAGCTGTTACCACATATTAAAAAACTTTTTTTTTTTCCTATTACTACCAGTGCAATCAAGAGCAGTAAAGCTTCTCCTGCCTCTGCCCTTGTAAGGTTTTGGGGAGTTCCTGGATGGTGTATGTCTCCTAGGGTTCACAACATCTCATCCTCTACTATAGCTTACAATCAGCGCAAAGAACAACCTAAATCACAAACAGGTCACTTCCTTCCTTACCCTCCAATGCCTTCTTTTAGCCTGACAAGGAAAAACTGGCATGTTGACATCACAGTGAGCAGCCCGACAGCAAGCAGTTTTCCTTTGTCACCAAATCAATCAGCCATTATTAAATTCTTCATTAAGGATGCCCCCAACCCTCAGTTTTCATTAAGACACATTTTCTAAAGTCTGAAGCACTTTGTGTTAGAAAGGTGCTATAGGGAGAGACAAAGGAGAAGAATTACCTTTAATAATGCCTCAGGGTATCATTAGTGCAAAAGTTGATGAATTCAACAGGGTATTTTATATCACTGAGTGGTAATAATAATATCCCTATCTGTAGAGTCATTTAAGATTTCCAAAGCAATTTCAAATGCATTATCTTAATCTCAAAATAAACCTGAACTCTCTGTGCTTGGCATAGTTCCTATTACTTCAGAGATAAGGACACAGATGAAGTCTCAGAGAATTTTAGAGCGGAAGACAACAGGGTCTCAGAGAAATTAGACAGTTTGTGTAAAAGCAATATGGGAGTAAAACTGGAAGCCTACATGAGAAGCCAGGTCTTTCTCACACCACAGTGCCCTCCATTCCTTAGGGTGCCTAGACCTGGAACAAAGCTTGATGAATAAATATTCTGTTTTTTCATGTTTCAGTGATGTAACGTGTGTCAGAAGATGGATCAGAAAGTCAAAACCAACATGGCTGCCAGGCCAGGTCCCAGGATATCTCTAGCCTAGCCTCAGCAGGGGACTTTGGCAAAGAAAAAGCAAGACATTCATGAGAGTCAAGAATAGTGCCTCACACATAGCATATGCTATAAAAAGTGCTTTAAAATGAATGAAATGATTAATTAAAATGAAAAAATAAAAGGTTGAATCGCATTACCTAAGGAGGTGATGTTCTTTCTACACAACACTCTGAGCAGCCTGCTGTTGCCCTCTCCCCTGAAATTCCAAACAGTACCCTCATTAAGCACTTACCACCTCTCTGGTAGTTATTCAGCTTTTTGTGCTTTTTCTTCCCAGAGAGGTTGTATGTCCCTTGGTGGTATAAAGAATATGTTATGTCTTTTCTTGCCCCAGCGCCTATTAAATTTCTATGTATGTAGCAAATGCCGGATGAAAGCATAATTTGAAAACATTGATTTGAATCAAGTACTATTCACTCAGTTTATTTGATGTTATAAGGACCCAGCCAACATACAGGGACATCTTTTCCTCATGTCAGTAGTTACAGTTACTATGCTAATGAAATAGATGTACCTGCCTTCAGTGATGTAGAAGAGTTCAATCTTTTTCCCAGAATGGAGGAAATGTATTAATTTACTAAGGATAATTTATTAATTAAAAAAACTGTTGGCACCTGTTTCAAAATACCTTTAAACATTTAAGGCATCCTTTCAGAGCACTGCAGTAACATAAAATCCTTTTCTTCTTTTCGACTTTGTTTAAAGTTGCATATTTGGAACATGAAAATAGCCTGGTTTGGGCCAGACCCAATCAACATCCTACTGAAGGTTGGCACCCTTGGCCATTGCTGTTTTTTCAGGATTATTTCACTAATTACTGCATAATTGCCCTAGTTTTTAGAGACTGTCCTATTTTTTTTAGAGATCTATTCCAATATTTCGCTAACATTTCTCAGGGTAATTTTTTCCTCTCCCATTTTCCACGTATAAACCATGGACATATTTTGGAATAAGCTACAGTTCCCAGAGTATTTGTTTAAAGAGCATCCCTATCAGGAAGCAATACGGAAGCCCACACCTGCCATTTCTAGTACTAAACCAATCTCAAAATTACCCAATATATAGCACAGCAGTATCTCTGGGATTTTGAAGGTAAGGATTCCTGACCCTGCCAGGATATATGACATTATGAACAAAGAGTTGAGAGATATTTAAAATACTTAAATATGTATTAAATATGTTAAAATATTTAAATATTTTAACAAATAGAGCCAAGACTAGGAAAAAAATCACCCCCCCCAAATTAAGCCTCTTTTTTTGGTTGTTTTTTTAAGTTACCAACTAAGTGTGATTCTCCCTAATTATCTAGTTGATTTCCCTTGTCTGTTTTAGTCTATTTCTAGTCATTTTATTTTATTTTAGATTTTATTTTATTTTGGCAAATATGTACAGTCTATGGCTATTTTAAAATTTTAAGCAACCGTCATCATAACTTTCTTTTGTTTTGAGGATTGGCCACATTTTAATAAATGAGAGCACAATCATAATTCAAACTGAAGTTCTAAATAGTTGGCGATTTGTATAGTATTTTATTTCCCTTGTATTAAAAAAGCCACACAATAGGATCAAACAAACTGACAATAATACATTTTTAAGGTAAGTTCCAGGATATGTTAGAGATCACAGCATTGTCTCACCCATCAGTCTTCTAGTCCTTCCAGAATTCAGTACTGTAAGTGATAATCAATATCCATTATGACCAGCCAAACATAATACAAGGCAGTCAGTGCTTTCTGAATTGCCGCAATATTAAAATCATTTTTAGCATCTCTGTATTTAATTATTTTCTAGTGTTTATTAACCAGATTCCAGATAAATAGTTGGCTGCTGTACTAAGTATAAAGAACTAATCTGTAAGTCTAAGGAGATAAAATACCACTTTTAGGCTGACAAATCCCCCCCCCAGGCCAACTATCAGAATATATGTCATCATGTATTTCAGGTGACATAATATACTCATGAACATTCCCAATACTTACATGCCAGTAAATTTCAGCTTCTCAGATGTATGCTTATGCCCTAAAGTCTAGACCACAATCTACATTCGTTTCAAATTTCCTTTTCTTAAGGTAACATACTCTATTCTAGCTTCTTGGTGCATTATCACACTCTGTTGATGAAATCGGGTAGACAGCTGGAAGATATCTACTGAGTCCTAAGCAGGGCACTGTCACTCAGGAAAGAAATACAGCATGTAACTCACGGAGAGTTACTGTATCGTTGTGTTGCAGTGTAACAATCCAATTGTTTTTAATGTTGTGAAATTTGCTTTTGTTTTCAGAAATTATGTTAGACAACTTGAAAGAAGATAAATATGTATAAATCTTTCCCAGGACTAGCCTGCTCAATAAATGTCATCTGAACCTGTTCTATGTTTTCTAAAAGGAAACAAAGACAACACCGAAAGTCATTTCGACATATCCTTATTTCAGTTTTTTTTTTAAGATTTATTAGAAGGTGGGTAGACTGCAAGTATTATTTTACCTTAGTCTTCCTGGAGATTCCATATTTCTTGTAAAGGCTTTGGAAGTGGTCCATTTATTTGCACTAACCTGAAACTGACCTGCACGAAACTATAGGTGGAAAGAGACACTCTTTTATTTGTAGTTACCATCTCACACACATTTACTGTTTCTAGTCTCCTGAGATGCACAGAACATTGTCCTAAAAATTTATATAGGAGAAAGTATATATCATATAACGTCCTACTTAAGAATTCTTATTTTAAAAAAATGCATGACTCAATTCAACTCCACAAACATTTACTGAGCGTTAACTCTAGTTCAGGTGTTGTTATAATGATATGAGGCTTAGTCTTTTGTTGTTGTTGTTGTTGTTATTTAGATCAATTACTTCAGGGGTCCTTACAATTTTTTTTTCAAAATTCATAAAAAAATCTTGATTTTTTTTCCTTTGGTAAATTGAAAATAACCTATTTTTCCAAATAAAGGGACACATTTCTATCTCATTTCTGGAATTTCCCTGTGTAACCCTGGACAATTTCCACCTATTCTCTCTTTAAAACAATGTTATTTTGTTTCTTTTAAAATGTTACTTTTTTTAAAAAGTTGTTGAAAACCAAATAATTCACTGAACAGCTCCAGGAAAGTGGTCAGAATTCTGTTCAGAGGGACAGCCTTCCTGAAGGACCCAGGCTGTTTGGACTGGTGGGATCAGAGCAGGAAAGTGGGAACACCTGACTCACAGAACAAGGGAGGGATGAGAAGCAGGAAGATTTGGCACATGGCACAGCCACGCAGGTAAACATCTAGAAATTGTGGCCAAGACTTCTGTAGGAAGTCAGATAAGACCTGAAGCTGTAGAGTGGAGGAAGGAAGGGGATTCAGGCCAAAGGTAGGAAAAGAGCCAGTCAGTCGACACCCTGCTTCTGCAGAAGGTAGCTGTCCTGCAGGTTTCAGAGCAGGGCAGAGACAGTTCTTAAGTACACCTCCCAAGGATAAAGGTTACAGAGGATGCCAAGAGGATGGACCTGTTTTACCACTAGTCCTTGGATATTTGTATGTAGATCTGGGATGGGGGGCAGACAGGGAGAAGGAAGGAGAGAACTTTTTTTTTCTTGTCTTTTGTCACTACACCCTCGGCATGTGGAGGTTACCAGGCTAGTGGGCTAATCAGAGCTACAGCTACAGCCACAGCAAAGCAGGATCCGAGCCGCATCTGCAACAGCTCACAGCAATGCCAGATCCTTAACCCACTGAGCCGGGTCAGGGATCGAACCAGCAACCTCATGGTTCCTAGTCAGATTCGTTTCTGCTGAGCCACAAGGGGAACTCCAGGAGACACCCCCCCCCCTTTTATTAAGGGCCACGCCTATGGCCTATGGATGTTCCCAGGTTAGGGGTCAAATTGGAGCTGCAGCTGCCAGCCTATGCTATAGCCACAGCAACGCCATATCTGAGCCATGTCTGAGACCTACACCCCAGCTCACAGCAACCCAGGATCCTTAACCTACTAAGCAGGGACAGGGATCGAACCTGCCTCCTCATGGATGGATATTAGTTGGGTTCATTACCACCGCTGAGCCACAACAGGAACTCCAGAAGGGACATTTTTTTTTTAAAGAATGTAAGAGGAGGAAACAACTGAATCTTAGACAAGCTCTATTTAACTTGTATACATTTTGACCTTAATGTACTATAATGTACTTAATTTCTTGATCATACCTACTCCCAACCACGGAAATGGATTCTCAATTATTAGTCTACAGGTCCTGATAAGGTATTTTTACAGGGCATAGCTTTTCGTTTTTAATGTCACATGTATGAAATTTTAATATTGAAGATTTTGTGTAGATTTAAAAAATAGCTCCATATATCAGTTAATAAGTCTCTTCCCATTGTAGATTTCTGGGAAGATATATTTTAATTACTAGTAACTTATCATTTATATGAAAGCATGAGATAGACAACTAAAACATAGTTTCTTTAGAATATCCAGAATAATCACCTTCCCATATTCATGAGAACTACAAGTCACTTTCATCTTAATTAGGCTTATAAATCAATGTGAATATTAGCTCATCTACAGAAATAAATGAAAATAGGTCTGATGTACACTCATATGTCTCTTAGTGCAATCTGCCTCCCTAAGGATGTCTTTAACAGACTTTAAGACATATTTAAATATACAATTTCCACAGCTCCCATTTCATGGTAGCTCAATAAATAAAGTTCCATTCTAACTAACATGTGAAATATTAGGTTCTTTCTTGAATAAACTTTTTCAAATTTGATACACATAATCATTGATTTATATGACACTGCAATGTACTTTTTAGATGAAATGAAAAACTTTTAAAGAGAAACTGTGGTCAAAGAATGACATTTCATGATACTTTAAACTTTGCCAACAGATAAAAAGAAGAGTAAAATTTCTATAACTAACCAAAGTAAGTAACAAATATAGAACTCTATTCCCCCACAATGGCTAACTCTTTCCATGAGTTTCTTAGCTTTACGATTCTTCATGTAGTAGTTTATATTTACCTATAAAAATAATCAGAGTAGTTACCAACTTAGAGTTACAAGGAAAAGGTGACTAACTGAAGGGTTAAACATTTGTTAAAAATTATTAATTTGTAATCTAAAATCCCAAGATTCTGAGAAGCCTATCTAGAGATCTACAGGATCTATTTCTCTGTGACTGTAAGAGTCTTTTAAAATTGTTCCAGAGATGGCTGAAACTAACCAGATGCATCAAAAATCACTGTTCACAGAACTAAAAATACACCAATGTTTTAACAACAGGCTTCTTATGATTCATAATTCTTGTAATATTTTTAAGTTCCATGAAATTTATTTAACTTTGAACTTAATGGAAACTACCTTGCACAAGAGCCTTTAATCATTTCTTATATCTTCCAATCTGGGAAAATAATTCCTCTGACTGAGGCAGTAGAAGAGTCATTGTCTGTATTTTTCTATTGTAATGTAGATGAAATAAGAATATCTATTAAAAAGGGAGGGAGCCCCAAAAGTCTACCAACTGACATATCTGAACATTTTTCACTTCCTTCCAAAAGATGAAAAATCACTTCAGACAGGTAACACATTCTTTAGATTAGTGACAGGTGTAGAACAAGAACACCAGTCAGCCTTTATTTTCAGTGTCAGCAGGCAAGCTCAGCAACAGAGGGGACAACTCTTCCTTCTCATTGAAGTGACACACATCATGTTATTCCTTCATCTACACATCACCAAGCAGGAAAGTTCCTAAGCATAAAACTGTTTGTTCTTGGTTGAGTGTCAGGCTATTCTTTAAAAAAATAAAACTGCAGTAAATAAAACAGAGGTGGTGATGATGATGATAATGATTGTGGTGGTGGTGGTGGTGGTGGTGATGATGGAGAAGAAGAAGAATCTAGTTTAAGAATTCCTTTAGGAAAAAAAAAAAGAATTTCTCTAGGAGGAAGGACGAATGGTTGTCTCCATTCTCATTCTCATTTCTCCACAGAAGAGTAAACTTACTCAGGAGTTGGAAAATTCAGCAGCTTTATTTAGAAGCTGAATGATTTTGATTATACAGCACAGTAATGTGGTTCAGAAAGTACTTAAAGCTGCAGTAGAATAATGGGTGCTAGTGAAGTAAGAGTTTCAGAGGTAATAATAAAAGCCCCCCTCCCAACTATCCCCCCCGACCAGGGTACCCAACAAAATCTCATTTCTCTTTTTTCCGAGCCAAATAAGCAAAAACATCAGAGCTGTAAACCTAGGACACTACTCAAAAAAAAATTCTGGAAAATGGGAGAGTAAAGGAAGCCTAGCACAAGTTTCAGTTTAGGATTTACCTGCTCTGATCCCAGTTGGCAGCGAAAAGGACTAGAATCTTCCTGCCATAGTGGTCCAGATTGGCCAGGCCCCCGGGGAAGCCATCCTTCAGTGCCTGCTTGATGCCAGGGTCAGTGGCCTTGAAGCTTTTGAACATGTCCAGGTTCTGCTGCCGGTACTCAAAGTACTGCGCCAGGAGGCGGAAGGCCTCAAAGTGATGAAACTTCCGGGCCCGCAAGAAGCGTAAGATGAAGGCATCGTCTGTGCGGAGGAAGCCAATGTCCGGCCTGGTGATGACCATATCCCTCACCTCCTGGATGTCCTGGTGCAGAGTGTCTGGGTTCTCATTGAGCTCCAGGCGGGCCTTCTCCAGGGTCTCCGGAGAGAGACCAGCTTGTAAATGAGTCATTGTTCTGCTTGTTCCTGAGCCTTGCCTTTCTCTTGCTGACTGTCCCACCACAGACCTGGCCCTGGCCACCACTGCACCCTGGCTTCCAGACCTCGCTGCTGCCTGCTTCCTCTTCTTTACAGGAAAGGATTCAGTCAAGTACCCTGTTGCTCCTGCTTTCCCACACCTCGTCTCTGAAGGTTATAAACTTCTTTCCCCACCCTCTAACAACAGCGTCCCACTTCGATTTCCTCTTCCCTTTCCTTCAGAGAGATGTGGACCTCTGGGGGCCCAGCACTCCTCTTCCTGTCTTTTCTCCTAGCAAAACCCCCCTAATTGCACCCAGCACGGGTGGTACTGTCCTCTTCTCTTCCAAGATGTAACAAAAACAACCCCCACGCACATCTCAGCCCCAGCACTGTGATGCCTCTGCGGTCGGTACTGAAGGATGCTCCTGACAGGGATAACGATGGAAATTCTGATTAATAATAAGGTGGCTCTTCAGCGCTGAGCTCAGGGCGGCGGGGAGAGAGCGTCTTTGCCATAAGGAAAAAGAGAAAAAGAGAAAGGGGGGATGGAGCTTATTTCTCCTTCTGTTTATTCAGAGATGCTGTTTCTAAGACATTTGTGAGATTTTATTTAAAATGATTACGATCCAATTAGGGAGAGACTGCAGATAGCGCACCTTCCCTCCTCCCCTCCTGGACACACCGTGATCTCATAAGGCACCAGAAGGGGTTTTGGTGGCGTGGGCACCAGCGTGGGTTCCCCCCACCCCCACCCCCAACTTCTGCCTCCCTCTAGCCCTTTATTTCACCGGACTTGCTGAGGAGGGGGCTGGGGAGTCAGAGAAGGTATATTTCAAATGCGGGGTTGGGGGAGGAGAGGGTGGAAAAGAGGAGTGGAGAATAAAATTAAAATATCACTACCTTTTCTATAAGACCCCAAAGCAAGAAAGAAGAAAGAACAGCCGGCTCCTACCAGCAAACCCGGAGGCGGGGACGCTAAGCAATGCGGCACTCCCCGGCATCCATCAGCCCCGGTTTCCGTGGCGGCGGCAGCAATAGCAGCATCAACTCCTCTCGGCGGGATGGATCCAGCAGAGAAGAGGGACAGCAGCGGGAACCCAGGCGGAAGACGCACAGGGGAGCAGCCGCGACCACATCGTCCTCGAGCAGCCTACTACTTCTCTACGCAGGAGGGGTGGGGGAAGCAGAGCTAGAGCCACAGCTGTCCCAGGTCCTCACCCGGCCCTGCCATTCTCGCCTTCGGAAGAGAAGGAAGGGAGCGGGAATCGAACGCCTGGATGGAGAAGGCCACGCGGGCAGCCGCAGCCTTTGTGCACCCGGAGCCGCCGGGGCCGTGGGCGCGGCGGGGCGGCTGCTGCCGGGCGCGGGCCTCACCCTGCGCGCGCCCCGGCGGCCGGAGTCAGGCGAGCCCTTCAGGGCTGCCGCTGCTGCTGCTGCTGCTGCTGCTGCTGCTGCTGCGGCCGCTGCTGCTGCTGCGGCGGCGGCGGCGGCTCCGGCTGCCGCTGCTAAAAGAGGGCTCGGCTCAGCCCAACTCCTCTGTAATTATCCCAGCACAGATCTCGCTGCGACGTAAGCACTCGCTCAGCTCGCGCACGCACTCCGCTCCTCTCTCCCAGACTCGTTGGGGTAGGACCGCAATTTCCGTGGCATTCAAATATCCCGAGCCCCAAGTTTAGCGTGCCCCGGGTGCCTACTCTCGGGCTGGCCACTCCGGTGGGCAGGGACCGGCCAGGCAGGGCGGCGGCGCCTTGCAGCCTCCCGACGCCCCTCTCTCACCCTTTGTGTGCAAGACCCCGAGCGGCCAGGCAAGTAGCTCTTATAGATGGTAATTGACATTGACACATATTTTCTAGTTCCTGTAGGAGGTAATTTTGATGGGGAAGGCGGACAGAAACATTTTGTACTCTCCTCATTTCTTGTTGACTGAAATGTTGAATTTAGAAAAGGAAGACCAGAGTGGTTCCCAAAGATTGTGCTGATGATTAAGCCTCCGGAGGAACTTGTATATGAATAGTATATCAAACATATAAACTGGCTGCTGAATTCCTATTGAAGAGGTTGGAAATGAGCCCGGGGTGGGAATGTGGGGACTAGTTCTCAGAGGAAGGAAAAATAGGGTCTCCTTGACTTACTTCTCATCTCATAATAAAGCAAGTATTTCTGGAGAGGCATATGATGATTCTCTCGGTTTTATACATCCGTATACTAGAATCATCATAAATTAACAGGAGTCTTTGATGATCGTCTACGGGTTTGAGGAATAGGAACTTTCTCTGTTTTCAAAGCACAGCAAGTATTACTGAGCATGTGATTAAGAACTTTTGACTTACAGACCTTTGAATGGGGTCCTGAGTTCAAGTCAACTCAATGTAACAAATATTTACTGCGCTCCACTTTGCGTATCCCAGAATCTATGGATCGGTGGTCTTGAAGATAGGACAACATCGTCATATTTCATGACTGTTAGATCTCTCACACCCTTTTTGTTGCTGCTCTCAAGGCATTGGTGTTGACAAAGAGAAAGAAGAGGGATGGTAGACCTATACCACTTATTAATTAGATTAATGCAAAGTAATGTGGAAAGGAGTATAAAAAATAAATTATCCACACAAGAAATTATACCCACACATAGCCATTATGCTCAAGAAATTTACTCCCTTTTTTTTATCCACACCCACAGTAGGCAGAAGTTTCTGGTCAGGAATTGAACGCAGTGACAACGTGGATCATCCTCCTGAGCCAGGAGGAAACTCCAAGGAATTTATATTTTAAATAGAGTGGGCAGAAAATAAACCATATAAGGATATGCGTGTATTATATATAATATCTATCTATCTATCTATCTATCTACCTATATCTACCTGTATTTAAGGTCTTCTAGGGCTTTATGTAATTATGACTCTCCAAAGCATTCTGAATTCAGTATAAACTGTTAAAAAAATTGGTTCTCATTTCAAAAAATTTTCAAAAATTCAATTTAGGCTAGTATTCTAGAAATGGAAGAAAATGTCTCACATCAACTGTATAAAGGGGTTTTAGCCATCACTAATATGGAGAGACAGTTCTCCATGGATCTCTTTCTGCATGTCTTATGAGCAAGGCGCTAGCTGTCCTTTCTCTGATATAACTTTTCAAAGCTGTATTCATAGTGAAGAGCCTTGGAAGAGCCTTGGAAGCTGGAGATAGTACCTCCATCTGAACGAAGGATAGGTTTGCTTAGAGCTTTAGAAGACAGGAGAAAGGGTACAGAGGCCTGTTTGGTTTCCTTCAACTCAGAGCTACTTCCTGTAAGTCTACCGACAAAGTATGCAAATATAACCTGAGACTCTTCTCTTAGGCTTCTGGGAATGTGGTCTCAGGAAAACCAGCCTAAAACATGCTGATGCTCAGGCTGCTTGCTGCAGCTGAGTCTTTCATCTCTAACCCAGGAGTTTTGCATCCATGAAACTGTGGCCAGGTAACTTTTTAACTTCCAAATAGGGTTAAATCTAAAATCCTTCAAAGTACTTACAATGTAAATGCTTAACTTTGTTCTCGGATATGGAAATATTAGACTATATTTTTGGAAAGGAGTTTATAAAATAAAATTAAACTTGTTGATCATTGGTGCGATGTGACATACATTTGGAGAAGGTATTTTCATTGTATATCAAAAATAGATTGTCTCAAGTAGGGTTCATTTTAATATATCAGTATATGATCTAAATAGCCTCTGTCATGCAATAGCATTGTTAGAGTTATTCAACTGGTTACATTTACAAACAATTACGTTCTTCAATGATTGTATGATTGTACTTTTATTCTGTCTCTTTTGTATATTTGAAATCAGTTCTGAAACCAAAACAAATACACAAAGCCAACTAAGAATTAAACAAAGTGTTTATCTGGATGACACCAGAGCATTTGATTCTCATTCAATATTAACTCACTTTGCCAAATTAATACAAAGTAATGTAGAAACTAGAATATGAAAATAAATTAACTAAACAAAAGGATTAATTAAAGCATTTTTGGAAAAAATTAACTCAGGGATTTCAGGTGTTTTTACACAACCTGAAAGGACAGTTTGGTTTTTGCTTTTTTTTTTAAGAATTTTTTTTTTTGTCTTTTCACCTTATCTAGGGCTGCACCCACAGGATATGGAGGTTCCCAGGCTAGGGGTCTAACAGGAGCTGCCGGCCTTCACCACAGCCACAGCAATGCGGGATCCATCTGAGCCGCTCTGAAACCTACACCACAGCTCATGGCAATGCTGGATCCTTAACCCACTGAGCAAGGCCAGGGATCGAACCCGCAACCTCATGGTTCCTAGTTGAATTCACTAACCACTGAGCCACGATGGGAATTCCTGAAAGCACAGTTTGTATTAATGTATTTAAAAATGGATAGAGTGGGTGATATTATGTTTTAAAGCATTTTATACCATTTATTGTTCAATAAAATATATATACCAAAGAGGCATAAAACAAGATGTACAGTTCAATGATGTATTATGAATCAAACACCTGTGTAAATGCCCACTCGGGTTTAGGAATAGAGCATTGCAGGTATGCCCACAGCCCCCATCTCATAACTACTGGCCTCTCTTCCCAACAAAGAAAACCATCCTATCTTCATTTTGAAAGTAATTACTTCTTTGTTTTTATTTAAAATTTTACAAACTAATTAACTATGCCCTGCAAATTAGGGGTTTTTTTTGGTTCTTTTTTAAACTTAAATAAATGCAATTATTCATATGTAATTTTGTGATCGGCCACTTTCATTCAATACCACATTTGTGGAGTTCCCATCGTGACCCAGTGGAAAGGAATCTGACTAGTAAACATGAGGATGCAGGTTTGATACCTGGCCATGCTCAGTGGGTTAAGAATCTGGCATTGCTGTGAGCTGTGGTGTAGGTTGAAGATGCAGCTCAGATCCCACATTGCTGTGGCATAGGCCAGTGGCTACAGCTCCAATTCCACCCCTAGTCTGGGAACCTTATATGCCACAGATGCAGCCCTAAAAAGACCAAAAAAAAAAAAAAAAGCCACATTTGTGAGATTCAGCCATCTTGCTGCATGTAATTAGTTCATCCATAGTCAGTGATGATACATAAAATTCGTTTTTATAAACAGCATACTTATCCATTCTTCAGTTGATGGAAATTTGGGTTATGTTCTATTTAGAGCTGTTTGGAATCATCATGATGTATGATTGTAGGGTACATGTCTCTTAGTGCACAGAGACATGCCTAGGAGTGAAATCGTTGAGTCCTATGAGATATGCATCTTGGAATTCAGTAAATAATGCTAAACTATTCTTATTCCAAATGATTGTGCCATTTCACCCTCCTCCCAGCAGTATGTAAGGTTCTCACTGTGCCATGTTCTCATAAGTTCTTATCATTGTCCATCATTTAACAGTATTTTAATTGTAACTATGTTTTGATTTTGAACAGGGGAATTACATGGTGGCTTTCATATGCATTTCCATGATTGCTAATGAGGTTAGCAAGTTTCTATATTTTGGGCCATTTGTATAACCTTCTTTGTGAAGTTTCATTTCAAGAATTTTGCCTATTTTTATAGTGGATTATTTATTGACTTGTACTAGTTCTTTACAGATTCGAGCCCCTTGTCAGTTACATGTGTTGCAACTACCCTCTTCCAGTTTGTGGCTTGCTTTTTTACTCTCTTCATAGTGTTCTTTGATTAACATAACTTAACATTTTAATGTAGTTTAGTTTTTCCCCTATGAATGGTGCTTTTTGTGTCCTTCAACCAGTCACCAAGATATTTTCTGGTGTTACCTTATAGAAGTTTTACTGCTTTTGCCTTTCACATTTAGACCTGCAATTCACCTGTAACTGGATTTAGTACATGGTGTGAGGCAAGGATCAAGTATTATTTTCTCATATGAATATCTAGTTCACTCTGCCATTTATCGAAATTATTTATTAAAAATATTATCTGTTTATATATTTCACCTGAAGAACAGCCCTTCATATGTCTTTTGTCAGAGATCTCAGAGTCATAAATTACTTGTCTTGTTTACCTGAAAGTCACTTTTACTTTCTCTCTTGAAGGATATTTTTGCTAAGTAAAAGATTCTAGATTCGCAGCTGTTTTCTCTTAACACTTTAAACATTAATCAATTTTTTCTGACTTGTATTATTTCTGTTGTAAAGTTAGCTATTAGTGTTTTTGTTATTCCCTAGTTTTCTCTAGCTGAATTTATTTTTTCTTCTTGTCTTTTATTTTCAGCGATTTTACCTTTTTTTATTATTTTGCTCTTTACCACTGTTTTATTCTTGTATTACTTTATAAATTTTTTAAAGGCCTGCTTGGGATTCTTGATTCTATCTTAATGGCTCTCATTCAATTTGAAATAATCTAAGTCACAATATCTTCAAATACTCTCCCTGCTTCATTTTTTTCTCCTTTGCTTCTGGAATTCCAGTTATAAATATAAGGTACATTCTCACTGTTCCCATTATAACTCTTACTGTAATCTCTGAATTTTTCATCATTTTTTCTCTTCATCTTTCATCTTGGACACTTTTTTGGGACTATGTATGCATTATTAATTCACTACTAGGATCTAACATGTTCACAAAAAAAACTTAAGCTAATGCTTATATCTAAAATTTCCCTTTAGTATTTATTTCATAAGGCATATTTATTTGTATCTGTAAGTTTTACTTACAGACAAGTGACAACTGATCCCAAAAGTATAGATTTAAGATTTAATTAAACTAAAACATAAAATTAGGAATTTTTATTTAATTTTTTATTTTGAGATAATTTTAGATTTGCATTCAGTTTTCTGAATTAATACAGAGAGATCCTGTGCACCCTTAGCATCAGTTTTCCCCGGTGATAACATCACAATCAGGATATTGATATGGATACAGTCAAGAGATAGACTATTTCAGTTACCCAAGGGTCCCTCATGTTTGCCCTTTTATCTGGCCACACCTCCTTCTATGAGTACTACATAACCCTCAGACTCCAAAGACAGTTGTCTCTAATATATCTAAATGCAACAAAGACTTTAAAGTTTTCTTCTTATAACGAATAGTCTCGTCGATGTGGGAAAGCATTACAAGAACATTGATCATTGCAATGGTGATCATTTAAAGTCTCTATTGTGGTAGTTAATAGGCAAAATTGTTTCCTCCAGAGGTTTACTGCTTTTTCTCTATTTATTTCATATCTAGGTAATATTATAGATAAGTTAAAAATTAAGATAATGATATGGACTTTTTAAAAGCATTGCATAGACTAGGTGTTGCTGATGTAGATGAAAAATTCTCATTTCATCTTAGTGTTGTATTACCAATAATATCACACCTTCACAGAAACCAGTAATGGGAAATTGATCCAGCTATTCCCTGATGCTATAAAATGCTTCTCAGAGACCCTATTTGATGCAGTGAGGGTCATTCTACTGCTCTCCCTTCTTTCAGAGAAGAAAATGTAATCAAGGAGGTGATCACATTAAATCTTATTAGCCTGGCAAGTTCTATTACATTTATAATATGCATTATATATAACTATTTTAGTATTATTTAATATCAGAAATCTATATTAAATTAATTTTTTATTTATTTTATTTTGCAAGGTTGCTCTATACTTTTAATAAAGGCTTTCCTATAAGGATTTGTCTGAGTCACTTAATTCCATGTGTCAATAGTTCCAATATAGCTACACAGATGAAACTAGATTAAAATAATCATTAAGGACTACCTCAAGGAAAAACACTCCATAAAAGGTTTGAGTGTGTGTGTGTGTGTGTGTGTGTGTGTGTGTGTGTGATATATGAACTATGAACCTCAGCTGTTTTCAACACTATCAGCAGCTGGGCGCTCACCCCCTAAGCTGCAGTTTGTCTTAAGCAACACTAAACCCTCTAAAATGATTTCCCCCCCCAGAATTTACAATCCTAAGAGTCTGCCAGGGCAAAGATACTTCAATAGAAGAACATGTGGAAAACTACTATTTAGCTGAATTTCCCAGGCTTGTCATTTCTTAAATAAAGGCAGTTGTATCCAGGCTTGTCAATGGCAGTGAACATGCCTGTGACTAAATGTCATCCTGTTTGTAGTGTCTCACCAGCAGATAAGAACAAATTCAGCTCTGCTTCACTGCTCTTATTTTGAGGCATGTAATTTCAGTTATATTTTCATGCCAACTGCTCAAACTTGAATCTCTTTCATTTTTTGTTCTCCAAAATAGAGAGACTCCTGTTTTTTGCATATATCATTTAGAAATCACTCAATAGGACCTGGCTTTGCTCTACCAGACATAATTAGTTAAATTTCACCAATATTTGAAATAAATTTTGGACAACAAGCACATGGAAACCATAGGTAAATTTACCCTGCCTACAGCCCCAGTGTTCAGCACACATTGCATGTTCAAAAGACCACCAGTGAAAACAAGCAAAAGAAAAGTAAAACCTGTGGAGTTAAAAAAAAAAAAATCCCTATGTGTTGCAACAGTAGGCTTTTTTTTTTTTAAAGTGGACATAGTCCATATAATATGCAAGTGAAATATTTGTCTTGAAAGCGGTTGTCTTTGACATTTGACTGGGTGTTTTAAATCAGTTTCTCAGATTTCTTTTGCAGTTTAGTGAAATCATCCTTTGAAAGAGCTTTTGTTAGATTTCCATTGGTTTAATTCCTCTTAGGCAATATTTACAAACATTCACGTGACTCTCCCAAACTGTTTATCTTCTGGCTTACTAAAGAAGATTATATAAGTGCAAGGAAGTCTTGAAAATGCCCAGATGGATATGTGTTGATGGATTATTAAAATGACATTCTTACTGATACAAAGAGTGTAGTACATCACGGCCTGGTCCTCAGATGAGGTTTGTAAAAAAAAAAAATGCTGTTTAAAGATGGGAGTGGAGCTTCATGTCTTTGCAAACTCATTTATTCTTTCACCAAATATTTATTGAGAACCAATGTAGAGCCTGTGCTAGGCAACTTTCTGCCTCATTTTTAGCTTACCACTGTAGAATATACTGTAGCTAAATTATCTGAACTGTTAGAAGATTATTTTGCAAAAGCCTCATTTTTAGGGTTATACTGCTAGGTGAAGTCATGTTTTCTAGTTTCGGGTGGTCACAGAGCCATAAATTTGGGCAGAATCTTTCAGAATAATGGCTGCTACCTTGAGGATTTTCTAACTGATGCCCCATCCTACCCTAAGTTAAAGGGCATCATTTTAGCATCTCTTTAGGAGCATCTAAATTTTTCTTAACCACGCAAAACAGTTTTTTCTCAACCTATTTTAGATAGTACCCCAAGAGCCCATAGAAAGGCCTTTGAGTATTGTACAATCTCTGGAAAGTGTGTCTAGCATTCTTCCACTTAAATAATTTTATCATAAAAGAAGTATGTTATAAGAATACAACCTGGAATCCTTACAAAGTGTATCTGTTGGCACCATATAATTAACCGTGACTGGCTTTGGCTTCGTCAATCGAAGTGAAGCTTAGTTAGTTTCTGCGTCCAAATAATTAGACATCTTTGATTCTACTTTTGATGGCAGTTTTCTCTTTAGCAATGTCAGCAGCCACCTTACTCTCTCTGTCTCTGGTTGACCCAGCTTCTCAAAGCTGACTCCATTGTTAGCTGCTCCTGAAGATTCTGGCCCGTCTCAGCTTCCCAGATCAATCTAAAGAAAAGTAAGGTGTCAATCAGTTTCCAAATGCAACTGTCATTAGCAACCCAGCAGCTGAGTATCTTAAAATGTGAAGCAGCCAGGTTGTGTTGGTAACTGTAGCAAATTTGAGAACAACTAGATATTCTGATTTCTTTCCATACTGTGCAAGTCACCAAAACATATGCTGGACTGCCAGTTTCATACCTTGACATAAATTGATATTTTCTGCCTAAGCTCTTCCTTTATTGTGCTTCAAACCTGAGATTTGGTGGACCACTCACTGAAGCTTCTGGGTGCTCAAATATCATTGCTCACTGACCTCCTCTCACAACAGCTCTAGCAGCCAAAGCCCCTGGGGCATGATGTGCCAGAAGCTCATTCATACAGGTTCCCTAAGTCAGAACTTCCTCACATCTGACCCACAGGTGGACCCAGTCCACGGGATTGAGCTATAAAGTATGCTCCAGACCTTTCCACACTGACTAGCCATCTGTTATTATGCTTTGCTTACTCCAGTTGCCCTACTTATGGCTAGAACTTTGCCTTGCATTTGAACCAGACATCGGTCCTCAACAGATAATGTCTCCAGAAGTTGACCATGAACTCTCTGACTTCTGAATGTTCTCCCACCAGTCTAAACACTGGAGGCTGTGCCTGGACTACCTGAGCCAGGTCCCAGGACCTACTCCTTCCAGAATCATGGTCAAGAGCACATCTCTCCTCCAACACTGTCTAGGAAAGCCACACGCCCTTCCATAGAAGCACCCAGAACCCAGCAGCATCTCAGAGACTGGATCTTCTAGCCCTATCTTTCTTCTTTATCCAGTCAACATTGTTCCTGAGTCCACCAAAATTACACTTCAAGGCAAAATATACCTTGAATGAGTCAGAATAGGCCTTCCGTTTTTCACTTACTAGATTATGCAAGTTTCTCCTCACATTTCAAGAAACTGATAGGGAGCTTGGCGTTGGCCAATAGATAGAAAGCCATTTGTTATATCCAGGCCAGGATAAGCTGCCCTGTAAAATTGGCATATGGCTCAGTCAAATTGCTCTTGTCCGTTTTCACACTACTTGGTTGCAAAGACTAAAAGACATATTTACTATAAATACTTTCCTATACCTCAGCAACTTTGTAGCATGTGCCTTTCAAGCTACTGCTTTTACTGAAGCAAAACGTAATAAGAAAATAATATTATAACGAGAATAAAAGCTGTCAGTAGCAATTTTCTCCAATTAGAGTTTTCAGTTTTTCTATTGATAGAACACTAATTACTGAGAATAATATCCTTTCCCTACTGATCCTGCAACTATTCAGAAGCTACAAAATAGGACTCTATAAAGATAGTTGCAAATTTTCTAGGGTCCAAGTTACAAGAGCATATTGAAAGAGTTGAATGTATATTAATTGTTGAACAGAAGAAATAAAACACTGGTGTCATGATTTCAAAGTTAAAGAATAAGTAACTTCATAAGGCTGTAAGAATCCCTAAAATATAAAACAATTGAGGAAAAAATAACTTATGGCTCAAATCTTCAAAATACCCTCTGTTTCATGCATGTAGATTTACTCACTATTCCCCATAATCATTATATGCTTTTCTTCCAGTGCCTCCCATTTCTCCCTTGCCCGCAGCCTCAGAGTGGAGCTCAAGCCAAAGATGTGGTTGCACTTCCCAGCAGAGGGAGATATAAACTTGATAGAGTTAGACTAACATCTAGAGGCACAGTGGTCACTTGGGGTCTACAGCAGTTGAAAGTAGGGTTGCCTGACTTTGAAAAAATCAAAGCAAAACATGCTCAGACAAAACTGATTCTCAGATAAACAAAAATAAAAATGTTTAACATAAATATGTCCAATGAAATACTTGAGATGTATTTACACACAAAAAAAATTATGTCCCATCTTATCCCCATCTCATCTCACATCACTAGCCCAGTGTCTTGACTTGTACTAGCAACAGACTTCCTTGTATAAATAACACAGCCTTTCTATCAAATGAACTGCAAAATTCACAAGGAAAACTGGTCTTTCATCCTAAGAGGCTTAACCCCAGAAAAAAATCATTTCAAACATAAAATGTTATATTAGACACCATGAGAATAAGGAGATGGCATGAAATTAGGAGCATCAGTCAAAGCAAAAGCTTTAGTAAAGTTCTTAAGCTTTATCTTTTTCTATAATGCCCAGATTGTCTGGTTTACAGGAAAATGTATTTAGCTAATGTGGCTTACACCACCTCCTAAAGTTCATTTTACTGTTTGTATAAAAATTGATCCTAAGCTTTTTTCAAAATTGATAATTTCTTGTAGTGTAAAGTAATTGATCAACATTACACTAATCCCTACTAGCTGTCATCTTACTTCCATGAAAATAACACAATGAGAATGGCTCCTATTCTTAGTTTACACTCTGTAGAAGAGTCACCAAATCCATAATATTGGTAACCATTCAGGTGAAGGTAGAAAGATAAAAATCAAAGTGAGATGACCTTGGAGCTTTAAATAATTGGGCACTATTTCATCCTTTAGTATATAATTGGCATTAGGGCTAGCTATAATTACTTTCTATTTCTATGTCTTAAATGTTTCACAATAAGCTTTGAAGAAAGAAGAAATCAGAGTTGTTTTAATCATAGAAACACTGTGGTGACATATATACAGATCAAGGAATGTGATGAACATTTATTGATCATGATTTTTGTCCAAAGACATAATCACCCATCCTCTTTGGTGTTTCCGTTTTGATTTTTTGGGTTTCGGGGGGTGATTTTTAGGGCTGAACCTATGGCATATGGAAGTTTCCAGGCTAGGGGACAAATAGGAGCTGTAGCTACAGGCCTACACCACAGCCACAGGAACTCAGGATCCAAGCCACATCTGCGAACTACACCACAGCTCACAGCAATGCCAGATCCTTCACCCACTGAGCAAGTCAAGGTATCGAACCCGTATCCTCATGGATACTAGTCAGATTCTTAACCCACTAAGTCACAACAGGAACTACCCTCTTTGGTGTTTCTATGTTTATCCAATTATAAATCAAAGAAAAAATTTTGATGAGTTATAAAAATGGCTGTGTATTTCCAAAAATCGGTGACTTTGATGGGGTTCTTCAACCTCATGAACTTCTCTGACTACCACTTTCTTCTGTCCTCTCCTCTCTACACTTGTTTAAAGGCTGTTTAAAGTTACTATCTCTTCTTAATTATCCTCTATTCACCCTCAACATGCCTTTTGACTTGCTGCATTAAAACTGTATTCAACTTTACTCCAATAAAATTTCAAAAATAAAAAATAAAAATAAATTGTACTTATGCATTAGTGGTTGTCACAAACAAATTCATGCTAAACATGCCTTAATTGCTGTAACCTTTACACTGTTATTATCCCCATATTTCTTATCACATTATCCAGTCATCTCTAGGCTTCTATGGTCCATTTACTTTGCTTCTCATTTTTGAGTCCTGTTTCCAAACTTATTAGCCATTTCCTTTGATGGTTTTACTCTAAGTCTATTTTAACCTATAAGCCTGATTTTCACTGTGAAGATTACTCATTGCAGTATTATTTGGACTGCTTACTGCATCCATACAATAAAATACCTGACAATGAAATACCTGACAACTATTTTAAAATGTAAAGTAAATCAGTTGTGATTATCTGGAAAAACTAAGTTGCACAAAATTGTCAGAATATTTTAAAAAATAATTATTGGAGTTCCCGTCATGGCTCAGTGGTTAACAAATCCAACTAGGAACCATGAGGTTGCGGGTTTGACCCCTGGCCTTGCTCAGTGGGTTAAAGATCTGGTATTGCCGTGAGCTGTGGTGCAGGTCACAGATGCCGCTTGGATCCCACATTGCTCTGGCTGTGGCCTAGGCTGGCAGCTATAGTTCCAATTTCTAGGGCAAGCGTGGCCCTAGGAAAGACAAAAAGACAAAAAATAAAATAAAAAATAATTATGTATAGCAGTATAAATATGCAGAGTAGGAAAAATTAGAGGAATATGCAGTAAACTTTACAGGGAGTTATTTCGTAGAATGGATTATATAATACAGTTACCCGTTAAATTTTGTATTTATATTGTTGTGAATTTTGTAAAAGCATATATTACTTTATAGCTATAAAATATGAAAGAAAAGGTGAGAAACGGAAATATAATATACTTCATTGTATTGTCAGACTAAATGATATAGCACTTGGCACCGTCTATGTACACGGTAAGTACACAACAAATACTATTATTGTTATCTCTCCGTACCTTTGCCATTTCATTATTCTTCTCCTAATCCTGAAAGGTCTATGTTCCACAGAGTGCATTTTCTATTAGTCTACACACTTCCTCTGCCACTCCCATGCCAATGAACCACACCTTTCTACTCAAGTTTCCCTGAGGAACTGCAGACCCACTTGCCACTGTCTTGAGCTTATTTATACTTCAGGTCTATGAATGCAACACGTAAAAAATTGAAGCTGTCATCTTCTCTAAGTACACTGCCTCTGGGCTCCCTATTTCAGTGACTGGTACTCCCATCAAGCCATTGTGTAAGTCAAACCTGAAGGTCAAAGTTGTCCTGCCATCATCCTTCACAGCTGATCCTTTTGTCCATTCAATTCTTCCTCTTTATAATCTTCATAGCTCTAGAGACCAACCACTTCCTTCCAATATCATTGCCAGTCCCTTGGTCACCTCACATCTGTAACCACTTCATATTAGTCTCATTGCCCCAACTTTATACCAACTTATTTATTCAACAACCATTCCCTGAGTAGAGGTTACAGCCAGTGAGGAGAAAGATAAGGAACTTTGCAATCACAGCTTCTGTTTCCAACAATGTTGGCTTTATTATTCCCATTTCATATATTATCACACATGTATCATTTACATTCAATAATTTTTTAAGAATGCAGCATTTTCAGTCAATCATATTATGGATGACAATGATGTAACAGTGGTAGTACAGTTGACCTTGAAGACACAGAGTAGATGAAAACCAGTTTAGACTGGGACTGGAGGATTTCAGGAAAGGCTTCCTGGAGGAGGTAATATTTGAGCTGAAACCTAAATTATGAGTAGGTGCTGCCTGGATAAAAAGGAAGAGGAGAAGTGTTCCAGGTAAGAAGCACCGTTTTCAATGGCTCAGAAGCCAGCTTTCTTAGCATGAATCATTCTGTTCCAATGTGGCTAAAATTTGGTTCCAAGGTGGAAGAAACAGAAGGAGATGCCTATAAACTGTGTAAGAAGATTAGACTCTGTCCTAAGAAGGAAAGCCATTGCATGATTAAAAGCAGGAAAACCACATAGTAAGACGACTGCCCTCACCATAGCTGTGTCAGTCAGTCCCTGCCCTTCGATCAGTGTGAACTTTGTATCTCTTCCTTAAGGCCCTTCAACAGATCTTTATTTCCCTCAGCTTAAAGTCCAAACATTCTCTGACCCTTGCATACTTTTCTACTCATTTCTCTTGTCATTTAGTCAGCTTCAGTAAAATCAGTCTCCTAGCACATCCTTGAAATTGAAAGCTCTACCTAGTCTTACCCCTGAGCTTTTTCATACTCTTTTCCTCATTGCTCCACACTCTGCTCCCTAGTTCTTCTTCATTGTGGTAATAATGACTGCTAATCATTCAAGGCTTAATTGGAAATCATCTTTATACAACCCGCCCCCCTCTGTCCACGACTGATCCGTGCTCCTGTGCTGTACTCAAACACTGTATGATAACCTGTCTCGTCTCATGCTCCAGTATAATTACTTGCTTTCTCCTTGTTTATCCTGTTCCCTAGTATGTGTAAGTATAGATAACTATAAAGTTAGGGCTTTGTTTTGTAGCGGTGAAATAAATACATGTTGAATTAATGAATAACATCATTTGGTTTCCTGCTTTCAAGAATATACTCAGTTTCTCAGTGGATTCAAACACTCAAATAAATATATAAAATAAAATGCTATAAAAGCAACATTTTAAAACATATAAGAAAAAGCTATATGAATTATGTGGTGAAAATTACATGAGTAAGAGTCAGGAGACCAGATATTAATTATGTCTTTCTTGCTTGCTGTGCTATTAGATTAGGTTATTTAAGATCTCTTAACCACTTTTTTCCTCACTTGTAAGGGTGTTCAGTTAGATAGTTTCTAACATTTCTTTCAAATTTAAAATCCTCTATACAGATAATAACATTAAATGTAAGTAAAATCTACATAAAGTACAAATGTCTCCCAGATTATTTAACTGGCAATATGGCTTATTTACTTCTATTCAGTTGTGTAAAATGGAAGTAAGTGAAATAATGTAAATCTTTATTAGCTATTATGACTTGATTAAACATCTTTCACACTCTATAAACCGGTTTATTTTTGTGATCTTGCTACTGAATGAAAAATTTAATTCTTAAATAAAATCAAAGTGGGAAATGTGTTTGTCTCAACTTTAAATGGTATCTTGAAACTCACTCAAATCTACTCAGTAACTCAGTTCTAATCACTAGCATTCAATCTTAGAGAGAAATTCACTTTTCAATTTCTTTGACTTTTTTCTCTGACTCTGTGCCTTTTATTAGTAACTTTTGGTGCATTATCATCTTTGATTAAAGCAATACAGAAACTGGAATGGAGTATTCAAAATGTGACCATTATGCTCTTTCAAATGAGTATGATTTGATGTCAGTATGTTTCTATGTGGCTATAGATCTAGAATTTCCTATTTTAAATGAATAAAGTAATATTACCTTTGAGAATCTACCACAAACTGTCAGAGCAAAATTAGAAGCAATTCATCAAAGGGTATACTGACTGCCTTAGCAGAATGGACATTGATTATGTACCAATTAAAGCAAACATGACTCACACTGAATGGGAATCAATTGATTCTATTTGTATGATAAGCACGACCCTCCCTTCACAGTCTAGGACAAGGAAGCTATGAAGGTGGAAGCGGAGAGAGATGCACTTCATCTGTATGTTAGGCAGCACTGTTGCCAAGTTCAGGAAAGCTGAGGATGGTCCCAAGGAATGTGTGACCAAGGAGAAAGCAGACCACAGCCCAGCATTCACACCCCACTCCACTTAGGTACCAGCTAGCTTGAGGAGGGTACTGTAGAGGGAACTCTGTGCAGTGCTGGCCCCAGGGAGATCCAGGGCTTCTCCATGGAAGAAGCCTGCGCCTCGGGGAGCATCTGGGTGAGGGGCAGAAGAGGCCCCTCCCCCACTACAGCCAGGTGGTGTGCGTTCCTCCGGAAAGAAGCGTAAAGCATGTGCCTTTAGTGTTGGGTGCTATGTATCACTCCCCATCCCTCACAGCAATGGAATGTCACAGCACATCCTCTCCATGCTGCTGTAATACACTAACGGATTCCCGCAAAGCATTCTGAAAACAGAAAAAATAAATTCTCAGGTTCTACGCATTTTGTTACACAGCACTAGAATGGAGGGATCGAGGGCCTTATATCTCATCAACTCCATTTATTAGATACTGTAACCCTTTTGTGGTTTATACAGACGATTGAGTGTGATGAGACAAGACCAGCCACCGTGGCACCTGAGAACGCTCTCGGGGTTGTGTGAATTCGGTAAGCCTCACACAAATAGCAAGAGCTGCTGCTTTGATTGAAAGGCTTACTGTAATTCTATGCCATTTTTTTCCCCACAGAAACTGTTTAATTTTGCAGTGTTATATAGTACATCTAGAAAAAAAAATGCTGATCATAACCCTCTTTTCTCATTTTTTATTTGCAGCTTTTTTTCCTATTATATCAATCATAAATACTCAACATGTTATCAACTTTTCTGTGAGGTTGTAGATAAAAAGAAGAAAAGAAAAACCTATGTTGATTTCTTTATACTTCATATTTATTTCATGCCTTTTTTTCTTTTTAGTGGTCTCTCAGGTTGAGAAAATATATTACTTTGTATTTAATTTTTTTTAAGCTCTGAATATAAAGTGCAACCTACTAGTCCAATATTTTGTTTCTTTCCACTTTTCTTTTCCTTTGGTTTTAATGGCTTCTTCCTCTATCCTCACTTATTTGTATCTCTATTAAAGTATATGTTTTGCTCTGTCTAGCAGCAGACTTTCTTTGCATATTTTTCATTGTGACAGAATTTCAATCTCTTAAAGGGCAGTGGCAATGGCTTTTTCATCTTTGCATCCCTCACAGACACAAACTATGGTAGTCTCTGAAGAGAAAAAATTCAATATTTTTGTGTCTAATTGAACTAATTGTAACTAGTCCAAAATATTCTTACTTTTAAAAAAATATTTTAGGGGAAAAGATAATTTCTTACAAATAATAAATCATTGCAGGGGAGGGGGAGGGAGTGGGATGGACTGGGAGTTTGGGGTTAATAGATGCAAACTATTACATGCAGAGTGGATAAGCATGGAAGCGCTATTACATGGTACAGGAAACTATATCCAATCCCTTGTGATAGAACATGATGGAAGATAATGTGAGAAGAGGAGTGTGTATATATGTATGACTAGGTCATTTAGCTGCATTGCAGAAGTTGACAGAACAATGTAGATCAACTATAATAATTTTTTTAATTTAAAATAAATAAATAAATCATGGCAGTCACCATGAACAACTAATCAACAGGACTTCATGTGAGCAGATCCATTTAGTCCCCATGTCAAGAGAGCAAAATGCCCTAAACACACAGGTTACAAACTAAATGCAAAGATCCCACATTTAACATAAGCAATAGTGTGCAAAATATAACATTTTTCTTGCCAGGGCTACATAATAATAAAGCATCAATTATGAAGATATCTGTCAATTATATGGTATTTTACTGACAAAGACTAAAATGTCAAATGGTCTAAAGATATACTTTATACCATTATATATTCAATTGCTATTACTAAATAGCTACCTGCTCATCAGTTGAGCAAAACATTTGATGAAGTGATTCAACTTCATGTATTTCATATGACAATTGTACAGATAGTGTCTTTAGTTCAGTTTTTACATACTTGTTCTTTCATTTAACACATATTTATTTGGTGCTTTTATGCTCAAGGTTCAATAAAAGGTGCCTTTGTATTTGAGGTTTACAAAGTCAGTTTGCATTCTTTGTATGTTGCATCCTTATACCAACCCCATATTTGTCTCCGAGGTAAAAGACATTTAAATTTTCCGCTTAAGAAATGAGAACTGAGAACACAGAGGTGAAGGTGCATGACTGAAATCGCATTGTTAATATGAGCCTGGGTCAGGACTGTAACTCAGGGGAACTAGAAGCATGCCAAGGCTCCTTTTCACTCTCTGCTACTTGAGCATATCTAGAGGGATAACTTTGGTTTTCATATTCATTTGAATATTTTCCTTGTAACACTCTTCCCCTTTAACAAAAGCTCTATGCAAATGAAATTATTTACAGATGAAATGACACAATGTCTGGTATTTACTTTAAAATACACTATGGAAAGAAATGAAGAGTGGTGGAAAGTTTAAGAACAATTGGGATAACGTTGACAATTGTTGAAGCTGGATTATGGCTATAAGAGACGTTGTTATGCTATTCCTTCTAATTTTGTGTATAGTTGAAAATCCCCATAATGAAAAGTTAAAGAAAATAAAGAGGATTTTGAAAAACACACTGGTGAGCGTAGATAGTAAATTTTTCAAGTGACTCCTTGATCCTAGCAAGAGGATAATTTTGAAGAAAGTCCAAGATTAAAATTTTTAGTTTTAAATCTTAGATAGTCTAAATAAAGGTATCCCATTTCAATAAAAAAAACTTTCACTAAGTGTTCCAATTATTCCATGGACTAACCAAACAGTCCAAGGGAAAATTCTGCAAAAAGTCAAAAATTAAGATCCCTTTTTAGGACAATGGATAAGAAGAACTATGTGGAAGAAGGAAATGATAAGAAAATGCAATTTGAGTACACTATTTTCCAATTCTATTATGCTATGACTTGGCACAATGGAAATTTAAAACTTTTTAAGGGAACTTGAAGAATATTGCTTTAAATAACTTAGTCAAAACCAAGAACATAGACAACGTTAACATAGTGTTGAGAAGAAAAACAAAAAGTTTGGATCTTGAAAATCATGAAGTTAGACAACTACTTTACTCTGAAATGGTTATATGGCAAAACAGGGGAAGGGTGATTCGTTATGATTGCACCATAGTGTAGGTGTGACAGCCCTCAGCATGCCACCTGTGAAGAAAAAGGAATATAAAGTAGAAATGTAAAAATAAAAACTGAGATTAAAAACATCAGGCTCGTTCCTATTCATAGCGACAAAAAAAGTAACATTTAGCACAGGAGATTAAAAGTCCTCTGGAGAATCTGCTAGTACTGGTCAATCAAGACAATTTTTCCAATTTCATCTAAAGAGATACAGAGCTGAACTTTCTGTGGAGTAGCCAATTACCTTAAATGATTTATGGTCACCTCTTTGACTATTTCATTGTATTTTGTGTGTATCGAAGTAGGCAGAAGTTTTAAAAGAGAGGAAACATTAAGTCTTTAATGGTTTCTACTTTAACTAAGGTCAATAGAATTCACATTTTTCTGTCGGAAAGTCAAGAGCATACCATACTTAAACAGTAAAGGGGAAGAGTGGGTATTAGAGTCACATCAGGAGAGAAAAAATAGGAACGTTATTGATGATTCTAGTTGTTCCCTTTATCTGCAATCAATTGCATGAGATGCTGTGAATCAATGTTAATATTTTTGTTGCTATGAACTGCTTTAGTGATTTTGTCAATCATGTAAGGCAGGCTAACTCTAACAAGCTTTTCTCACACTAGAGCTCTCTTTATAATTTCTCTCGCATGTTTCAAGGGAGTGGATTCTGTAATTGTGCTGCTTCTGTTTTAATTCTTCTTCACCTTACTTAGCAGGAGCAAGTTGACTAAATTCTCTACTCTTAACTTCCCTATCAGTAGATGAAAGTAATTGTACCTACTTTAATAATATTGTTAATTTAGGTTTCTAGATTTCTCCACAAAGAGATTAGTCCATGTACTGTTGTTCAGTGTCCCTGGGGTGGGGGTGGGGCAGCAGGGAAGAAGTTTTGGGACTTCCTATTTTGCTATGTGGCTCTAACGGAATTCAAATTTAATCATTTATTCGCTGCATTCATTCAGCCCTCCTCTTCCAGTTTCAAGGGAACTGCCTCTACCACCAGTTCTTTAATAGACTCCATTAAAGATTGTCTATTTCTTTTGCTAGTGATGAGGTTAGTTGAGTTTCATGATGATGAGATTAGATGAGATTTCACCAGCCTAAGCCATTGAAACACAAGGAAAATATTGCTATTGTCAGAAGGTTCTGGGAAATTTTACCTTCCTCTTCTGGGAAAGACTCTAAAAACAAAGTTCTCTCTCACTTCCCTGGCAGATGGGCAAGGAAGTATGAAGCTCTATTGCTATTCCCAGGCATTTTAGGGCCATGAAAGAACCAGCCTTAGGTTGAAACCCCAACTGTGGATGGCTGTACAGAGAGACCAAAGGAAACAATCAAGTCCTTGACAACATTTAGTTCATTGAATCAGTCAACACTGAAACCCACACTTTGCTTTGGATTTCATGCAATGTGAATTCTAATTGTATAAGTTTGAATGATAAATTCTGTGAATTGCAAGCCAAAGTATAATGGGATTGGAGAGTCAATATTTCTAAAGCTCAGTTCTCTGATCTGTAAAGTTCTTGTCATGATTAATGTGATAATGTTTCTAAAGCTTCTATCACAGTGTCACGCACATTCAATTTTCAATAAATATTAGCTCCTTTTTCTCTCTTGTATACTGAGATTCAGCATTTCTTTCTTCACATAGTCTTAGACTTATTAAGTAAAGTGTTGTTTCTTTTTTCTTAGGGTAAAAACAAATAAATCTTACATGGTTACCAGAAGAGACTACAATTCCTTTACCAGAAAAAATGGTTTTTGTCTTTTGTTCCCAGTAACAAGATTAGTACAAATCCCTTATCAATTCCCATTCTCGTGCCTCAGCCCCAATTTTTCTATAAAATTTTAAATTTACGTGCCTAAGAGAACTGTTGTCCCTCATGGAAGAAAAATTGGAGTATAGGAACATAGGATTCAGAGCTGATAGTTCTCATTCAAAGTCTAACACCAGAAAGAGTGTTCCCTCACCAAACTCTACAGACTCTTTTTAGGCAGTAGTTTTTACATAAAAGCAAAGGAGAAAATGTACTATCATTGTGGGCACTGGAGGAGACCACCGGGTTTTAGTCAGCCAAAAATAAAAATGCATGTGCGAAAAGAGTAGGAGACTTAAGGTCCTGAATGTTACCATTTGTAGTTGAAGGAATTAATTGGTTCAGTAACTTCTAATGTGCAAGTTATGATTTAAACTTCCATCTTTTTTGATAGAGACCTTGGAGCATCAATCAGATGGACACTATGCCAAGTAATAAGCTAGAACAGATTTAAGCTGATACAATAAAAGTTTAGTATTTCATGTCTCCTTGTGAAAGGTCTGTGCCTTCATGAACTATATCATTTATACGGTTTGTGCAGTCATTGGCTAAGTGACACCAATACAAATAGTGTCCATAACATAAAATAGAGATTTTTAATGTTTTGTGTTGCCAGGCAGTGTTTATGATACTTTAAAGCTTCCATACAGCTAGTGACAAATTATAACTGAAGAAACAGCTGGCCCTAAAATAACTCGATAGATTTTTGCTCTCAGAACATATCATGAAAGACATTTTTTTCACACTTAACACACATCACTGCCCTTCACTTGTGGAGTTAGCTTCTTCCAAGTTTTTTTCACTCACTCCCCCTACTAATATTTTCTTTTCAAACAAGAGTTACACTACTTTCAGCAGCTTCAATGAAGCATGCAGTTGGCGACTACATGATTTCAAGCAATACTGACCATTTTACTTTTTAATCCATCAATGTCCATAGCTTTCTAAATGGACCAAATTCCCCGTGGGAAAGAAGTGTACAAATCTAACAGAGAAAGTTCTGATTCCATAGTACATCAAACTAGATATTCCCTGTGTATAACTATTTGTTGCTAATAAGGCACTTTCAGAAGTTCATTATTAGAGACTGCTTAATTGCAACTCACTAGGAACAGTGTACTTATTCTGTCCACATATAGTTGTTCCAGCAATAAATTACTAATTTTTATACTTGAATCACTTATTTTAATCCATTTCATATCTCTTTTCTAGATCTTTGATATAAGCCTCCAATTTAGGAGCAAACAGTTATAATAGGTCAATAGGTTAAGAATTAACTAAACAATTTTATGACAATTCAAGTATTTATTAAACATTTTAGCATCATATATTGGTAACAGAGCATAAAGAAATTATAAGGCTTAGTTCTTGTTTTAGAAGTTAGTTAAGAAAGGAAAATAAAAACTATAGAGACATATACTCTTTAATATACACATATATGTGTATTAAATGAGTTATACAGAGTTATAATTCTATATTATATAGTCATAGTGTGTTAAATAAAAGTTATACAGAGCT
>PVHT020000077.1:31378916-31425782 GCA_004024745.2 Catagonus wagneri
TAGTGTATATTATTGTTTCAATATATATTATTTATAAATTATATAACACTTAATATGCATCTAATACACATGAAATGAATATTATATTGACACATATACATTTAGTTTATATATATACATTACACATATGTATTTAATATACATGCAGTATATACTATGTAATATACATTATGTGGTCTATAATAATATACGATAAAATATTAAAATTGAGTTGTGTTTTTCACTCATTGAACAAGCATTTTTAAAGTAGAAGAAAGGTTGGCCAAATTGTTTTGTAAGGAGCCAGAGAGTACATATTTTAAGTTTTGCAGACCATACAGTCTCTATTGGAACCAGTCTACTCTGCAGTTCTACAATGTGCAGATGAAAGGGTATGTCTGTGTCCCAATAAACAAGTTTTCCTGTAACCTACAAGGCTCTATAGGACCTATCCTCTTGTTTGCTCACAATCGTCACTCAACATTTGCTTGCTCACAGACATAAGACTTCTTATCTGTGACCATCACAAGGTTTGGTATTTGTTGCTACCTGGAATTGTGCTTCCTCAGATACCTGTATAACTTGTTTCTTCAAGTCTTTTATTTTTTAAATTTTTTTGTCTTTTTTTTTTTTTTGTCTTTATCTAGAGCCGCACCCGCGGCATATGGAAGTTCCCAGGCTAGGGGTCTAACAGGAGCTGTAGCTGCCGGCCTTCGCCACAGCCACAGCAACGCAGGATCCGAGCCGTGTCTGCAACCTACACCACAGCTCACGGCAACGCCGGATCCTTAACCCAATGAGCAAGGCCAGGGATCGAACCTGCAACCTCATGGTTCCTAGTCGGATTCGTTAACCACTGAGCCACAACAGGAACTCCTCTCAAGTCTTTTAAAAATCACCTTCTGAATGAAACCGTTATTACTACATTATTTACTACCGTGGTGTGCAATAAGGTCACGAAATATCTACAGTTATCCAAAACTCTATATTTTGTTCCATGGCACTGATTTAGTTTAGTGTTTAGGAAGAGCATAGATTCTGGGGCAAAAGTATTTGGGTTTTTTATTTGCTGACTGTGTAACTTAGGCTATTTTATCTCTCTATGGCTGATTTTCCTCTCCATAAAACTAACATAACTAACAATATGTAATTCATGCTGCTGTTTGAAAGAATTAATATATAGGTCTTTTAATATGTATAAAATATCAAATTAATATTGAACTGAATGAAATTTCTAAAACAATAGAGGAATAAAAAATCCAGCAGAAGACAGGGAAGCAGAAAAATTAAAAAAATGAAAATCAGAAAACATAAGTTGCAAAAATAACCCATTTGCTAATCATTAGTTATACTTATTAGCGCCAATATATGTAAATAGATTAATCCAGCTATTAAAAAAAAAAGCAGATTGTTAGGTTAGATTTTTGAAAGAAATCCAGCCCTGCACTGCTGACAAGAGAAACACCCAAAACACACATGCATACACAAACATATGTATACATACACATGCTGAACATAAAATGATGAGAGATATATTTTGCAAAAATAATCAAAAAGAGCTGGGATAGCATGTTAATTTTAGACAAAATATGTTACAGCAAAATTCATTAAAAGATAAAGAGGCTATATATTACCATATCCTACCCAGGCCAAATATCATAGCCTGGGTACCTTTTGAGCAACAAACATTAATTTCTCACTTTTCTGGAGGCTGAAAATCTAAGATCAGGGTGCCAGTGCAATTGGATGAGAGTTATCTTCCAGGTTGCAGACTTCCTATTGTATCTTCACATGGATGGATGGAGCTAGGGAGCTTGGTAGAACCTCTTTTGTAAGGGCACTAATTCCATTTATGAGGGCTCCACCCTCATGACTGAAGCATCTCCCAAAGGTGCCACCACTGAATACCATCACATTGTATATTAGGATTTCAACATATCCATCTGTTGGGGGAGGGGTTGACACAAGTATTCAGACCTTGCAATACTCAAGATATATGTGCAAGGATTTTTATTGTAGTACTATTTATAATAGCAAAAAAATTATGAGATATTATCTTATTAAAAATCACGTGATTAAAATTTTCAAATTAAAAATATATTTCATATGCCATGCTTATAAAATATTATATAAATTTATATTTGCATAGAAAAAGAAACTAAAAAGACATCTAATGTTTAGCATTAGTTTTTATTTCTAGAGGCTGGAATTTCAGAGGTGAATTTTTGTCTTTAAATTTTTTCTAAATTAATATAATGTACACCATTAAGTATAATTTTTGAAAGCAGAAAAATAAATAATTTTAATTCAAATTTTACCAGTAAACCACAGAAGCTTAAATATATATGCATCCTGACATTAATTTATTTTTTGAAAGGAACTGCTCATTAGAGTGCCTGTAAAACAGCTACTTCCAACTGAATGTTGAACACATTCAGATGCTTCAATTCCTTGTTGCCTCTAACCTGAGTTCAGTACTGCAATTTTAGCTATTTATCCATAGCAGAAATCCTTCACATATTTATTGAGAACATAAATATTCATTAGCACATTTTATTTCCCTCCAGGTAACCTCAATCTCTATAAACACTCCAAGCTCTCAGTTTCCATACTTTGATTTTGCAGGGATGAGGGTATATTATTTTTGTTTTCACACATACATTCTAAACATTCGGGTGATACCAAAAACCCCGGCTCTCATTATTACTCATTTAAATCGTTTTGCACAATGCACAGGAGAAATGGTTTGGAAAGAAATAAAATGGGGTTCTGCTGTTTATATCTAAGCAGAAAAGTCTGGACAATTTTTTTTAACTAAGTCATAAATGACACTCTATTGTCATTCTAAAGGGAGGTTTTCTGCACTCTTGGGTGGTTCTTTCCTAAGCTGTCACCTCACCTCAGGTGCTTGCCTAGGTGTTTGAGCTCTCTCTCTTTTTTCTCTCTCTGATTTTCTTTCCATCCCTGTTCTTAAGGCTTGGGTTAAGCTTGAACTAAGGGAAGGAGAGAAGCCTTAAATTCTAGTTAAAGTTAGAATTTTGATTTACATTAAATTTCATTTTTCAATATCTAAAAATGACTGAAAACTATGAAATCTTTCCAAAATTCAGAAAAGGGGTAGGAAAGATTGATCCTGGAGGCTGTATTTGAGTGGTGGTGTTAGGACAAAATCCCTGTTTCCTGGTTGTTCCCTACTGAGTACAATACGTTGAGAACCAATTAAAATTCATTCCTAAGGTGTGGATTATCTATAATCAGTACATTCCATGTCGTGCTCACTGTGCATCAAACAGGTTTTCATTTCACCAGTGCATCCAAGTTGACATGAGCTCTGAAGGTCCTGCCTGCAGTCTTCAAGTGTCTAATCTCCACTTTGCCTCCCCAAAGGAACTGCACTGCACTCTTCAAAATGCCAACATTCCCTAGGAATCTGATGTTACACAGAGAAGAATTATCCCTTACTTTTCATTTTCTTACTAAGTCAATTTTTTAGTATGTACAATATGATTTCTTGTTTTATTTTATTTGTACTTTTTTTAAATTGAATTTCATTAGCGTGTAGTTGATTTACAATGCTGTATTTGTTTAAAAGCAAAGTAAATCAGTCATACATATAAATATGTCCATACTTTTCCCATTTAGGTTATTACAAATTATTGAGTAGATTTTTTGTGTGCATTTTTCTTTCTTCTTAGGATGAATTAGCATCCATAAAAATGGATTTCCATATGACTGTCCTATCAGTTCTCCGAAAGGGTCCATATAGTCTGATTCTCAAATATGAGTATTATTTGAGTTTAAGCTGGAATTCCTACTATAGCAATCAAAATCAATATCTCATTAAGTAACTTAATCTGGGTTTGTCTATTTGCTTTTTAACAACAGAGTTACCAGAAAATAGCTAAATACACACAATACGGATAAAATTGTAATTAGAAATAATTAGGTATTTAAATATGTATGTCCTGAAAATTATAAATAGGCACAAAGCTATATATCATATTTAATTATAATTCTTAGATTTATATCTTTCTGGAAGAGATATCAAAACACCCTTTCAAAAAAACCATCAATAACACCAATATTATTTCGATAACACTAATGCCAAATACTTTTTCCACATTTTGCTGACATTTCCTGATTCTTGTAACTAGCAACCAACAAATTCATTCATCAAAACCTTCCATGCTATAGTTGTACAAGAGGCACTTAAAACCCATGACACACAATGGGCTGTCCCGGATTATAGAGAGAAGGACTGAAGCATGAGATTAGCGTATAAACAACAAAAATGTTATTTTAGGAAATGGATAGAGTGCAAGATTAAAAACTATTCCAAAATAAAAACCAAGATATTTTTCCAAAGCACATGCCAGTGATGCCTGTATTGTAATAGAAAAACCTGGTTCTTTATCTAATGTTCAGACTTTGATACCTGATTTTATTGCATGTCACTGATTCTCACATTTTAAAGAAAAATTTCTTTTTCTATCTTACCTATTTAGGGATCATTATTTATACTAACTAACCCCTCTCAATGAGTCTAAGTGCATAATTGGGTATGTTCATCACTGGGTTATGTATACATGCATGTGTAGCAGTGTAACAGCTGTGCCAGAAAAGACTGATTTCAAAGTGTGATCTGTGATAAATAAAGAGAAGGAGAAAATTAGGGGGTTTTAGAATCTATTATCTGACAAGACTAAAGTACAATCAATAAATTACATAATTTAATTGCCATGCTTTATTAAGATTACTCCTATGTCCTCTTCTTGTTAATGAGGAAACTGAAATCCAAAGAGGTAAGGAAATGTATACACCAATTAACTACAAAAATGAGATTCAAGCCTAAGTCCAACTCCAAAGTCCTTATTCTTTAATTATAAAATAGTTCCTCTTTTGTGCTTGTACTCAAATACAGTAAGGGATGTGTGTGCTTACCTGAACATATCTTTCTTTAAAAGACACCATAAATAGTAGATGTTGGTACCAACATGGACTGCATGATCACAAAAGCTGAGGCCATCAAACAGACTGTCTCAAGACACAAGTCTTATCTAGCACCAGGCTTTACTAATAATTAGCAAAATATATGACAAGTGAAGCAACATGTCCAACACAAACACAGCAGAGGCCTTGAACAATTTCCTCACTGGGATATGTTGAGATTCCATAATGATGAATTAACCAAGGGTGAGTTCAACTATAGGAAAGCCTTTAGTTTTGGGGTTGGCATGCTTGTATGTCTTGCTAGTCATAGAGCTCTATTCTGGCTATATAACTAACTTCTATTCTTCAGTGCAACTGTGGTTCACATATTGCAAATTTGTTTAGAATAAACAGACTGAACCAAACATATGCTTCTAAGTTCATTCCTAACTCAGTAATCAGTATATAACAAGTATAGCACTCTTGTTTATCTTTAGCTAATTCCTTTAGTCCGTATTCAAAAGACTTCAAGTTGTAGTCAAAATAATGTTAGAAGGGAGTACTCCTTATGGTTCAGTGGAAACAAATCCAACTAGTATCCATGAGGATACAGGTTTGAGCCCTGGCCCCACTCAGTGGGTTAAGGATCTGGCATTGCTGTGAGCTGCCTTGTAGGTCATAGATGTGGCTCAGGTCTGGTGTTGCTGTGGCTGTGGTGTAGGCTGGAAGCTGTAGCTCTGATTCAACCCCTAGCCCAGGAACTTCCATATGCCACAGGTGAGGCCTTAAAAAGCAAAAAAAAAAAAAAAAAAAAAAAAAAAAAAAAAAAAAAAAAAAAAAAAAAAAAAAAAAAAAAAAAAAAAAAAAAAAAAAGACAAAGACATTAGATGCTTGGAAAAGGAAGGGAGATGTAAGTTGTAACAATTAATGTTAACTCCTTCTGCAGACGTTATTATGTTGGGGTTGGCTATAATTTGTATCTGGATCTTAAGAAACATGGAAAGACAGATATACCCTTCTTCCTAAACACAGAGGATGATTATGATTGTCTATATAATGTATCTGTAGATTTATATCAAGTGAATTCATTTACAAATCAATTTTTGGTATCATAAAGCTCTTTCAGAATTAAGACATTAAATTGCTGATTGTTGTTTTAATGTGTTGGGAGGTAGAGCTTCTGAGTCTGCCTAGAGGAAACAAGAGGCCCTAGAAAGGTTCTTAAAAATATTCTTCCTTCTCGGTTATGTCATTAAAGGTTATTGAGTTTTCTAGATTTCTATTTGGACAATTAATCATTCACATATAAATATGAATTAATCAGCTAATTTTGAAGTGTTACAGATTAACAGGTTTAAAAGATGAAGAGTATAAGTAAACTAGATGTACTAGGAGGAAAAAAGGCCTGAGTAAAGCCTCAGAGAGGCTGCAAAGCAATGTGAGAGCAGGGACCAATTTGGGTTTGGAGAAAACTGGGAAAATGCCAACACAGAATGGGAAAGAGAAACAGAATTAGGTGAACACTGAGCACAAATCCAGTATCTTTGCAATTTTGACAATGGCAAATCTTGGTGGTGCCCCCAAGATCACACCACTGAAATCAACCTCCCAACCAACATACATTGTTGGTCTTTGCATTCTTTATCATTCTCCACTCTGCCTGAATTAGTCTTGTCAGCTGAGGTGTAATGGCTTTATAAAGTCAATACCTCTGTAGAGAAATAGAGCCATTAAAATTTCCTTTCGATCCTTTTGCCAACTCAAAAATATAGGAAAAAAAAAACATTATCTGTCTGTTAGTAGTAAATAATGAGAGAAGTTGACTTTAGCATAAATGCATTTAGGCTGGAGGAGACATTACGTCTATAACTGAAACAGAATACTCTGCAATAAGAAAGTAATAATAGGAGTAAGTAAAAAAGATCATTGAAAGTTAAAAATATGATTACTGAAATCAAAATTCAGCTGAGAATTAGATAAAATGAAGATCACCTCCCAGAAATCAACAATTAAAAAGAGGTGAAAATGTAAGAGAAAAGGTAAAAAATAAAACACCTGAGAAGACCAATTCACGTCTTCAAATATGCAATTAATATAAATTAAGAAAATGAAGAAAAGAAAGGGAGGAGATTGTCATTTAAGCAATAAAACCAAATACTCCTGAGTAGAAATAGGTCAAAAAACTCTAGATTCAAAGATGAACTGCACTGAACGAAAAAAACAAAACACAATGCTAACATTATGAAACTGTAGCACACCAAGAATAAAAAGTATATGCTAAAAACTTCCGGAGGATTAAGCAGATCCCTTACAAAGTTCTGCATAAAAATTCTCATCACTGAACTTGGTTGATGGAGCAATTCCTTCAAAGTCCAGAGGAAATACTTTTTCATTCTAGGAGTCCAAAAGCAGGCAATCACCAATCTTTTAGTAGACAAAACTGAGACAGTTTTACATATGCAGAAACCCAAAAAATTTACCTCCACACACTTTTCCTTAGGACACTCTTTAAGTCAATGTGGTTCCCATCAAAAAGTGTCAGTCAAAAAAAGATACAGCAGACATTATTTTAATAGCCAATCTTTCCATTCTTCCTATTTTGAGGGATGGAGATAAGGGGAGCAGGCAGGTGTCTACCTTTCTCCCAGAAGGTCTTGAAATTGTGACCCTAGCTCTTATTTTATAGATAAATTTTGATTATTTAAGTCAATCATACTAATTCCATTGTCCTTGTCAATAATTTATTTAGGAGTTAGACAAAAGCAGAAGTATGCACAATGACTTCTAGGCAAGGTTTTCTTAACCGTGAAATAGAGAGATAAAAAAGAGATTGGATATTTCCATGCCTACATGTGATGCTTAGATTTGTGGCTTCCATGTTGCCCTATTGATAGTGACAAGACAGTTGGATGAAAACAATGCACTGAAAGTAGCAGAGAAATAAGATAGAAAATAATTATATCCTTGTTTTCATCTAGTTACTGAATTAACAACCCTAAAATTACTACATCTCAGGCCTTCCTTTGTGTGAAGTGATACTTTTGGTAATTACTTAGGTCATCTGGGTGTGAATTTGTTGTAGTCCAAATTATTCTAGTGATACAACAAAATTTCCTGGGATACCAAAAATTGTGGGATAAAATAGGAGAAACAGAGAAAAATCTCAAGACAATAATTATCTAAATAGGCTTAAATGACAATGTCAGAAAAATGGCCTCTAGAAAAAAGGGAAAGTTAATAGAATGCTTGATAGGTAGATTAAAAAAATGAAAATATGATAAACCAAATAGTATAAGGAAGAAAAAAGAAAGCAAGAGAAACCAGAGGAAAAGTTAAAAAACAAAACAAAAAATTGTACACAAAAGAAAAAAACCTCATGGTGAACCACCGGTTCTGTGAAGAGCAAGATTTTTACCACTCACAATAATGTAGACACTGTTTTCATCTTTATTTTATTTTATTTTATTTTATTTTATTTTGTCTTTTTGCCTTTTCCTAGGGCCGCACTCGCAGCATATGGAGGTTCCCAGGCTAGGGGTCTAATTGGAGCTGTAGCCGCTGGCCTATGCCACAGCCACAGCAACATGGGATCCGAGCCACGTCTGCAACCTACACCACAGCTCACGGCAACGCCGGATCCTTAACCCACTGAGCGAGGCCAGGGATCGAACCCACAACCTCATGGTTCTTAGTCGGATTCGTTAACCACTGAGCCAAGACGGGAACTCCTGTTTTCATCTTTAATTTTTAGAACGGAAAAATGGAACAACTTAGTCTGGGTTACACAGCGTAATATAGATTTTATTAACTTTATCAACACAAAAGTTTAGATGACAAACCCAAAATGGAAAAGATGAAAAGGAAATTTGAAAACAAAAAACTTATATATTGAAAAATGAAGATAAGCTTTCTAATATAAATGGAACAAAAAAATTGCTTAAGTATATAAATGTGTTAAAATTTATGTGACGGTAGCTGTAACCTTGATAGAAAATTCCTGCTTTAGAGCCTTTGCTTTTGCTCTTCTTACTATCTGGAATGTACCTACTGCCCAGATTTTCGTGAGGGAAATCCCTTACTCAGATCCCGGGTCAAGCTCTTGTCCCCAGAGAGCCTTTCCTGACACGTCCATGTAAAGCTCTACCATAGTTCCAACCACGTTTTCCTTAACATCACGCTGCTTTGTTGTCTTCATTTCGCTCCATTAACATTTGAAATTTCTCTTTAATTCATTTACATGCTGATCCTCACAAGACCACATGCTCTTTGAGAACAAGGATCTTAGCTGCCTCATTAATTCTTGTATCCCCATAACCTGGCTCACAATGGGCCCACAGTATGTCTTTAATGAATAAATGGGGAAGGGGGATGAGATAGTGCAAAGAAGGCAGCTTAGCATGAAATCAAAATATGAGGCATAAAGTTGATGATATAAAACAAGCAACGTAACGATACTATTTAGAGATATAAAGACAACAAGAGAAGAAATAAAGATTTAAAAGTAGTTAAGGTGCCTCTTAGAAGGCCTTACTAATAGTCCAATATGAACTTTCTATATATAGTGTTCCAGACTCTGTAATATCCTATGTTTTCATCGTGTTGACATTTAATATCCTCAATCCATTTTTTAAACCACTTGCACTTGTCTTCCTAGTGCTCCCATGCTGGGACTGGAGATCATAAATTGAGGAAGATGGTACAGCAACTTCATTTCTTAGACAGATGAATAGAGTATTTGGATAAATCATCATCCTGCAGGCAACACCTTCACTAGTATTTTATGTCTTTGAAAGCATTTTCCAAGGGCTTAAGAAAGAATTCTGAAACAGACCCATATACTGGAATGCCGACATACTCTTTCACAGCCAACTGAGAACTTAAACTTTAAACTTATTACAGAAAATAGGAAATTTAAAGAAAAAGATGTTTGTTTATAAGTATACCAGTGTTCCTTACCCATCCATAGAAAAAGAATTTGTTTTATAGATTTCATGATAAAAAATAATGATTTCGTTTGTATTTCATATTTCTGGGAGGAGTAACAAGGGTTTGTTTAGTGTTTAAAGAAAAGAACTGAAGGGAATATATTTTTTATCAAAAAAGAATTCTTGAAGGATACTAAAAGCAAATTTAAATTCCCTGGGGTTTTAAGTTAATCATAAGCCTAAAAGAAACATTACAGAAAAAATTTCCCTTTAATTCTGTATTATAGGCAGACTTAAGACACTTGTCAATATACCGTTACTGTCTGTACTCCCAACATCTTCTACACTGCAATCCCTGCTGTTGTGAGGTCAGTAGGGTTTTCTATCAAATTGAATAATCTGTGCCCTAACTTTGAAGTGTTTAGTATGAATTCCTTGATTTGACTCTTTATAGAGTAAATGGCTTATGGAACAAAAATCCTTGATGACCCGTGTATACTCTGATTTGCTATTCTTAATTATGCTTTACTTTCACCGAGAGTGAGAAATAAGTTTTCCTGTATAAGAAAGCAGATTGATGGAGAGAGGTGTGGACTATGACAGTAAATAAAGGAGAAATATAAATGAAGTCAATTCAAGCTTTAAAAAATTCTAGCAAAAATCTATGTAGCATAGTTAATTCCAAGTTGTCCAAGTCTTCTGTTTCCTTATTGATTTTCTGTCGGGATGTTCTATCCATTATTGAACATTTGGTATGGAAATCTATTACTGTGTATCTATGTCTGCCTTTAGTTCTGACAATGTATGCTTCCTATATTTGGGTGCTTTGATGTTGTGTTCACATGCATTTATGATTGTGATATCTTCCTGGTAAACTGACCCCTTTTTGCATTGTATAATGGCCTTTTTTGTCCCTTTTGATAATTTGGGGTCACTGTAATTGTTTTTATTTCCTTCTCATTTCTTTAATTGAAGTAGAATGACATAAAATATTGTATTAATTTCAAAGTAAATGTAGTGATTTGACATTTAAATTTATTATGAATTGATTAACATGATAAGTGTAGCAAACATCTGTCACCATACAAAATTATTAAAATATGGGTGACTATCCCCCCATTAATGTATGTTATAGCCTCATGAATTATTTATTTCAAACTTGAAGTTTACACCGCTTAATCCCTTTCATCTATTTCACCCAGCCCTCCTCTACCCTCCCCTCTGGTGACCATCAGTTTGTTCTCTGTATCTGTGAGTCTATTTCTGTTTCATTTGTTTCTTTGTTTTGATCGTTATAGGCTATATATAAGTGAAATCATATGGTATTTGTCTTTCTCTCTCTGGCTTATTACACTTTAAAAAATACTCTCTAGGTCCAACTGTACTGTCAAAAATAGCAAGAGTTCATTCTTTTTATGGATGATTTTTTTAAGTAATATTCTTTGATCCTTGCAGAGAAGTCTCAAGCTCCGTTTCTTCTCCCAATCTCACAGAGCCGTGCCTGCCCCTTTCCACTTGTTCTTAGCGGCCTCCACCAAACTATGCAAGTTCTGTCTGTTCTCTTGGTGAGGCAAGACAGAAATCAGTCCCTCAGACGATGACCTGAAAGATTACAACGGTGGAGATGTGCTCCATGACTTTTTCTTTCTTCTGGGGCGGAGAAGCCTCAGGTTCTGTGCCTCATCTCCATCACAGAGTCATGTGGGCCACAGTAAGTCACCTGCTCTTTTCCCTTTGTTCTTAATAAACCGAGGTATCTGAATTATGTCAATTCTAGCATGTCAGGTGAGACAGAAACTGGCCCTTAGGACAGTGCACCAAAAGACCACTCCGCTCTCTCTTTTCTCCCAAGTGCAAAACTGTGCTGTCTTAGGGAGGGGCTGATGCAGGTAAAGTGACATTGCTGCTCTTACTCATTTCAGTAGGGCTGTTCTTGGCTTTACACTCATGTAAGTATAACAATTTTGTAACTTGATTCTGGACTTCTCATAGTTATTTTGGACCATATATCATTAACTTGCTGCTTCTGTGGGTAATGAAGGCCAGCATTTCTTATTCTGCCATTTTTTGTGGGACTCTTCTATGAATGTGTATTTTGTAAGTTTTGTTTACATTCCTAGCAAACTTCTTCAACAATAAAGACAAATAGGATTACTTTAATATACAATTAAAACCCTAGCAATTGTGGTCAAATACCTTATGATTTGGGGGTTCTTACCTTTACCTTCATTTAACTTAAATTTTTGAAGCTAAACTTTCTAATATACATGCTGCTAAAATTACAATTTTCATTGCAATAAAATCTACTTAAAATTGCAAGGGTGAAGCAGGCAATGCTAATATTTTATTTTTTAAGCGCCTAACTTTATTGAGGTTTGCTTACTATAGTTGCAATTATAGTATTTACTTATGTGAGTTATGACAATAAAATAGAAAGGTGTGCTTTTTTCAAAGTGTAACTTACTGAATGGTAATCATCCACATGAGTGCTATCATCCAAACTATTCACTTGAAAGGCTAAACATATATGCAAATGCTGCCGCAACAATTTTTGGAAATTCTCCATTGAAATGTCTTTCCAAGTCAACTTAGAAAATAGTATTCACTGATTTATAGTTTCATATTTTATCTGCAAATCAAAATTCTACATTTTACCAAACATGAAATGAGATGTATAGAACTATTACCACTGTATTAAAGTGAAGAATCTACTGGCAGCACAGCTGACATGGATAAATGTACACCTGACAGATGGAAAGCGATAGGCGGTCACTGTACCTGGAACAGCTTAAGGAACAGATGGCATTTGTCTGTGTTTTTCAGTAAGAATGAAGAGATGTGTGTTTCTTTTATTTGAAGTGATATCCAGAAAGATATGAAAGGACAGAAAACCGCCTTAAGAATAACATGGTGAGCAAACAATGAGGATAAGTAAATAGTATATGCTTCAAAAGGAAAGAACGCATTTTCTTCCAATTAAAAACTCTGTAAAGACGGTTGACTGAAAGCCTAAATCTAAACATAGGAAATACGTATTTTGAGATGCTACAGGTCTTAAATTTTTTTATTAGCCCAATTACACAAACGCATTACATCAACTTTTGGTAGAACCTATTATATTTCAGAATGCCTTTTACCTTGTATTTGAATGGTCTTTGTTCTCTCATCCCCCCTCTGTTGCCTAAGTAACAGAAATTGATATGACAAATAACTGGCCTATGGTCGTAAATGGTGGGGGTTGAAGTAAAGTATTTCTCCTTTAAAAGCCTTCCAGGACTAACGGTAAATTAATTTCTTTTTTGAAACCAAAGAACATGTGCATATTCTTGAAAGTTATCCTTCAGAATATCCTTCATCTTGGAAAACTATAATGTATAATCATTCCAGAGAGGCTATCAGTAATCAAGATATTTTGGAAAACTTTAAAAAATTTTTTTAATTTTTCGAAGTCTTATTGAAGTATAGCTGATTTACAATGTTGTGATCATTTCTGCTGTACAACAAAGTGATTCAGTAATACACGTACACACATCCACTCTCTTTCAGATTCTTTTCCCACATAGATTATCACATAATATTGGGTAGAGTTTTCTGTGCTATACAGCAGGTTCCCCTTGGCCAATCATTTCATACACCTCAGTGTGCACGTGCTAACCCCAACCCCCAGTCCATCCCTCCCTGCCCCCAGTTGTCCCCTTTGATAACCTTGAGTTTTTCAAAGTCTGTGAGTCTGTTTCTGTTCTGCAAATAAGTTCATTTGTAACCATTTTTTTAGATTCAACATATAAGTAATACATTCTTATACTTACAAATTCTGAGACCAAAAAAATAGATAACTTTACGTTCACATTGTGATTGTCATACATATCAATCTAATGAAATATCTTTTATATTATTTTTGAGTCCAAATAACTTTTGGAAGCCCCCGTTGAACCTAATTCTCCACCAAACAAAAAGGATGGCAATCTGCCACCACTGAAGGTTTCTGTAAGAATTTAACACAGGTTCTGATGATGAGTTTGAATCCTGCCTCTACATTATAACCATGCGATCTTGGGTAAATATTACTTAAACTCTCCAAGTATAAATGTTTCATTTATGAAATAATATTGCTAATGTTTGAGTCAAAAACTGTGATGTCAGAAGTTGGAGGACAAGAAGGAAATTTTATGCATTCTGTTTACTCAAAACCTAACACATCACACAATACATGTATGAGTTTAAAAGATGTTTATAGACTATATAAATAATGGTTTCATTTTTAAAGCCTGTGGTACCTGGGATAAGAGTTTATATATGATATTAAGAAAATCATAGGGAGATTAAAAAAAAACAATCTGAGAGTTATTTAAAAAATAAAAGGGAAAACTATGTGACAGGTAAAAAGGAGAAAGTTTTAGAGAAATGAAGAGTAGAATGCCTGAGGAAACTGGAAAGGAGGTATGATAGCTTGTTCAAGTTCCCAAGAACACTTAAATGCATTCATCAGCCAGTATTTCTGTGTGATACCATCAGAGCAAGAAGAAAAAGTGTGGCCAAGTGAGAAAGATTTCTAAATCAAGAGTAAAATACAAATAAAACACTGATTTCAGACCTCAAGTGATTGGAAAACAATTTTTTTGGCCACACCCACAGCATGTGGAAGTTCTCAGATCAGGGATCGAACCAGAGCCACAGCAGTGGCCTGAGCCACTGCGATGACAACACTAGATCCTTAACCTGTTGTACCACCAGGGAACTCCTGGAAAACAGTACTTAACTAGGATGAATGGATGATACCGGGACTTAGGCACAAAAATACCTATTTCCTCGGAAAACAAGAAATCCCTGAGAAATAGTTCTAGTGTTATATTGAGAACTCTATATATATAGAATGTAAATCCAAAGTCAACTGTCCATGTGCACTGAGAAGCAGAAAAAGGCAATCTGCCGGGAGCAAGAATTGAGTTGACCTGCTTGAAAAACACACCGAGAGATACCTCAGGGCCCTGAGAGACAGAGCCAGGAGCATAGGTCCAGTGCCTGGCTCCCGGCCCTCCTGAGCGCCACCTGCCCCTCCAGCTGGTCAGTCCCACAAAGCAACTCTGAATATTTCCACTGTCTTCCTAATTTTACTTAAGCTAATTTTAATGGGTTCTTGTTCTTGGCAACCAGACTCTCCAGCCTACAAAGAGACTCATGGAACGCAACCTTGTTAGAATTTGTGACACACTTTTGGATTCAAACATGCTTGAGTTTTAATCATGGAGCTACCAGAAGTCATTTTCCTATGAAAAATCCAGGATAACAATACTATTTCCCATGGTCCCATGCAATGAGGTAGAAGTAGAAAAAGTCTTTAATATCCTTAAAGACCTAGAGGAGTTAAATAAGGTTAGAAAATTCTGCATTAAGAGAGAACGAAGGAAGGAAGGAAGGAGGGGAGGAAGGAAGGGAGGGAGGAAAAAAGAAAGAAAAACAGGGAGAATTAGGTAATAAAAACCTTTTAAAGAGCTGTCTTGGTGGAAAGTTAAGACAGAAAATAAGGTTTCCCTCAAAAGGTAAAAGCAATAGCACAGTTGCTGGGAGAGAGTGGTGTGGCCATTCATACGATGGTTTTCTTGTTTTTTTTATGTTTTAAATTAATTTAATAAGGGTGTGTCTAAACTCTGAAGTAAGGAGATAAACTCCAAAGAGATGTCTCATTTTACTAGGCAGGAAAAAAAAAGAAAATTCTGGTGTCTATATATATAATTAGGTTTACAGGTCCATGGGCAACATTTTGAAAATGTTCTGCTTGATGGATCTATTTTCTTTGAGAAGAAGTGACAGACAAGATTAATTTCCCAAAATACAAAGGGACTTAACAGAAAGGTAGCACAAGAGGTTACTTTTGTTCTATTAAGAATAGAATGTTTGAGGAGTTCCCATCATGGCACAGTGGTTAACAAATCTGACTAGAAACCATGAGGTTGCGGGTTCGACCCCTGGCCTTGCTCAGTGGGTTAACGATCTGGTGTTGCCGTGAGCTGTGGTGTAGGTCACAGAAGCGGCTTGGATCTGGCGTTGCTGTGGCTGTGGTGTAGGCCAGCAGCTGTCGCTCCAATTCAACCCCTAGCCTGGGAACCTCCATATGTCACGGGTGTGGCCCTAAATAGCAAAAAAAAAAAAAAGAATAGAACCTTTGAGATGGCACCTGTGGAGAAAGAGAACTGTCAAGGGAAACAGAGTACAATTCTTGGAAAACCTTAAAGGTATGTATGGTTCACATGGTCCCTGGGTCCATTCAAATATAGTGTTAATTACCTGCTTGATTACATAATTACTTCCGGCAATATTGCCCAGGCCCACACAGACATTTTTTTAAAAATGAAAACAGCTGGGTTTGTTCAACACTGAGTTAGTCTGAGTGACAAACAATGGGTCAAAGGAACTCAGTATGCAGGTAAGGGATGGACTGAAACTGCGCACCATGAAATCTAACCTAGCTGGAGATCACATGAAAGTGGGAAATGTATGAATAAGGTAGACGAGTGATCTGTACTAGAATTCCTGATAAGGTAGAAACAATGGCAAAAGAAATAATATACTGGCTATTTGAGTATTTTCTAGCTTTAAGGAACGTTTTGAATATCTCTATATTTGAGTACTTTCTGTTGTCTGGGTTGTATTTAGCCAAGGTAGAAACCAAGAAACTTCCCTGAACAAACTTTTCTACTACAGAATGAACAACAACAAGGTCTGTAGTCCCAGAACATCAATTTTAGGAGTGAGCAATGTGACGCAGTGGGCAAGAGCGATTCACTGCCTAGCAACTATATCAGCAAAGATGCCTGGCTCCTCAGGAGAACTGGAAGCTTGAGCATCCAGTGACACCAGTATCATTCCTAGAACCAGAAACACTGGTGGCACTGAATATTGGCAGCAGGGATATTTTCACTAGAGCAGCCCATAACAAGGTCAAATGCATTCCTAGTTTCTGGCACTTGTACATGACTGTCTGGCTTCCTTTCACAAACTAGTATACTTAAACATTTTTTTTCATGCTTAAACAATCCAGATCAGATTATTTTATCTATAAGAAACACTGACTAATACACTGAGTGATGTAGGTAGAGCGATTAAAAGTTGGGGTGATAGATTGAACCCGTTCTGTCTGAGGAATGATCTGGTCCAGAATAGGGCAATGGAAATGGGTTACTGAGAGGTGAAGATAGTATAGGTTAAGATAGTATAGGTTAGGAAGTGGACCCAGCCCGGATGTCCGGCTCTTCCAACAGAGATGTTGATATCATCCTGGATCCTGGAAGGGGCTGAAAGCAGAGGATGAAGGAGAAAGAATGCTGACAATACCTACAGATAACACAAAAACACAGCTTGTTACAAAATCCTCAGAGAAGTAGGAAACTTAAATGGAGGAGGAGGATTAATGGTTCTAACACCGTAGCGTGGACTGAGATCTCACCAAAGCCATCCCTTTACCCTGAGATTTGGGGGGTAGGGTTTTAGTCTTATTCCAAGAGTCCTGAATTATGGTCCTCAATTATAATTTAATTCATTAGGCTAGAGTCATGAAATTCACTAACCCCCCTTGAAGCCCCTTACCACTACAAACAAAAACTATGTGAGTATAATTTAATTTCACTGTATCACTGTCATCAGCTTATTACCTGAACTCCAATTTTATGCAAAGACTGGCCAAAACCCAAATGCATAAGATGGGGCTCAGGAAGAAGATGGACCAAATGAAAGTGCAAAAGAACCTTTCCACATCAAAATCACTAAAGATTCTCTTCCCTTTTATCCTCATTCAGATAGTCTCCTGAGGTTAACGACACTGAGTTTCATAGGAAATGATATAATACAGTGCCAGCCTAACTCTCAACTTGGGACCATGAGAACTTGTACTGCATGAATGAATGTCCCTCGGAGTGGCATGGGATTTATGGGAAAGAAAGGAAGAGAACTATTATTTTCCATTCCAAATAAACTTCTATACTGTCTGCTGTTTCCACAATAAGCATGCCTGACTTTTTAAATTAAAAAGCCAGTAAAGGTGTGTTTATTTGTTTCTTTTAAAGAAGCAAGTCTTTTTCTCAGGAGTCAATAAACTCCAATGATTACAACTCTGGAGTAGACTGCTGGGTTTATAGCCTGGGTCTGCTACTTCCAGATGTGTGACTTTGGATATGTTATTTAAACATCTCGTGCTTTTCATTTATTTACTTATAAATTAGGTACATGCCTTCCTGCAAGGAATAATATAGTTTACATATGCTAAATACATAGAAGAGTGTCTGGCATATAACAAGCACTTAATACATATTCATTATTACTCCCATTTCTTTGAATAGTGATACTTCCCAATTTGTGTCCCTTTAGTTTTAAACTCTCTCCCCAAAGTTCAAAATATCATGTTTATTGTGTGTGTTTTACTACATTCCTTGGTTTATTTTCCTGCTCATGTATCATGCATTTTATATCAGTCTTCCTTAACACTTACATTGTGGGCATTTATACTTTTTTAAAGCCACCCATCATTTGAAACATTTCCCTTTGGGAATCCCTATCTTACCAGTTACAAGAACTAGAGCAGCTTCTCTCCGATGAAGCTGAAACTGCCAGATGCTTGTTTCCCAGCTTCCTGTGCAAAATCTTTTTGATCCAGAATTGATCAATCAGATTTACCCAACTTAGACTATGATCAGGAGTCAGTGATTCAAAGATACGTGGGTTATGCAAACTCCACTCCATTGACAGAGATTGGCAGCAGCAGCAAAACCACTGGTTTCCAGGGGCAACGGGGACAGCCAAGCAGGGTGGGGCTTGGGGTCCATGAGCTGTGATGGTCAGTGTCAGCAGCTGCAGTGTCTCCCCAGAACTCATTCAGGGCATACTCCCAACCTGGTCCTAGAGGATGCCTGGCCCCTCTCGTTCCTATTTATCTTTCAAATCCTACAGTCAGTAACGTTCCCAATATCCTCTCAGTAAATTCATTTTCTGCTTAAATCTGTCAGAGTTGTTTTCTGAACCTTGTAACTACCAGACCTTGACTGATACGATTTAGTTTCATGTACTCTTGCATGGTTGAATGTATACTCCCCAATCTGCTTCCCCTTCACAGCACCCTGGGAATATCTGATATAAAAACAAAGGCTCTTGTACTATATTTGTAGAAAGAAGTTAAATTAATAGACAACATACAAAATACTGTTAGTCTCCTATTGCTGCTGTAACAAATTACCGTAAATGTAGTGACTTTAAACAAAACAAATTTGTTCTCTTAGAGTTCTGGTGGACTCTAAAAATCCAATGGGAGTCCTAACAGGGCCAAAGTCAAGGTGTTGGTAGGGCATGTTTCTTCCAGAGGATTGAGGGGAGAATCTGTTCCTTGCCTCTTCCAACTTCTAGAGGATGCCTTCCTTGTCTCCTGTCCACATCCCTGGGACCTATTGCTTCCTTCCGCACATGTCCTCCCTTTGATTGATCCTTTGCATTCCTCTTATAAGTACCTTTGTGATTAAATTTAGAGCCCACTAGGATAATCCAGAATAATTTCCCCATTTCAGGATTCTTGGAGTTCCCTTTGTGGCTCAGTGGTTAACGAATCCGACTAAGAACCATGAGGTTGTGGGTTCGATCCCTGGCCTCGCTCAGTGGGTTAAGGATCCGGCGTTGCTGTGAGCTGTGGTGAAGGTTGCAGACGCGGCTCGGATCCCGCGTTGCTGTGGCTGTGGCGAAGGCCGGCAGCTACAGCTCCTGTTAGACCCCTAGCCTGGGAACGTCCATATGCCACGGGTGCGGCTCTATATAAAAGGCAAAAAGACGAAAAAAAAAAAAGGTTCTTAACTTAATCATATTTGTAAAGTCCTTTTTGCCACATAAGGGGACATTTCCAGGTTCCAGTAATTAGAATATGGGCATCTCTGTGGGGCTATTATTCACTACAAACATCCAGCCCACTTATTATTAAATGTAGCTAAATTAAGTAATCACAGGTCTTCCAGGGATCCTGACCTCCTGTATATTAGAAAAAGTCCTCAGTCTCCTCCAGCCCTCAGCCTGCTTCTGGATGTGAGTAGTATAAAGATGCTGGCTGCCAAATTCAAAGAAACAGAGAAGGCTTTCTTGAGGCGGGCCCATAGGGAGGAAAAAGTCACAAATATGGAAATACAGAGTGGTGTGGTCTGTCTTATTCCCTGTCTGGCTTGGTTATAACTCAGAGTGTACATCACCAAGATATGTTTGCCCAATGTTCCAGGCAAAGAGGAAAAGTCTATCCAATTTTCTGTCAATCAGATACATATTTTTATTTTATATTATTATATATAGTATATATTTGGCAACTGTGAATACCAGTATAGGATAATGCAGTCCTAATCAAAGTACACTATCTGTATTTTACATGAGGACATTTTTTTATCCCATATACATGCATTAAGGAGAAGCTTTCCTGATAGTATCATTAGGGGGTCATAGAGTTGCCCATACCTGCTTCCCAGCAGCCATAGCCATCACAGAACACCTCTGCCTGTTGGACAAATATACCTTTCATTGACAAAGCAAAGCAGCAGCTCATCCTGCCCATGGTCACTCTACCCTAGTCATCACCCAGCTGGTTGATGTTGCTTTCCCTTAGACATCCCAATTCACTCTGCAGACTTTCACTTTCTTCTCCTCCTGGAGGTCAAATGTCATTTTGTGAATTTAAGGACTCCCACATATTCCTTGGTTCCAGTGCCTCAGAGTAACTTCTGCCTTTATTCTTGCTCTGGGTCTCATTTCTTTCCTTTCATTTGGTTCAGTTAATTTCCATCCACCTATTAATGTGAGGTACCTCCTTGTTTCATTTCATGATATTTCCTTTGCTTTACCTATAATTGTGAGTTATCTTTAAATACTTGAAGAGTGATTACAGGATCAAGAAATTCAAATTATTAGGAATAGCTCTTGGGGAAGAATTTGCATGAACTAGTCACTAGAAATCATGGTAAAATAGATCTAGGTTTATGCTAAGAAAGATTTTCAAACAGTGCTCTTTAAAGGTGGAAAGAGCTTCTTTACATGAAAATAAGTCTTTCGAAGTATTCATGCAGTGGGCGTAAGTTTATCCAACAGAAACAGTGTCCTAAGTAAAGGAAATACTATAATGAAATAAATAGTTTGAAGTTAAGTATATGCAAACTATTAGTCATATATAGTCATATATATATGACTTTGTCACTTTGCTGTACTGTAGAAATTGACAGAATTTTGTAAATCAGGTACATAGTTTAAGAAAAAATTTTAGGGAATAAACGGTAGTGTCAAAATGTCCCTCCAGATTTTTTCATCTTTAAATTCCATTTTACCAAGACATACATATTTTATTAAAATGTGTTTTGTTTTTGCCTATGGTTACTGCTTATTTGATATTAACAATAAGTCTTTTAGGATGGTAGTGGTTCTTATTTTGTGTAATTTTAAATATAAGTATAAAAATAAAAGTATATGTTCAGTAGAAAAGAAAAAAAAGACAGGAAAAAGTACTGTCACTTCCACTCAATGTGAGATTTCCTAAGAGGATGCCTATGAAATTAGAGTTGCATTAGTGAAAAAAAATCAAGAATACATATCTAATTGTACTATCTAAAATTTTTGATTGCCAATTATCTTGAGACAGAACTTGTACTATCAGGGGCCTAAATAATATATGTGTGATAATTGGATATTAGCAAGTTTACCCCTAAGAAAATATGAGGCACAGCAAGTGGAAACCTTAACACAAAGAGCCAAATGCAACTCAGGAATTAGAAGGTGAAGGAGCCAAAAGAACAGATGGGCAGAAGAGGCATAAATATATACTATTTATACGCCAACTAATGACAGCTTATTACTACTAAGACACAAAAAAATATTTTTCAGATTTTTATTTTGAAGTGCACTATTAAACTCTTCAGGATAAAGATTGGCTCTTCACGATGAAGACTGATGGCAAAAATTAATTCTTTGGAGTTCCCCTTGTGGCTCAGTGGCTAGCGAACCTGACTAAGATCCATGAAGACCCAGGTTGGATCCCTGGCCTCATTCAGTGGGTTAAGGATCCGGCATTGCCATGAGCTGTGGTGTAGGTCACAGACATGACTCAGATCTGGCATTGCTGTGGCTGTGGCATAGGCTGGCAGCTATAGCTTTGATTCGACCCCTAGCCTGGGAACATCTATATGCTGAGAGTGGGGCCATAAAAAGATAAAAGACAAAAAATAATACTTTTTTCAAAAAGAACAATAAAAGACATTAATGTAAGTAATTCAGTTAAGGGTCTCTCATACTCAAAAATCTAAAACGTCAAGCTAACAAGTAAAATATAAAATATATCAACATCTTTCTACTATTAAACCCAATGACAATCATTTAATTTCAAAGATCATTCATTATATACTATTATTGTTATTTGAATTTTCTGACTTTGCTTTATAAATGTTTTATGGTTTTAATTTATAGTTGTATTCAAAACAGTAAGTATAAGCAATGTATACCTGAAATATATTTATAGACTTTTGAAAGGAATAGTATGAAAATTATAAAGTCAGCATGGGACGACTCTATTTTAAAAGAAATCTGTGTATTCGTTACGTGTGAGAAATCCAGATTTGTGCATGTTATTGTCTTGCTTTTGATTGAAAAATGAAGAGAATCAAGAGAATAATACACAGATAACTTAGGGAAGAGAGTGCTTATCGAGAGCTTAGGGCTCCTGAGTGTGGTGCCCTGGCAAGAGATTCAACTCATAGCATGGAGCTCAGGCACCCGGGGGCCCAGGTGAGTGAGGAGGAGGTGAAGGAAGTCTGAGGACACTTGGAATTTCCCACAGACCCATTTTTGGTGTTTCTAGCACTTCTGCTTCTTATAACAACAAAGACTCCTGACTCCAGAAGTCAGAAAAATCAAGACATATTTTAAGTACGTATAACATTAAATGTGCTTTCATAGAGTGAAAATGAGAAAAGAAATTATCCAGACTGCTATTTTTGGTAGAAAAATGCTCTAGGGTTCCCAAACCACTAAAGTATACATAAACTTTGGGAAAGTAACATATTGCTGAGTTGAAGACATCCTACAATATTTCATTTTTGTTCTCATATGCTTCAGCTGTCTTAGTATCTAATAGACATACATATATTATGTAGCATATAATATTATATTATATGTTAATATTCAGTAAGTAATATGTAAAATCCTACAGGTATTATTCAAAAGCAAAATTATCAAACATTTCTGCAAGACTTCGTTTTCACATTAAAGCACAGCACTGTACACCTCCTGCTGATTTACACATTCCATGAAGGGCAAGCTGCACGTTGTCCAGACACTGAAAAATGATGAAAAATTATTCGTAGAGAAGTGGAGAAGCCATTTTTGCCTCTCATTGTGAAAATTATCCCGATTATTGCTCTAATTTAGTTTTCTGCCTTGGAAGTAAGGGCTTGAACCCAGACGCCTCTAAGGCTCCAGTGCCTCTACCTTTAGACCCAGAAACCATGGCAACCGGCGGCCACAGCAAAGGCAACTTCCGAGGCCACAGTGTATTTTCTAGATCTTTATAGCTGAGACTTGAAACACGCCTGCATTCAGCCAGTCCCACAGATTCTGCAGTGAGCTCATTGTCCGCTATTGATAAGACCGGAATCATTAGTTTCTAGATGAATGTGCACTTCAGGCAACATTGTAGAAAGAAGGGATTAATTTTGTGCTGTTATTTTTTGCTATCATCTTTATGTGACAAAGTATGATAGCTCTCTCTACTTTATTATTTTAATTAAATTCCCAGAGCACAGGGAGAAGCGAGGAGATGTAATGCCCTGAATATCAACACAGATGCTCTTATTTTTCTAAATATGACATTTATATTTTTCTCATAAAGGGATATCCCAGAGATTATCTGACTCATGGGTTATAAATAAAATAAAGAATAGGCTTTAGGATATATGTGTATATGATGGAGAGAGTGGTAAAGAAATCGAATTTTATTAAATCAAATGGCTTTGAAGTATAGAAGCTTTACTATTGCAAGGCTTCACAGTTCTTTAATGTGTCATTAAATAAATTCCACTAATTAGTATGTAAATCCTCCATCCACAGAACCTAAAAACTATTGAAAAATAGAGAGTAACAGTTTAAAGAACAAATTCAGGAGTCAAACTACCTTAGTTTTCTGCCACATACTAGCTGGGCGACCTTAAGTAAGCTGCCTACCATCTCTTTCATGCCTTATTTCATCACCTCTAAAATGAGGGTAAAAACAGTTTCTATTTCTTTGAACACTTATGAGGATTAAATGATTTAATATATAAAATTCATAAATATACCTAGAATTTAGTGATTCATAAGTGTTAGCTATCATTATAATTATCATTACCATTTTTTACTATTATTGAACTATTGGATGGATTTCACACATTTTTTTAATTAAGAATTAAAATTTTTGGAGTTGCCACTGTGGCTCAGCAGAAACGAACTGACTAGAATCCATGAGGTTGCGGGTTTTATCCCTGGCCCCGCTCAGTGGGTTAAGGATCTGGCATTGCCATGAGGTGTGGTGTAGGTCGCAGACATGACTCACGTCTGGCATTGCTGTGACTGTGGTATAGGCTGGAAGCTGTAGTTCCAATTCAGCCCCTAGCCTGGGAACTTCCATATGCTGCACATGCAGTCCTAAAAAGAAAAAAAGCCCTAGAGATCATTCAGTGCAAATGCCATATTGCACAACTGTGAATACCAGGTACAATAGGAGCAATGGTCAGCCCAGCAGCCTGGAGCTGGTCTGCGCTACAGTGCTAGGTTGGGAGAAGTAACTGACTCAAGTCTCCTAATTCCTGGTCTTTGTCCACCCCAGTACACAAAATCCCTTCAGAATACCCCATTACACTAAATCCCTTCAGAATTTACTAAGTTAACTATGGTAAATTCAGATTTTAGGAAATATAACTTGCGATACTAATACATCTAGTAATAAGGCCGTCCTATTACGGGGTCTGTTTAGGTGTGTGCACATGACTAAGTGTAAGTGTACACAAGTGTATATGGACGTTCTTGAATAGCTGTTAATGGCAGGCTAAATGTCTTAGCTGGCTACTGATATAGGTTTCAAAGTTATCAATAGGTACAATTCAGTGGCTAAGAATCTCGTCTTTGAAATTAAACAGATCAAAATTCCAGACTCAAATCCTGACTCTCCATTTTAATAGTTGTGCCTCAGTTTTCTTATTTGTCAAATGAGTGTAATGGTAATAACTCCCATATGGCTTTACGGTGAGAATAAAATGAGATAAAATAGATATCGCCCTTAAAATACCTGATGATAAAGAGTAAATATCAGTTACAATCGCTATTGATGCAGACAACTTCTGACTACAGAGCTGGGACAAAATGATTCCTTAGTACTCTTCCTCTGTTTCCATGCTCAGAATTTCTCATTGTTGGCTTTTACACACGGTTGGAGACAAACTGGAGAAACGTGGTAAAATCTAAGGGGTTTTGGAAAGACTGAACTTCCTAGAGATTTGTTGACTCCTGAACTTCTTCACTCCCATAATGTCTAGATCAATAGTAGAGTCTCCACTTGGTTTCATAAAGAATCATCCGAGGAACTGCTAACTTCCAAATCTTCATGATAATTAAACTGGAATATGTGAGGTGGGAGCCAAGCGTCAGTCGTTTGTAAAGCCCTCTGGGTTTCCAGTGTGCAGCTAAAGATTAGTACTGTTCTGTGATATTAGGTATGATTACACGTCTTTTGGATGGCTGGACGCTTATGTAGAGGAAAAGCAAAACTCTTTTCACTTACTGTTCCCGGCGAAAGAAGGATGCTATGCAGCACTACATAGGGTGTTACACCAGGGTTACGGTATAAACTGGAGTTGTAGAAGAAGGCTTATGTTTGGGGTGGGGTAATCCAGGGGCTCTCTGGAGATGGGGTCCTTTGAATAGTTCTTTGGGTCCAAAGAAGAAGGGATTGAAGTTAGGTATCTAGGCTTTCTTGTATTGAGTATGTATGCATGGTAACCCAAAGGTGTCAGAGCTTAGTCAGAGTACAGTAGTTGGGGTGAGGGCTTAGCTAACTGCCTGCAATTGAGAGTATGCAATTGAGAGTCTTTAGTCATGACTTCAAAACTGGGTCAAGACAGCACTCGTGAAACATTGCAAGAACAACTGCTCTAGATTTTTACATAAAATGCAATCCTCTTTAAATATACTCATCCAGCAGTACATTGAAAGATGGTATAGTGAAAAGGGCACCACATTATTGATCAGAAGACTTGGGTGCTGGACAGAACTCTGCCACTTACCAAATATGGGGCCAAATCATTTAATCTCAGATTTGGTTTCTTTATCAAATGGGCAGAACATCGGCCCTGCAAATTCACGAAGCCGTGATGAGGATCAAATAAACCAATGCCTATGTATAAGTGCTTGGTAATCATTAATGTTCTAAGTGTGAGTCATCATTTTTTATTAGGTGTTATCCCTCTTGGCACAAGATAAGAGGTGGCTGAGGTGCATAGATGAGGGAAGGCGGGAAACAAGGGAGAAAGATGGTTGTGAATGAAAATAAACATAGCCTTCCATACAAGCCTGAAGTGAAAAGCTACCCCCTCCCCTTTTTTTATTGCTACATACCCGGAAGAGTTAAGGGCCCTCTCCTGTACTATGGAAAAGCAAGTGTTCTTCCTCAAAGTGGTTCTCAAATCCTTCTTCTGATTCCCCCTGCATTTCCTTGACCCCACAATATAGTAACCAAGGCTTCGGATTGTTTCATACAGCCCTCCTGGATTCAGCCAAGACCTGACACCAGTGGGAGTTCTCCTCATCTTCCCTCTTTCCCTCTCACTTCTGCTTGGTCTGTAAATCCTGTCCAGTCCTCTTCCTTAACATTCTCTCCCTCTGCTTTGCCACATTCTGCATCACTTCCCATTTGGACACCTCCTGACAGACCTTCCAGCCTTCCAAACTTTCCCCAAACCAGCCCATCCCTGACCTCAGGCTGATATTTTTTAAATACAAGCCTGCTCAAGTCACTCCATAGCTAAAAATCTTTACTTCAAGTTTCTGGAAAGCACCACTCAGTTTCACCCTTTATGGATTTTTGTGTAGTTTTCTTTGTCCCAGAATATTCTTTCTACCATTATCTATGAGAAAAGTTTTGGTGAAGAGAAAACAATTTCTCCCTTTATTATTTGTAGGGGATGAAGATCAATTACTTTACGTCCTATGCTTGAGAAATTAAGGTGATTGTCTCTTTTGTTATTTTATTTTATTAAGCAGATTTGTTCTTTATTCAGTCTATCATAAAGCCTTTCAAAAATACTGCCATATTGCTCTCCTAATTGAGGATGGAAAATGGAATAAAAATCTTCTAAACTGATTATGAATCTTGAGTGGTAGACAAGATTTTAAGGTGACCCCAAGATTCCCAGCCTCTGCTGTACACATACCTTCTCCCCATTATTCGGTCAAACATTAATCTAGGTACTGCTATGAAGAGATGATGTAGATGTAATTAAGATTCCAAGTCAATCAATCTTAAATTAAGGAGATTATCTGATGGGCCTGATCTAATCACACAAGCCCTTTAGAAACAGTGTTTTCTTTGGCAGATGGCCCAGAAAGGAGTCAAAGATTCAAAGCACAAGGAGATTTGACCAGCACACCACCACTAGCTTGAGGATAGAGGGGAATGTGTGGCAAGGAATGCAGGTGACATTTAGGAGTTCAGAGCAGCCCCTGGCTGATAGCCAACATGGAAATGGACACCTCAGTCCACACACTAAAAGGAACTGAATTTTGCCAATGGTTAAGAATGAAATTGGAAGATTTTACCCCAAAGTCTTCTGATGAGAATTCTATCTATGCAATATCTGTGGTCCAGCCTTGAGATGCCCTGAGCAGGGAATCCAGCCATGACAGGCTAGACTTCTGACCTAGAGAACTCTGAGCTAATAAATGGTGCTTTCTTAAGCCACTGAGTTTTGTAATTAATTGCACAACCATAGAAAACTAACACAAAGGGCTTTTCAACATATTGAAGACAACTACTCTCTGTCATCCTTTCCTTAATGTCCTTCTCTTCCCATTGTGCACCTACCTGGCTTAGAAAGCCCTTGTTTTCATCATATTGATTGAAAGTAAATAATCTCATTTATTAGCAAATTTATTTTAAAGATGCAAGGAGTTACAACCTAAAAAAAACATAGGACTCCCCTGGACATGCACATATCTCCTTGGTCTCCACCGCACCAGCTCTCATCACCTCCCAACTTTGAACTTGGACAGAGTACAAGTGTTGTACACAGTGATGCAGAGAAGCATTAAGAAACTTATGCAAGGTTCCACAGCAAACAGTAGAATTTGGACTCATCAAGCTGCATTTAAATCCAACTCTGAAAAAAAAGGGGAGGATTTCCCATCGTGGCTCAGAGGAAACTAATCTGACTAGCATCCATGAGGACGCAGGTTCGATCCCTGGCCTCGCTCAGTAGGTTAAGGATCTGGTGTTGTCATGAGGAGGTCACAGATTTGGCTCAGATCCTGCATTGCCTTTGCTGTGATATAGGACAGCAGCTACAGCTCCAATTCAACTCCTAGTCTGGGAACCTCCATATACCTCAGGTGCAGCCCTAAAAAGACAAAAGAAAAATCCAACTCTGTCCCTATCTAATCATTTGACCTTTGGTCGATTTTTGTACATTAGAATCCTATGAGAATTTAAAGAAAAGTCTGATGGCCAACAATATCCAGATTAATTTCAATGTGAATATCTGGGGGTGCATCCAGGCATAAGTCATTTTTAAGGTTCCCCAGTGATTCCAGTGTGCAACCAAGTTGGGAAATGCTGGTCTGTAAAAGCCAACTCAGGCTATGTGCCACCAAAAGCCTCTTCCAGTTGTAACAGTCTATGAGTTTACATTCAATAGACATAAATTAACAAGCAATATTTTAATTATGATAAGAGAAAAGCAGTAAACTATCATTTAAAGCTACAACTCACTATAGCTGTTTCTGTCCCTAAGTGACTGGGCATACTTTCAATCCAGAAAATGTGCCCATTTTATTATTTTAGCAACCACTCTAATAGCACACTTCAGATGTAAAAATCTAATCTTCTACGTATATGACTTTGAGGAGAGTATAATACAGAACAAAAGTGAGAAGAGGTAAATGTGTGTTGGTATTATGGGAACAGAGTAGGGGAAGAGGAAAAAGAAAAACAAAAAATATATATCTCTTTCAAATATATGTATGTGTGTGTGTGTGTATGAAAGTGCAAGAGAGAAAGAGAGACTGAAAACTAGAGAAATAGACAATGACATACCCTTGATAATGAACTGAAGGACATGTCAGTGCTGGGATATCATATTAGCTGTCCATTTTGCAAAACATTCTGTAAAATTGACTGTTACATAAAAATCCCTGTGGGAATATGAGTGTTTTAGGGACATCAAGATGAAAAAAAAAATGGTTGTTTTTCTTAGCTACTAGCCACAAGGCAGAGAGCAGAAAACAGCTTTGTGAAAGGAAACACCATTGAATTTAAGAGTTTGCAAGAAACATAAAATTGAATCAAAACATTGCTATGAGAAATTAAGTCCTTTGGAATTCCTAGAAATCTTGTGTGTGGGGGGAGGGGACTAGAATTTCCACTGAATATGGATTGAGGGAGCCAGAATTTGTGTCACTTGTCTTGGTGCTTCAGTTTCCTAATCTGTAAAGTGGTTCACAGGACCTGCTTCATAGGAATACTGGAAGATGAAATGATGTAATAATTACAAAACACAAAAAAACAACACTTGGAACCTGATGTTATAGAAATGTTTATTAAATAAAAAATAAGTTGAACTAAATACCAGAGGATACCCTAAAACAGTGTGGTGTTTGCAGAGGACTAGGCAGAAAAATTAATCGAACAAATTCTAACGTACACGAATTGGATATGGACTCAGTATGTGATGAAATCACATTTCTCCTCAGTGACAAAGGAATGGAGTTTCAGAAAGTGGGGTTGGGATCACAGCTCTCTCTGATTTTTCTTCCCATTTATTAGAGAACCAAAGCTCTGAAAAAAAGGCCTGAGCTCGCTTTGAGCTTGCTGACCTCACTTTGTCCTCTCTAGCAATGACTTAGCTAAATAATTTATAGGTGTGATTCCATGTATGGACCATGATCTCTAAGCCCCCAGACTGCATATTTCAACATTGTTAAAGCCCTCAGCTCTTTCCATTGTATGGCATTATATTTGTTGCCTTTAACACTATCTTTACACTGGAAACTGCTTTAGACATAATGAACATACATCCATAGAGCTCTATACGATATATCCCAGGTCTTGATGTTTGTAGCATGTTTACTGTTTAGATTTGTAGTGTAAGTAGTAAACACTGTTCTTTACACAGCCTTGCTTTTCCGATGTGGAGTGGATTAAGCTTTTAAAGGAGCAGGCCACATCTTCTGGAGCTACAGGCAAAGCCGGGTTAATGGTCCCCTGAGAGATTCAGCCCCAAGCTAAGAGTAGCCTACATATTTCTCTGCCATGACACTCAGAGGTCAGAGACATGGTGGTTGGGGAGGAGGGGTTGCAGTTAATACACTGGTCTGTCTGTTAGTAATCCTTGAGGCTGCCACATTGCATTTAGAAAATGACTGCATGAATTCACTGCCAAAGACAACACTATTATAGCCCCTTTTGGTCATAACCAAACCCAGGAAGAAAGATTGATGGTGGTACTTTTGACATACTATCCTCATACGTTTTCAAGTACATGATGAAATAAAGCCAAAAAAGCATAGGCATTTGTAAGAGCTCTGGAAATATATCTCCCCTGGCATGCGCCAGACTCATACGGTAAAGAATAAAATTACCGTAGCATGTTTTAGGGACAAAGCCTGTGAATCTGCAGGGCATTTTGTCAATCTAGGTATAAACATTAAATGTTTAAATGGTATCATTTAATAATATTCCAGAAATCCTTGAATCTATAATGTTCGACCTGTTTGCTATGTCTCACCTTTTTCCATCCCAATACTCTCCTGTCCTCATCCAGATAATTCTGCAATGCGTGTCCCAAAAAAACTTGGTATTAAAAGTAACTTTCACTGAGGAATGTGAGTTTGCAGCTTCCCACTGTGTTTCCTTCTCCTGGCTCTTAGTGCGCCCTGCTGGACTCCCTTGGGAAAGCCACCTGCTCTTAGACAGGTATCCTCCGTACATTCACAAATGAAACACAGCCTTTAGTGCTATGATCCCAAAACTTTTTTGTCTTTTTCCTTGGCTCACAGACTAACCCATCTAATAAAGATTTTGATTTCAGCAGTTTCTGGAAAAGTCTGTGCTTGTCCCAGAGCAATGGACTAAATATTTGAATGCCCCCAAGAATTCATGTATTGAAACCTAATCACCATTGTGAGGGTATTTGGAAGTGGTGACTTTAGGAATTAATTAGGTCATGAGGGGGAAGCCCTCCTGAATGGGATTAGTGCCCTTCTAAGGAGAGACAGAGAGAAAGACATCTCTGTCTTGGCCATGTGAGCATACAGCAAGAAGGCAGCTGCCTGCCTGAAAGCCAGGAAGTGGGCTCTCGCCAGACATCAGATCTGCTGGTACTTTGGTCTTGGATTTCCAGCCTTCAGAATTGTGAGAAATAAATGTTAGACATTTAAGCCACTCAGTCTGTGGGGAGTGTGTGTGTGTGTGTGTGTGTGTGAGTGTGTGTGTGTGTGGTAGCAGCCAGAACTAAGGCACTAGTTAACTTGAATGAGTATCAAGAGACCAAAAGCAAGTTTCTGAATCTTAGAGTTATTTTTGTTTATCTTATAGTACACAAACAGGTATGCCTAGATTCTGCCTGTGATGTACCCTAGTGGCACAGTGACAGCAATAACAAGAACGGTAGCTCCACCAAGGAACTCTATAGAGTTCTATTCTTTGTCTCCTCCTAGTCCAATACTTGTAATGTGCCCCAACTTGCCTCTTCCACCAGAAATCCCAAAGTAATCTCTCTCAAGCTGATCGACCTTCTCATACTTCATCTAGTCTTCAGTTACTATTAAATTTGCTCTTTTGATTTTGCTCCTTTTTTTGTTTTGTTTTGCTCTTCAAGGCCACACTTGCAGCATATGTAAGTTCCCCGGCTATGGATCAAAGTGGAGCTTCAGTTGCTGGCCTAGGCCACAGCCACAGCAAAGCCAGACTTGAGCCTCAACTGCAACCTACACTACAGCTCATGGCAACACCGGATCTTTAACCCACTGAGAGGGACCAGAGATCAAACCCACATCTTCACAGATGCTAGTCAGGTTCTTTCCTACTGAGCCAAAATGGGAACTCCTGATTTTGCTCCTTTCTGTTTTTCCTGTTTCCTCTATTCTTAACCTTCTGACCAGCCTAGAGTGACCTCCCATAACTGGTTAAATAGCTGCTTAGAGAACCTGAGGTAATTTATTTTCTCCACCTGCCTTGTTTATGTTAATGCTGCAGGTTGGCTAATTTCTTAAAGATCATCACTATTACTTAATGTTATGATTTGTCATAGAAGCAATGAAAATTTGTAAGACAAGAGAAAATTTGTAAGCACAGATGGTGCACCTTGCCCTATGCTAAGTTCTGTCAATACTATTAAATATGCAGCCACAGAAAGCCTACTCCATCCTAGACACTTCAGAGAGTTCAAACACGTATGTTACAAGAGGTTATCAAGAAGGTGCAATTCACCCTTAAACAACAACTGGGTTAGGGACACTGATCATCCATGCTGCTGAAAATCTTCAGACTTCTATCTCTGTCTCAAAACTCAAAGGAAATGACTCAGCAGATAAGTGACTCAGCCCTTTCTTTTATTGAAATGAGGTTAAGGACCAAGGCTTTTAACCGGTTCCAAGGAATTAGTCCAGCTTCACCATCGAGACTCTTCCCTTAGCTCAGCAGCTGGGCCATTCTTGGCTTCCACAGGTTAAATTTGGATACTCTGGGCTTTACTTTTCATTTGCAAAGTACGCCAGTGGATTATAAACAAGAGGCACCCTTCACACAGAGATACCCAATGCAATATCTGTTCAATTCAGCAGTAGACTGCAAGGTTTATTGACTTCCCTGGGTTTTTTTTTAAATGCTTTTCAGCTTCTAGAAATTAATAACAATGTTATCTGTATGTTTATATCAGAGAAACTACTCTCTGTTATATTATTAAGAAATAAATTATTTTCTCTGGAAAGCTAATAAAAATTTTCTACAGGTGTTTATTTCACCCAAGAATTTTTAGAATGGATATAATGGAGGAGGTAAAAGAAGGACCTGATATGAAGTCTAGCTGAGAAATTTAGAAATTCCAGTCTTGCCAAATAAGGAAACATTATGCTAACATATGTATACTCTGGCTACTTGATTTTTATATTGAAAATTGTGGAAATATTTATATTAGCAAAATAAACATAATGATGTGAATGCATGCATAAATGCCTTCAAAGCAAACAGATACACTCATTTGTAAATATCCCATCTAGAGCAGTGGATGTAATTTACTATGGGATGGTTTTATTAACCGTGTGTGCTGAATAATTGCATTATTTGTCTATTCAGCAACCAGGGCATCTGGACATGCAAGTGCACCTGTTGGAAAGGAGCTGTTGATGCCACTCATACATCAGTGCTGACAAGGCACCTTCAAGAGCCAAGCCCAGAGCCCATCCTCACCCCTCCACTCATCTCCTTTCACCACATCTACAGGCACTTCCTCGTGAAGGGATTGCCAAAGTGTGGTCACAGACAACCAGTGTCAGGTTTTGCTGTGCTCAGTTAAAATGTGAAGCATGCCCTTTACCCAAATACTCAGTGAACCCTATCCGCCCTGGACTTTCCTATCTCCAGCCCAAACAACCTGTTACGTAACTTCTGCAGTGAGCCGCCATCAGCTGGCTATGCGATCACAGGAGAGGATCTGATAAACCCTTTCACAGAAATGTTAACAGAGAATACTCTTATCCTTCCCAGGCCTATATGCTTTATTATAGAATATATTATGGAATGAAAATACATAATATATATACATGTGTAATATTTTGTTCCTGAAGTATTATTTCAAATCATAGAACCTGGAGTACTAGATACTATCAGCATCTTTTTTTCCAGTATTATTTCCAAGAACCTTCAAATTATAATAAATTTAACAAAGAGGATAAAATCCCTTCCTGTGTTTTCACGGACAGCTGCCCTAACTGGGCATGCCATAATAAATCATGTCAGCAGCAAAGAGGAATATTCTAATCACAGAGGTGATGCAAAGAAGAAGGGGATGCCCAGGCACAGAAAATCATGTTGGTTGGGAAACCCACACACAAAACTAAGCATATTTTCTAAATTAAAAAATAACTATCTTAAGCATAGGATTTTTAGACTTTAGACATGTAAAGTTCAACTATAATTAGAAGCAGTATTGATTTTCTTTTTTCTCAGCTTTTTAGGGCTGTTCCCACAATATATGGAAGTTCCCAGGCTAGGGGTCAAATCGGAGCTGTAGTTGCCAGCCTACACCACAGTCACAGCAACACAGGATCCGAGCTGCGTCTGAGACCTATACCACAGTTCAGGGCAACACTGTATCCTTAACCCACTGAGTGAGACCAGGTCCTCATGGATGCTACTCAGGTTCATTTCCGCTGAGCCACAATGAGAACTCCGCAGAACTGATTTTCTAAGTCACCCTAACCTATTGTATTTTTTCTATTTAATAAACATTTTTGTTGAAGCTTAACAGTCATCAAGGACCCAAATCATAGGTCTATAGCTCAATGAATTTTCACAAAATAAACACATTCATGGAACAAGCACTTGGATTGAGAAACGTAATATTCCAGCACCCCAAGAGACTCCTCATGCCCCTTTCAAGTGACTAATTCCCTCCCAGGTGTCATTGGTGTAATTATTCTACTTCCTAATGCCATAGGACAGCTGTGCTAATGCTCTTTTAAATGGAAACAACTCTGTCACTTTATATTAGTGATATTACTATCCATTTGGCATTAAACAAAGACAGTAATTAGAGACATTTGGGTTTTGTAAGGTATTCTTAAGGGTATCTATTTTTCTGAACATATATTATCTTGAGTTGTCAAGAATTGAAAGAGCCAAGTTTGAAAAGATGACCTTTTAGCACAAGGTCCTAAAACAGACGAATAATGATGCTGAAAGAAGTCAGTAAGTCAAGTAAGCGAGAGCATCATGTCTGCAACATGAAATACAGGGTGGCTTCAGCCATAAATTCCTTATTTGTAACACTTTATTATTTTATTATCATCAAGGAGAAATATAACTTTGCCTTTAGTGATGTTCAAATCTTCTGAGGGATCAATATTAAATCTATAAACATGTGAGGAATGAACATCAGCATTGTAATCCATTATGAATATATTCGAGGCATACAATCTATGATAAATGGATAGAGTCAGTACTAGTACATTTCATATTTAATGTGTGGCTGGTAAGACTTCATTCTGGCTGAGCCGTTTATAGAATGGGTAGTTTTTTTCCTTACTCTTTACTCAAATAGTCCATCAATTTTCACGTTTTTTTAAAAGTTGAAGGATGAGTTAATCAGAGCCAGAGTTTCATGTTTGGTGATGAGTTATTCGGATTTCCCCTCTACCAATTTCACTGTTTTCAAAGCAGAGGGAGGTAGAAATAAATTGACCTATAAACTCTCCCTCTCCCTTGGTAGTTTCTTCCATGAGCCACCAACACTGATAAAAAATATCAGAATTGGGAGAAGGAACATGATTGCATATATTATTAAACAACTGGATGGATATAGTACTCTATTAGCACTAACAAAAATATAGCTCAGCTTTTTATGAGCTTAAAGTTCAAAATTAAACGATATCAAGCTTTCTTCCATGATAAACCCAAAGGTGGTCACATTTACATTTCTGTAAGCACGGAAGGGAGCAGCCACATGGATAGTTCTGAATCATGGAGATTATAAAAGCTTTTATCACTGAACCTGCTTTCACCTATATTTATACATGGTCCTGTCTCTTACTCTAGTAAATTAAGTCATAGCACTTCTAACAAAAAAATGAAACAATCTTGTAAAGGCCTAATGCATCAAGATGGCGAAAGTAACCACTGCTTCTATTATAACCAGTTTCAAATTCTCCCTAAATCCCATTTCAAGCTGATATATGTAGTCAATTATCTACCTGATAAAAATCATAGTCTCTCTCTCCTTCGAACTTTCACTCAAATAAGGAACACAAAAGTTGTGACTTCAAATTATTTATTTGATATGGTATAGGAATGGGATAAATAGATATGACTAAAGCCAAAGGAAAAAGAATTATTGATGATAGTAGTTGTTAATTCTTAAAAAGAACTGCATGCAAAAATGTCAACATAGTTCACCTCAGGACAGCAGGAAGAATGCCAGACTTATCACTTAATGAATTTTTTTTTTTTATCTTAAAGACCTGGACAGAGAGAAAGAACCAAGGAGAAAGGCCATAGGATGAAAGGAAATTTTATAACAATGATGATGATTCAAGCTGAGGTAGAGACAGAACCTGAAACTGTCCTTGGAATTTGTAGCTAAGGCAGCTTTTGCTTTGATCTAGGCATGTGTATCCTGAGGGCTTAAATGAAAGCAATGGTTCTCAGTGTCATCCCTGGGCCAGCAGCAATAGCATCACCTGAAAACTTGTTGGAAATTCTAATTTCCAGGTTCATCCTGAACCTACTTAACTATTGGATGCAGCCCAGAATCTGTGGATACATCCCAGAATCTTCTGTTTTCAAAGCCCCTGGTGGTTCTGCTGCAAGCTAAACTTTGAGAACCACTAGTCTAAAGAGATCAGCAAACTTTTTCTGTAAAAGGCCAGAGAGTAAATGTTTTAGATTTGGCAGTTTGTATTATACCCACCACAACTACTCAACTTCTATGTAATGAAAAAGCAGGCATAGACGATTTGTGAACGAATGGGTATAACGGTCCAATAAGATTTCGTACACAAATATAGGCCACAGGCTAGAGCTGGCCCAAGGGCTGCTCCTCACCCCTGTATAGAAAGCTGGTGGGAGGAAGACGAGGCAGCAGGTTTGGTCACTACTTCTCCGTTCCCACTTTTACCCTTGTGTTGGTCCTGCCACCTAGTGATGAGTCCAAAGGGCACCAAAGTTCCTGCCAAAGTGCATTCACTTCCTTGCTTCCCCTTGAGAGCTGAGTACAGGACATATTCAAGATGTTCAGTAACTACCAGTGAGAAGCAGAAAGCAGAACAATGGAAAGTGGTGGACATAAATCAACCCATGAGTCAGTCAGGAGCATTCCAAGGTCAAGAAAGAAAGAGTAGCCTTAAGACTGAAATATAAACTTCATAAAGATCATTATCCAAGTTTTTTGCATCATTTTTCCTGAAGGAATTCTTCTCTGTGATTCTATCTTCAGTCCTCAGGAAACAGGGGAAAAAAAAGGATTCTGATGTCTTCATTCACTCAAAAATGTTGCATACAAATCACTAACCACAGTGAAACTGACAGTAGAGGGGCCACTCGAACATCTCTACCTGATCATCCTCCTGGAATATTTCACAAGTCTCAGATGGAAAATATTTACAGCTCTCCTCCAAAACAGATGCTCTCAAATTCTGCCAAATGTCAGAGTCACCCAGAGGGCTTGTTAAAGCAGATTGCTGCCCCAGCCCCCAGAGCTCCTGATTCAGCAGGCTGGGTTAGGGCCTGAGTGTTCACATCTCTAACAAGTTCCCAAGTGATGCTGATGAGGCCAGTCCTGAAACCACTTGCCGAGAACTACTGCTCCAAAAACATACCCTTTCTTCTGTGGTCCCAGTCTCAGTTGGCAAAATCACCTCTTTCTATATCCAGGCACCTGAGCAAACAGGAGGTGTCATCCTTGACTCATCACTATCTCTCACCCCCATATTAATAAACTGCCAAGTCTAATCAATTTTGCCCCTTCAGTGTTTTGGAAATCCAGCCTCTCTTGTCTATCCTCCTTGTCACTGAGTTCACTTAGGCCAGTGAATTTCCATACTTTTCACATAATTTAAGGCTGTAGAGGTAAATAGATCTAACTGTAGGTTGCTGAACACAACAGGCCCTGGGGACCTCTTCAGCCATCCCCAGAGATGAGGGAATCCATTTCCTTATACAGCTCTTTCCCATTCATTCAGTGGGAAAACCTTATTTTAGGCCCTCATAATCACGTCTTGAATATTTTTGTAGCTGTCTAGGAATTCTACCTAATTCAAGATGTAGCTCTTGAAACTCATGTCCTACTAGCCAAGGTGATTTTTCTTATTTTTAAACTGAGCAAATATTCTAAGACCAGATATTTATTTTTCTCCCCTTGTGCCCTACAAAACAAACATTGGATTCATTTATCTTTGCACACACTGTGTATTAGTTATAATTCCAACAGAACACAGATGCCATATTCAAAATAGGATAATTCAGGGAGTTCCTGGTGTGGTGAGTTAAGGAAACCCTCGTTTTCTCTGTGAGGATGTCGGTTCAATCCCTGGCCTCACTCAGTGGGTTAAGGATCTGGCATGGCCATTGATCTGGCATTGCCATGGCCCCAGTTGCAGCTCCAATTTAAGCTCTGGAACTTCCATATGTTGCAGGTGCAGCCATAAAAAGGGTAAAAGAAGGATAATTCAAGGAGGGTTTATCTATAAAGGTGAGGTTATAGAGCAATGATTCTCAAGCAGCAGGAGTTTACTCCTGAGGACACTGGGCAATGCTTGTAAATATCATCAAGACTGAATGGGGGATCAAGGGAGATTAGGAAACAGTTCAGGCACCTGGTGGGCAGAGGCCAGGGATGCTGCAAACATTCTACAATACACAAGACAGTGCTGTACAACAAAGAATTAGACAACCCAAAATGTCAGTAGTGCTAAAGTTGAGAAACCCTGCTGCAGAGTACGTTCTCATTAAACACTTGTCAAACTGAACTAAACCTGAACTGCAAACACAATTCCCTAATGCAACTAATCCTGCTTGAGTCAGCTGCAAAGGAATCATGATAAGCAGTCCCTGTAGAATGATGGAACCTCAGTCTCGGAGCTCAGTTTGGGCTCTAATATCTAGTTTACTTTTTTGAAGAGGGCTGATCTGCCCCAGTTAGTAGCTTTTATGTGGCTGAGGATTCCCAGCTTGCCTGAGATGTTTTGTGAGCCCAGTGGATCAACATTTTACTGCAAGGAAAATCCTTGAGACAAGGCTGAGATATCCATTCAAGGTGGAAAATGGAAACATCACATTAATACACCTACAAAAATTCATGGAGTGCTTACTATTGTCCAAACACTATGCAAAACAAGCTTGAAGATACAATGAAATGTAACCTAAAGAAGGTTGAGCTCTGATGTTACAGGTGAATCTTTTCTTAACTTTTAGGTCAGAGGATGAGATATGTTCTTCTAGATTACCCCTTATACAGAAAAGACAGTGATGGCCCAGTGATGAGTCTTGCAAGATAAAAAGAAAAGAGGACAGATTTCCTTAGCCTGTTAGCACCCCTCTCCATTAGGTCAAATGAAAATATGTATAGTTTACACAAGTAAATAGTCTATTTGCCAGCCACAATGTACTAGAGAAAATGGACGAGGCATTTGTATTCTTAACTAATTTGGCATTGGATGCATATGCTTATGAGTTTTTCTTTGGAAATAATATCTTTTCCAATGAAATATCTTTTCCAATGAAAGTAGAATAACTGATATTCTAATGGATAGTTCATAATCTATATTGTATCATTTGTCCATTTATTATTTATGTCAAGACAGACAGATTAAACACACAGTACAGTTGCCTCTCTTCTCTCCTCTGCTCTCGCAACAGAAAGAGCAATCAGTCATGGCACTCTTTCACCCTGAGTCTGGGCATGGCCTCAGATTCCTTCTGTATCTAACACTTCAGGAAGCTTCTATTAATGGACAGTAATTGGCACTTCAGGCAAAATCTACTCATGCTTGCTTGGTTAAGATATTGACCCTGAGTAAGTCTTATTAACATATAAATATGTACCTGGAAAGAGTAATTCAATGACACTATGTCATCTTATTTTATTTAGTCTGTCTCTTCTTTAGGGGAGATCTGATAGGATATAGGATGTGGAACAATTTAGTTCTGATAAGATGGCTGGAGCTGAAGGTGGGGAGAAATGACCCAAAGCAATAGGTGATAAATTTATATTACAGTTGTGTATTTCCAATTTGAATCTCTTTCCTAAACTCCAAACTCATATATCTAATTGCCTACTTGACATCTTCACTTGCATGTTCAATAGAGACCTGTCAAAATTAAAACTGCCCTAAGGACTTCGGCTTCCTGCCCAGATGGAATAAATAGGGATTGGACTGAGCCACCACCACCAGCAGCAGCAGCCCAATATTATACAATTAGCAAAACAGACAAAATCAATAAAACTACAGTTTTCAGACATTGGACAACAGGGAGTATCGACAGTGATCCCAGAAAGAAGGGAAATGAATGAGGGGGTCCCTACCCTTGCCCCCACTTACTGTATGGAGAGAGTTCCCTGGCTGCAAAGCCAGGAGAAGGAATCTAAACAGAACCCAGGTGTCTCACTGAGTTGAAGACAGAGATCTGAGTTCAGAGGATCCAAGGCAGCTAGAACCTGTGAGGCAGATTCCAGGGAGGGAGGGAGCCACACAGAGAGAATTTCAGTTTTTGTCTGAGCATTGATATGAGCACGGGTGAAAGGAAACTCCCTGTGACTGGAGCAAGAACTTTCCAAAAGCAACAGGAGAACAATTTTAATAGAAAAGAACACACAGAGGTGGGAAGACCTAATATTTCCACCAGTCAAAGAATAAAGACCTTGTATGACATTAGAGCATTGGGCAAAATCCTCACAAGAGATCATGTTATTTTGGGGGATAAATTAGGCCTGGATTAGTGGTGCTCTGGACTCAACCTAACAAAGCTTAAGGTAGACGCCAAAAAGATCAAACTGATCCTAGGTAAGTTAACTGCACGCCAGAACACTGTCCTTCACTATTTAAGTGATTACAACAAAATCTAGTGCTCAACAACCTAATATTCATAATGTCTGTCTTCAGATAAAAAACCAGGCACCAAAGAAGCAGGATTTATGACCCATCACTGGGAGGAAAGTCAATCAGTAGCAAAAGAACCAGAATTGACAAAGATGGTAAAATAAGCAAACAATGAATTTTGAACACTATTATGCTTATACTCCATATACTTAGGGAAAGCATGAACATTATAAGAGAAAAAGTGAAACATATAAAAAGAATCAGATGTAATGTGTAGAGATATAATATGGGAAATGAAAAATATGGAAGAAATTAATCTTAGATTAGATAGTTCATTTAAAAAAATCAGTGTATTTAAAGACGTTGAGGTGAACTTAATAGAAAATACCCAAAATGAGGCACAGAGTTAAAAACAGTACCAAAAAAAAAAAAAGAGAGAACAATGCATCAATGACCTGTGAGGCAATATCAGGCAGTCTAACATAGTGTAATTGGAGACCCAGAAAAGGGAAGTGATAGAAAAAGTACTTGAAGAAACAATGACAAAAAATGTTCTAAAGGTGATGAAAACCCCTATAACCAAGAAACTAAAGAACTCCAGAGAAAAGAAACGTAAAGGAAACCACGCCAACACACATCAGACTAAAACTGCTGAAAGCTGGTGATAAAGAAAAAGATTTAAGAGTAGTTAGGGGAAAAAATAATAAATTCAGAGGACAAAGACTGACAACAGAATTGTCAGAAACTATGAAAGCCAGAAGACAGTGAAACAATTGAATGAATTGGAAAGAAAGGTTAAGCCTGTCAATGTAGAATTCTATATGCAGTGAAAATATCTTTTAAAAATGAAAGTGAAATAAAGACTGTTACAGACCAAAAAAAAAAAAAAAGCAGAGGGGATTAATCATCAACAGATGTGCATGAAAGACCTATTAAAGGAAGTTCTCTGAGTGAAGGAAAATTATACAAGACAAATCCTCATTTAGGTCCACATAAGAGAATGAAGAACATCTTTAAGTGGCAAATATATAGATAAATATAAAAACTAAACTACCCAAACTGAGTTTCTGAATTTTTCCTCAAAATTCGGTTTTTCTTGGTCTTTCCTTATCTCATTTAATGGCAGTTCCATCCTTCCATCCTAAGGTCAAAATTTTTTGTAATTGACATTGACTTATCTTTTTTGCATACACCCTCCATCAAAGCATCAGCGAGCGCCCCTGGCTCTAACTTCAGAATATGTTCAGAATCTCATCTCCGTGGCTCGCTCGGACGCTCACCATGTCATTTTGCCTCAGCGGTCTAATCCCTCTCTCTGCTTCTACCAGGGCAGTGCATTCACAACACAGCAGTCACAGTAATCCTGTAAAAACGTATGTCACTTCTTGTCGCACCTCTACTAATCAAGCTTCGGTTTTTCCATCTCACTAGAGAAAAAACAGACCCCTGCTAAGGCCAACAGGCTCCGTAGCACCTTCGTTTCTCCATCTCTGTATCTCTTTTGTCAGTATCCCGCTCCCTTCTCCCTCAGTTCAGGCTGCATTAGCCTCCTCACATTCTGGAAGGACTCTCTCCCCTTGGCATCTTCGCATTTCCTCTGCCTCGGCCATTTTTTCCTAGACGCCGACCTGATTTATTCTCTCATCTCCTTCAAGTCTTCTCCAATTCACTGCGGCCTTCCCTGGAAGCACTATTTGAGGCTGCAACTTCCTGCCCACACACTTCTACTCTCTCTCTGATTCCTTGAACCCCACAGTCCTCAGGTGTTATATAATGTGTTTACTGTTGTGTCTCTCCCCACTAGGACATAAATTCCGTGAGGGCAGAAATATTGTCTTTCGTTTTGACTGCTGAAATTCCAGTGTCTAGAATAATGGCAGGCATTTAATAGACCTCAATAGCAATTTGCTGAATGAATGAATGAAGGAAGGAAGGAGGCCTGTGCTTAACCAAGCCAAGAAGCTGTAGTACATACACTTTGTCACCAGAGGGCAGCACAAGAGCATTAAGGTTTTGATGATGGAAGCTGAAGAGACTGAAACCCAGGTGCACAAATGGGAGAGGAGAGGTTTTTCCAAACCCAAGTCCTGTCCTGTAGGCTTCATAGAAAAGCAAATCAGGGGTAGCTGAATCACCGTCTGTTTTTCTAGATGTGACTTTGAGTATCACTGCACTCTCTGGGCCTCAGTTTCCTCATACTTTAATTCAAGGACTAGCACTAGGTTTAACTGATTCACTTCTGGCCCTCCTGGTCTACCTTTTGCAATCGAACAGCCCGCCACCACCTCGCCATTTAAAATTTCATATTCAGGCAAAAAAGTAGGGCAATGCATTTCCCATAAAGGTATATTGGAGCTACTAGGAGTCAGTAACTACCCATGAATTCAATAGAAAAACTGTATCAAGGAGTGAGCTTGACTCAATTTTTTATTCCCACCTCTAGTCTTTGAGATGGGAATAATACTTCCCGAACCAGAAAAAAGTTAGCACCACTCTGGAGATCTCAGGGCTCTGAGATAGTGTCAATTAAAGCTATGGTTTCTTTCCTGGTTATTACTTTAGGGAATAAGCTAATATATAGCAATTTGAGACACAGAAGATATTGCCTCCCAGAAAAGAGGCCATTTAAATGTATCCATCAGAGGAAATGACTAAATTTATTTTCTTAATGGTGGAAGAGTTTTTCTCTGATAGAAGCAGCCTTGCTAAAATTGATCAGAGGAGGGCAGTAAAGAGTTACATACGGCTACAAGTCAATAAAGTATTCATGTAAAATAGAAGAATTCTATTTTAAGCTAATTTATTTTTAGTACTACCCCCCATAAAAATCACCCACCATTTTCTTGGTTTGAAGAAATTAAAGTGTCATCAAAGAATCTGTGGAGATTAGTTCTGTCACTGAGTCACCATAACACCCCAGAATAAAAAACTCAACGAGTTACATGTTATGGTTGAAAATGGAGCCTACTACCATAGGCAAGAGAAATTTCATGAATTTTTTTGTGATCAGATAATTAAGTGGATTTAAGGAAAGCCATAACTTTTATGGGATTAAATGCATCAAATTTTATTTTAGGGTAATTTTTTTGAGTACTGGCATTTGACTTATTTCAGAATGTCTAATCCATGTTTATATCTCAGAATTTTATTTTCTCATCAAAAGAAAGAGGACATAAGGAATTCCCTGGTGGACTACAGATTAAGGAACTGGCATTGCCACTGCTGAGGCTCAGGTTGTTGCCATAGACTGGATTTGATCCCGGGCCCAAGAACTTTTGCACGCCACAGGCACAGCCAAGGAAGGAAGAAAGAAAGAAAGGGAGAAAGAGAGAAAGGAAGGAGCGGGGAGGGAGGGATGGAGGAAAGAAGGGAGGGAAGGAAGGAAGAAAGGAAAGAAAGACATAAACAGACACACAGGTTGGATTTCTTAGTATTGGCTGTTATGTTAAAGCAAAATAAGCTTAAAGTTTGGTTTCCTTGACTTAATTCCATTGATGTATGTAGGTGTTTCTGGTTGGAAACACATGGGGCTTCTTAAGAAACAAGGAGAGGAGTTCCCGTAGTGGCTCAGTGGTTAGCGAATCCGACTAGGAACCATGAGGTTGCGGGTTCGATCCCTGGCCTCGCTCAGTGGGTTAAGGATCCGGCGTTGCTCTGAGCTGTGGTGTAGGTTGCAGACGTGACTCAGATCCCGCGTTGCTGTGGCTGTGGCGAAGGCCGCAGCTACAGCTCCTGTTAGACTCCTAGCCTGGGAACCTCCATATGCCGCGGGTGCGGCTCTAGATAAAGGCAAAAAGACAAAAAAAAAAAAAAAAAAACCAAAGAGAAAAAAAATCCATGGCATTTATCTCAAGAGTGCTGAATAAACACATCTGATTTTCTAATTTTCTGACAGAATGGTAAATAAGGTTATCAGGAATTAATCAAACAATCTAAACTAGATCCTGGCTCTGTTGTCCACTTTCCTTTGTAGCACTTAACAAAACTGTAATTATCTAATGACGTGTTTTTTATTTTCTATCTTTACCACCCTGACCTGTACCCTTCCCCAGCCCTACCTACTCCACCTCCACGCCATATCTCTTTTCCTTCAGAGTTGTTTTCCCAGCAAGGCACACAGGTCTGTTCATATAGCAGGGGCTTTATAAATTCTTTTTAGAGTATAAGCCCCACGGACAAGGATAGTCTCATAGTCAGTTGGCTTCAAATTCCCAGTATGTAACCTTAGCTTAGTAGAACATGTAAATTTAATAACTGTGTCTTAGATAAAGTATTGTCTAATTTACTTATTCGCTTTACTGGGTACCACGAAGACCAAAACAAGTTTCAGGCTCTCATGAAACCATTCTAGCAGGAGTTGGGACAACAGAGGTAATAGATACATATGCATGAATAATTAAAATATCAGATTCCTGGAGCACATCAAGAAAGGCTCACTGACTCACTGACAGCCAAGTGCAGAGCTGAAGGCACCTTTTTCTGAAAAACACAGAAGAGTTTCCAAGGCAAGGGAAGAGCATGTGCAAATGCTCTGCAGGTTCAGAAGATCAGTGGGGCCAAAAGGAATCAAAGAAGGAAGGCATGGCCACCCACCTGTGCCATTCTCTGCTCTAGAGGCTAAAGAAAAGCAGCTTGAAAAGGACAACAAAGAAAATAGTAACAGAACAACCATCTAATAACAAACACAAGGTCCTGTCCTACTCAGGCAGTGTGTTCCATTCTCTTAGCGTCTGACACTGCAACAATATTTGAAGAATCCCTCAGAAAAATTGGGCAAATGTTGTTTTCCTAATGATCATTTAAATATCAGGATACAAAATTGCTTAGCCAGGGTAAGTTCAACTAGGCAAGGACTATTCAAGGAAATAAGACAAGAGTCATGTTCATTCATGAAGGCGTTATTTAACAAATACGTAGTGAGTGCCTTCGAATGCAAGACATGGGTTTTGGTGCAGGGGAGATAACCGTGAACAAAACGGAAAAAGTGCCTGTCCTCATGAAGCTGATACATATAAGTGAAGGAGGGATAGCCAAGAAATAAAAATTACACAAAGGACAAGGTCATTTTAGCTGTGACAAGTGCAGCAAAAAAAAGTTCCAGGATCAACACGGATGGCTGGATGTCTTCCCAGGTTCCCCTTCACTAATGATCTGTCAGCCAACACATACAGCAAACACTAAGAGAAGTTTTCTGGGAGTTCCCGTCGTGGCTCAGCAGTAATGAACCCAACTAGTATCCATGAGGACAGGGGTTGGATCCCTGGCCTCACTCAGTGGGTTAAGGATCCAGCGTTGCTGTGAGCTGTGTTGGTGGTCCCAGACATGGCTCGGATCCTGCATTGCTGTGGCTGTGGTGTAGGCTGGCAGCTGTAGCTCCAGTTCAACGCCTAGCCTGGGAACTTCCACAGACCTTGGGTGTGGCCCCTAAAAAAGACAAATAAAAGAGAGAGAGAGGTTTCCTTTAAATGGTGGAATGATGGAATGGTTTTCTCCTTTAGGTTTTCTACATTTTCTAATTTTCTGCAATGAGGATGTTGTTTGACTTATGTATTCGAATTAACCAAATATATTGAACAGCACATGAAAGATATTCTTGTTAGCATTTCAGCCACTACAGTTAGGAGTTTCCTTTGACACAAAAAAAGGGACAGGCGTAAAGTCATGTTATAAATGAGCTTTATTAAAAGTGACAGGAAGATCTGAGGTCTGTGCTTTGTGCCTCTGCTTCATAACTGGAACAAGTTTTCTCGGAAACAGTAATCCCTCTTCCCAGAGGTATAAGAAAGCGTACTTAACTATTTTTAACACAAATGTTTCCTTCTTTAGTTTATGAAGAATATTATCAGCAGGGATACCACTAGCCCTTGTGATCACAGAGATAATTCTGTGATTTTTATCGTAGAGAAGGAGCCAGAAGCCCTTTTAAGAAACTGGTCCACAAGTTACGGAGATGTTAGTGGACCTCAGCAGAACCAAGCGCCTTGTTTTA
>PVHT020000077.1:31425882-31533595 GCA_004024745.2 Catagonus wagneri
CTAGGGGTCTAATCGGAGCTGTAGCTGCCGGCCTACGCCAGAGCCACAGCAACGCAGGATCCGAGCCGCGTCTGCGACCTACACCACAGCTCACGGCAACGCCGGATCGTTAACCCACTGAGCAAGGCCAGGGATCGAACCCGCAACCTCATGGTTCCTAGTCGGATTCGTTAACCGCTGCGCCACGACGGGAACTCCGCGCCTTGTTTTAAAAACCCTCTTGGCAAATGCTCAAACTCAAATTCAAAACACTGTCGATGCCACAAAACCACCTGTTGTCCACGGGTCCTCAGTATTGATTATAACCACTTCTGCAGGATAGTAGGACAGAGGGCTTGTTCTTGCTGCTTGTATCTGGGAAAGAAGAGCTACAGTGAATGTCACAGCCCCTGGATGACAGCATATGTAAAACCAGCGTGTCACAGGACTTTCATGCGCCGTGACTCCCCTGACCAGTACTTGACACTAATGGGGAAGGACCCAGGTGAGGAAAGAGGGTCTAGTTCACATTTTATTTAGAGCAGACAGCCTGTGATGAGCAATGGAATACCATCCAGCACATTAAGAAGCAGGAAGAACAATATACTTAATTTGATCAAAACCCAAACAAACAGAAGGGTTACTTTGTCTCGGCTTTGTTAAAGAACATACACATTTCCAGGTAAAAATTAATACAGCCACGAGAAAAAGGGGGATGGAGTCATGGGGAAGGGTTAAATAAATTACAAAAACTGGTAAAGCTGAAATACTGAACTCAAGTCTCACTAAACCGTAATTTTTTTTCAGTCTGCTCTCTCCCTTTGCTTCCCCCCTCCTGCTATCATCAATTAAACACATTCGTTGCTGTTGTTACAGTGAAGACCATTCAGTGATTCTCAAAGAAAAGCAGGCATATCTTGTTTTTTTTCCCCAGGCTGTCTTCATTTTCCTTGAAAGATTAAAAAAAAAAAAGCAAAAGGGAGAGACTGATAGGTGCTGTCAGGTTTCCCATCATGTGATGCTGGTGTAACAGGCTGGGGGTGCCCTGACTGGCTGCCCGGGAACTGGTCATGCTCTCTTCACACGTGGAGCGGCAGTCAGCTTACAACTAAATCACCCCTGAGCACAAGCTATCCCCACAAAGGCCACCAAAAAGGCAGCATTCAAAGGCTGACAAAGCATCCCTAAAGTATGAAAGAAGGACACCCAGAGCCTGCAGGACAGAGAGGTTTCCACCATTAATCCCCACTCCACTGGGCACTGTGCAGACACCAGAGGAAGCATGTCTGATGGACTAGCATCTGAAGTTTGCACTTGGAAAAAACTGCAAGTTCAATACCAGGAGTGAGGGGAAGGATAAACAAATAAATGAGGAGGTGAGGATAAGAAAGGGATGCGGTGTTGTGTGGTAACACCCAGAACTGATGATGTTTGTGGCATCTTAAGCTTCTAGTGAACTCTATTGATTGTTCATAAGCAGAAATTTTGTGAATTGCCTACACTTTGCATGTCATTTTCTAATGTAAACATTAGGAAGAGTCATTTCTTGAAAGTGCAGATGTTTTTTGCAAGAAACACTTTGAAAAATTACAGCACTGACCAAACATCATCACGTGACATCTACAATACAGTTTGAGTATAGTAAATCTATTCTTCCTGAACAGAGACTGTTCATTAATACTAAGTTATTTATAATCACATTATTGGTGATCTCGGAACCAGAAGAAATTTACCAGCTTTCATTTAATCTGGCCATGGGATCTGAACTGCTCCTTCCAGGGTACTGCATCTACTTACTTATCTACCTATATTTCCTGCACCTTTGTCTGCTTATCCTGACCTGTGCACGCTTTTCATGCATCCAATACCGACCAAGAAGCTCACGTATTACTTGGCTGTCTTTCACCTCTTTGTCATCACCTTCCTCTTCTAAAATAACTTCCACAACACTAGGTTGTATTCCTTTTTGGTAGACTCTTCCAAAGAGAGTTTTGGTAAGATCCATACATGGAAAATTATTAATTCCAGGTTATTAACAGGCATATGTCAATTTCCTTCTAATTGAGCTAAGCAAAATATTCAAAACATTGAGCCCACTAAAAATTCATTGTGAAAACAATTGAATGGGCAATATAATGAAGTTTAGAATTAGACATGAAATGAAAAACTGAGAGATTAGTTCACATGTATGCACAACTTACGCCATTTATTTAATGATACTAATTTACAATTATACAGTGTTTATATTTGCCAGATGCTATTCTGAGCACTTGCTATGTGTTAATTCATTTAATACATATCATAATTTTGTGATATAAATTCTATTATTTATCTTATTTTATGAATAAGGAAACCAAGGCCCAGAAGCTTGCCAAGGTCATATAGCTAATAAGTAGTAGAGATGAAATTTGAACTCTAGCAGTCCTGATTCAAAAGCTGAGCTCTTTACATTTCTGTTACAAAACCTTCATGTTAAAGTATATTTACGATTATTTATTTTTTATTTTATTTTATTTTTTTGCTTTTTAGGGATGCCCCCATGGCATATGGAATTTCCCAGGATAGGGGTCAAATTGGAGCTACAGCTGCTGGCCTATGCCAGAGCCACAGCAATGTGTGATCCGAGCCGTGTCTGCGAACTACACCATGGATCACCGCAATGCGGGATCCTTAATCCACTGATCTAGGCCAGGGATCGAACCTGCATCCTCATTGGTGCTAGTCAGATTCATTTCTGCTGAGCCATGATGGGAACTCCTATGTTTTTTTAAATCAGCCCCTTTCAAGGGATTTTGACAGCTAATTTTCTAAATGAACAATAAATGTCTATTTATTGACTTGTAAAAATAAATATGAGCATTAAGCAGATCAAATTCATATCAGCTTAACTAGGGTGCAATTTTAGCTACCTGGGGAGTCAAAACAGGAGAAGGATGTTTAATAAGGAAGAAATTAGGACAAAAGTGGTTCATTTCAAATCTTAGTTGGAGCTGTGATCACAAAAATACCCTAAATAAATAAAATAATAAATACCCTAAATACCCTAGAGAAATGTTTGTTGTTTAAGACACCACAGCTCACGGCAACGCCGGATCCTTAACCCACTGAGCAAGACTAGGGATTAAACCTGAGTCCTCATGGATAATAGTCGAGTTTGTTAACCACTGAGCCACAATGGGAACTCCAAACTTGTTTACTTTCACTGAGACCAATTTAAATCACTTTAAAAGCCTGTGGTTATTGTTGAAATCCAACAAAAATAACAACCATCATAATGATGTTATTCTGAGACAAAGGATTGAATCTCAGTAGTGATCAACTCTGTTCCAGAATTGTACCAAAAGTACTGCAGTCAGCTGAATGCGTTAAAACTGAATTTTCAGTGCATTTGAGAATGGAGGGTGGGGGAAGGGGGTGGCTCAGGATTTAACATCTATAATCTTATCACACAATCAAATAGAGTCACCAGACCTAGCCTGTCTTCTAGTTTGTGTATGAAACTGAGATGGAGAGACACTTTGAAAATGTACTTTGTAATCCAGAGTAGTCTTGCCTCTTTGTTTTTTAGAAGTTACTGCTCATGTTAAAAAAAAAGTTTATTCAGGAGTTCCCATTATGGCACAGCAGAAATGAATCTGACTAGGAACCATGAGTTTGCGGGTTCGATCCCTGGTCACACTCAGTGTGTTAAGGATCCAGCGGTGCCCTGAGCTGTGGTGTAGGTTGCAGACGCAGCTCAGATCCAGCATGGCTGTGGCTGTGGCTGTGGCTGTGGCTGGCAGCTATAGCTCCGATTCGACCTATAGCCCTGAAACCTCCACATGCCACAGGTGTAGCCCTACAAAGTAAAAAAAAAAAAAAAAAAAAAAGGGTTTACTCAGAGAAATGTGAAATAATTCATCACTAATCATATGGTTGAAAGTCTTTTTTAAAAAGTTTAATAATCATTGTTTGGTAAATGTGTATTCTCTGCTTTGCTAGTGAGAGCGTAAATTGGAATACATACACTCACATGACGAAAAATTGCAACAATACCCTTAAAATTTTTTCATATCATTTGATCCAGTAAATACCTTTTAGAAATTAATACTAAGGTAATAAAAATATCTACTAGAAGATTAATATATAAAAATATCCCTCACAGCATTACTTGTGGCAAAGCACTGGAAACACTCTAGATTTCTAATGTTGAGTGAATGGTTACAGTATTGACTACATTATTCATTTTAACTCCCAGGTCAGTGATTACCCATGTTTCAGAGGATATTCACCACCAACCTCCCTCAAGAGATTGTGTCAATCATTCTGCCCCAGCTGCGTGCTGAGTGGGCTGGACTCAGCTTTGTGATCTGGCTTCATCCTCTGTGCCATCTCCCAGGTTCCTGCCTTGTCGCTTCCCTTTCCAGTTTTCCACAGTGACTCAGATCTGCATCTCTCTCCTCAAAACATCACACTTCAGGGAGTTCTGTGTGGCACAGTGGGTTAAGGATCCCATGCTGTCAGTGAAGCAGCTTGGGTCACTACTGTGGTGTGGGTTTCACTCCTGGCCCAGGAACTTCCACATGCCTCACACTCATAGCCAGAAAGAAAGGAAGAAATGAAGGAAGGAAGGAAGGAAGGAAGGAAGGGAGGGAGGGAAGGAGGGAGGCAGGGAGGGAGGGAAGGAAGGAAGGAAGGAAGAGAAAGAAAGAGAAAAAAATTCACACTGCAAAATCTGGTTCCCATTCCTAATCCCCCAGCTGTCCTCGCCTCCTCCACACTCTTCAAGGAGCAAGATAGCACATTTCTCCCTCCAGAAACTAAAAGTTATTGGTATCCAGGGACTCAACTAAGTAGAGGCATGGGCTTAGGAATCTGTGCAATAATTTGGCTATGCCAGAGCCAGACACAGAACAGGAGGTCACTTCCTGGGAAATCTGTCTGCCTGGGGCAGAACCCTCACCAAAGAGGTGAGAAAGGAGGCTGGGTCCAGAGCAATGGAAATTAACTGCTTGGAGCTGTTCCATCAGGGTCTGAGGCTCGAGCATGGAGGAAACGTCCAGCCTTATGGGTCTACACAAGATAGGGGCAAAAGATTAGGGAGAAACATCATCCTCATATCTGGAGAGTGGACAATGCGAGATGTGCTTCCTTGGGCTGTTTTTTTTTTTGGCTGGTCAGAAAGTTCCCCATCTGCACTTGCACCTGCAGCTAGCACCCCACCTTAAGAAATGCTTCCATCAGATCTCAACTAGTTTCTCCCTCCTTAAAAATTTCTGTAAACAAAACCCCATCTCAGGGTTCTTCAAACATTTTTACATACACACTTTCTAAAGAAATTTATAAATCCATGTGCTCTCCCACACCTTTTTATGTTCACATGGAAAACCACTCATCCTAAATTTACATAATTGCAAAGAATATAAATCCTGATGTATTCTAAGTTTGACGTTTTAAAATAAATCTGTTAAAAGCTCTTTGAAAAGTATCCAAAATGTGATGGCTCCAAATATGTCAACTAGGCTGGGATGCACTCTTTTCCCGAGAATTCTCCTCCTAATGTGTTTCTGTTAAGAGTGAGGCACCTTCTGTTAAGGAAAGAGTTTTGTGGGAAATCAGGGCAATAGCAGTGAAGCGGTAGCCACTTTGTGTCTCGAGTGTCCTTGTTTCCCTGCTGGCTCACAAGGTTGGCAGTATCAGCAGCCTGATGGACAACCGTTTCCCCTTCTCCCTCAGCTCCTCTAGCTCCTGGGACAAGCTTGTGTTTAGCTCTGTGGTCAAGGCACCATGCTTTCCTACAGGCCACCCTCGTCCAGCATGGAGGCGTGAGGACTGACCCAGATCCCAGTCTGTTCTTGCTTGAGCTCATGCTGAAGGGGTCCTGCTTATACTTGCTCTTCCCAACTTTACCTCCATTTCCCCTTCCCAGCTGTCTGCCTTGCTGACTTCAAGCTGTAGTGCCAGATGCAAAGGTTACCACTTTACAGGAACTGTTTACCCAGTTCCCCAAATGGTATCTGATCAAATCCTTGTGGCAAATCTCTTAGTCTACAAAAATAGACAAATCCATATAAGGAGATAGGTTAGTAGATGGGCACCCCCCCCAAAGGCTTCTGACTGAACCCTAATACACAAAACACCATAGTGACTTGATTCCTCATCATTATTCATTAAAAAAAAAAAAACATGATCCATCTCTTCTTGGATGGTCAGAAAGTTACTTCATGCATTTTATCCCTAGAATTCACATTTCCATTCCATTTTAACTCAAATGTTGTAATTTTACATTTTACCCAGATATTGATCCCTCAACCATACTTCTCTTCAACAAAAATAAATTTGTAAATTATTTTTTAATTTCCTGTGGCCATAATGCTTGAAGTATTAAAACTTGTCTTACAGATTTTAGTCTTGTTTCATTATTAACAGTAAGAAATTAATCAATATTACACAAATACATTATTGTTTATTAAATATTTATTTTGGCTAGCAATTGCTGCTGGCACCCCAAAACTCAGTGATTAAGTCAATTTATTTTTCTAGCTCATGTGTCTGTAGCTGGGTGTCTACCTTATTCTAAGTTGGTATTGGCTGGGGCAGATTATCTGGAATAATTCTGCTCGGTGTGCTTCTCATTCTCTCCATGGGCAAGCTCCCTGGCCAGTCCACTTCTTTCCCATGGTCATAATGTAACCATAAAAAAGAAAGTTGAAATGTAGGTCTGTTGAAAACTAGGCTCAGAACTAACACGTCATCTCTTCCACCAGTTCTATTGGCTAAAAGCAAGTCACAAACAAGGTCAAACCAGAGGCAAGGGATTGGGAAATATACTCTACTCCTTTTGTGGGAATAACTGCAAAGTTTCAAGGCAAAGAGAGGAAAGAATAAAGACTTGGGGCCAATAATGTGTTCACCATGGCAATTTTAATATAGAAATATCAGTCTATTCCTTGAACTCCTTGAATTCAGTGAAATCCCACAGTGATTCATCATCAAAAATTATTTTAATAATTTATCAGTATCTTGACTTAGAAATTAGAAGTAATTAAAAACCAACTGCCTTGCAAAAAAAAATCTCTAATCATTTAAGATATCCACTTTCTTGACATTGTCATATTTCTAAGTGTCCCTTTATTTGGTGTCCAGGAAATTTTTACATGGTGGAGCCATGAACCGCAGAAAGATCCTGGATGGATAAGAATGCTTTTCTTTATAAAGTGAGAGAAAGGTGGCTGTGACTGGGACAGTGGAAGAGAATTTGATGCTTTGATTTTATGTGCTTCCTTAGGTAGTTAAATTTTGGACAGAGTACAGCAGGGAAAGCCTTGCCACTGTCATTTACACATGTAAGTATACTGTCTTCAAGGTTTAAAGTTGCTATGGTCATAGAATTCTAGAGGTAGAATACATATGAGGAATTTCCATTCCATCAAGCTCTTCTATCTATATTTAGACAAACAAAAATAATGTTAATACACACATACACACACACACACACATCCCAATTCTTGAAATTTTTGGGCAAGGCCCCAACTGATTACAAATCACAAAGGAATTCTTTTAACAACTACCTGCATACCAAAGAAGTTCTTCATTTGCAACAAAAGCCCTTCCTTCTCCAAATAAAATAGTGCAAACCACTGTTTAAATATAAATTCAAAATGCTTCTGGAGTTCTCTTGTGGTTCAGTGGGTTAAGGATGTAGCATTGTCACTGCAGTGGCTTGGGTTCATATCCCTGGCCCAGAAACTTAAACATACCACAGGCACAGCCAAACCCCACCCCCAGAACACAACTAAAAGAAAAAAAAAAAATGCTTCAAAGAGAAATACAGCAAAGGGAAAATGCTTGCCGTGAATTTAATAGTAAAAGAGACACCGTAGGCCTGATTAGCTCTGCCTGAAAACTCTCCATCAGAAACCAAGTGTGCCAAAAATTTCCTGTTGCATTTCTTTCAGACAAAGTGAGTTCATAGCAACAAGAAGCACCAGGACATTATGAAAATAATCTGGGTCACTGATGAAATGAACATACTGTTTACAGTGGTCCTGAGTAAATTTCTTCGTTATAACCTGCCGGTTTAATCAATAAAAACACTAAAATTTAAATATATATAAGTGCCTTTGATTGATTTTTGCATAAGGCATTTGGTAATCACAACCACCACACACACAAAAGAAAGTTTTTTGTTTTCCTTTTCCTCTAAGCTTCAAAGGAAAATGTGAGAGAAGCAGTCTTTTCTTCCCAGGAAAATGTTAACTTATAGTCATACAGCATGTAGCTACTCGTTGCTGAATTAACACCTGAAAGAAAGAAATATTTTCTGTATGATCATTTAAATAGAGGAATGAGAATTCCTTAGAGAGATGTTGAAAATGGCAAGAAGCCATGCGAAGAGGGGTCATCCGTTTTAAAGGCTCAGAAAAAAACTGAAAAACGGCTGTGAGAAAGTAAGAGTGATTCACACAGCTCTTGAACTTGGCCATTTGGGAGAACAGATATATTCTACCCTGTGTTTACAGCATCTAATCCCTATCCCCTCCACAAGAAAGCCTGTAATGGAAGCCGATTACCTCACAACATGCCGCTAGAAAGAATGATCCATCTATTTTCCATTGTTTACCGAGTTACAAGGGGTTACCATGGTTCAGGCAGCCTCATGACAGGCAATGCTAAACATGCAGCGTGAATGGAGATTACATAAAGGCACCAGGGATGGTGCGGTATGAAATCCAAGGGTTCCCTGTTTTATAGCAACAAAACAGTCTGCCTAAATGGTGAGTAGAGCAAGAGCGTGAAAAAAGCTCAACAGGACATAACTAAGTCACGTTTTGTATAAAATTTTATAAACTACCTAAAACAATCAAGAAATTGTTTATGTCACTAAAGCAAAAAATGGACATTTTAGATAGTGAGGAGGGCATAAATAAAACAGCCTTCAAAATGTTGCCCCTAATCTTTATGACTTAAGTATACCAGTATTTTTTAAGCCAGACTGCAGGAAAAACAATTGTTGCTTTAATAACTTTCACTTTCTTTTGCCTTGTTTTGTTTTGTTTTTCAGCTTGGAAGCTTTTCTTGAATTTTTCACATTTTAGTTTACTTTTCAACATTTTGTTTTATGTGTATATATTTGTATATGTATACAGACATAGGTATGCATGTTTGTGTGTGAGTGCTAGTTTTTTTACCTAAAATATTTGTTAGTTGCGAACATCATACCCTTTGCCCCCTAAATATCACAGCATGTATTCCAAGAACAAAGACATTTTCTTACATAACCACATGCAATTATCAAATTTATGAGATTTTACATTAATGCAATATTATTAAATATATAGCTCATTTTCAATATTTGCCAATTATCCCTATAATATTCGTTATGGAAATTTTTGTCACAATCCAGGACTTTGCATTCCATTTACTTATGAGTCTCTTTAGTCTCCTTTAATCTGAAATGATTCCTCAATCTTTCTTTTTCTTACATGACATTGACCTTTTGAAGATTACTATCCAGTTGTCTTGTAGAATATCCCTCATTGTGGATTTGTCTGGTGTTTCCTTATGTGTATGTTTATGTTATGTAATTCAGGTGGGAGTATATATCATTAGTTGATCACATCAAGAAGCTCATTTGTTTATCAGTGACATGTAATTATGAGTACTTGGCTGAGATAGTATCTGCCAGGTTTCTGGGCTATGAAGCTACTGTTTTAACTTTGGTAATCAATTTATAATCTCTAGCAATATACTTTGAGATAAAGCAATATACTGTTCCTCTTCAAATGTTCACCCAAAAGTTTCGGCATCCGTTGATGATACTTGCTTGGAATAATTATTATGGGATGGTAAAAAAATCACTTCAAAAAAAATCACTTCACTATATTTTGAAAAAACTGTATTAGTAGAAAATATAAAAAGAGTTTGGATGCTATCATTTCTTATTTTTGAGTGAAAATTACTTCCTCTCATGACAGTACCTTACTATGTGTGTGCAGGTGCATGTGGGTGAATTGACTAAGCCCAGTTAAATATATAATGAGCTCTTAAAAAATAAAAGATAGGCAGTCCCACTGTGGCAGAGAGGGTTCAGGATCTGAAGCTGTCTGTGGTGGCTCAGGTTACTGCTGAGATGCTAGTTTGATCCCTGGCCCAGGGAAGCGGGTTAAGGATCCAGCCGTTGCCACAGCTGTGGTATAAGTCACAGTTGCAGCTCAGGTTTTATTCCTGGCCTGGGAACTTCCATACACCATGGATGTAGCCCAAAAAGAAAAAAAAAAAAGATAAGAGAAATCTTTCCAGCAACATATTGAAAGTAATGATTCATTTAATACCTAAAAATCAAGACTGAAAAAAAATTCTTATACTCGAAAAGTTAAATTTTATTTACTCTGAATTAATAGAAAAAGGATAAACTCTTACATGATTCCTGTGTCTTCGTCAAGAGAAAAAGGAAATCAAAATACAAAACAGAAGTTTTAATTTAGTGAAGCAGGTCAAGACAACATCAGGAAGCCTTGCTTTTGTTTTCAACTCATCAGTAACAAACAAGTGGGTGTTTTCTCATAAAGAGCCTTGTAGCCCCAGAAGAATGTTGATTCTGAGATCTCAGAACAGGCGGATTCTAACAGGAAAGTGGCAAGAGGTTACTGAATAAATACATTTTGAAATACTGGTAGTCTTGGAAAAAATCTGTTGTCTCGCTAAATTGTGAAACAAACAACTGGAATTGTTTTAGTAGAAGAATTTGTTATTGGTTGCCCCGTGCATCTAATGAATTATACATCAATGTGGAAAGTGGTAGAAAGTGCAAATTTGACTAGTATAGTGGAAATCATTCTAAACTTGGAGTCAGAAGGTGTGCGTTGAGTTTCAGCTTCTTTACTTACTTGAGTATATCCCTTGAGCAGATTCCTTAATCTTTCTGAGTCAACTCTGTGCAGAAATAATGTGGTAGGTGGGCTAAAATCCTTTTTTAACATTAAAGAACTAAAGGAATTATTATTTTGAAAGTTCATCTAGGAAATATACACAAAGATGTACAGCTTTATTTAAGGATTTTAATTTCTTTAATGATCAACTTATTGATATTAACATAGATGGAACTGATAAAGACTTTAAAATTTTAAGTTCATTCTCAATGCCTTCTGTGTCTTAGGCCAAACTTCGTGTCAGATGACATCTATCTGTCTAACAGCTCACCATATTGCCACTGGTATTTCCCCCTGTACCCCCAGGACTAAAACAGCAACTAGGACTTAGGAGGAACTCCATAAATATTTCATGAGGAATAATCAACCAGAACTAGGAGTCGTCCTGTTGTCAGAATCTGGAAAGAATTTGAACTGATAAATTGATAAGGATAACAATTACTGATTTATGCACGATATGCAATCAAGCAATGTAAACCTGCTGGTTTGAAAGAAAAAAAGAGAAACCTTTGCCTTTACCCCATGTCTGCCACTGGCTCAGACGCACAAGACATTCACCAACTAGAAATCAAGGCAGGTACCTCTCTTCAGCCTGAGTGCAGCAAACTGAGAATCAGTTTCCCTCATCCTTAATCATTCTATCTCACTCTATAAAAATTAGACTAAAACCTCCAGAAAATAAATAGGCAAAAAATGAGGAGAAATGTTTGTAGGACTCTGGGAGATGTTGTCCTCAGAGACAAAATTTTATGTAAGAATGGAGGTAGGATGAGCCCTAACACTACTGCCTGTGGAAGAGCATGGATTTTGCCACAATCTGATGTTTTAGCATCTCAAACAACCAGACAATAGAGATAAAATGAGATATCAGCTCAGATAAATGAGAGAGCCCCATTTACTTTGTGTCTTATGTTCGTGATAAATTAGTTTGCATTCATTTTGATTTTTTTAAATATTATTTATCGGGTGTTCCTATTGTAGCTCAGTGGCAACCACCCCAGCTAGTATCCATTAGGATGTGGGTTCGATCCCCAGCCTAGTTCAGTGGGTTAAGGATCTGGTGTTGCCCTCAGCTGTGGTGTAGGTTGCAGACATGGCTTGGATCCTGCATTGCTGTGACTGTGGAGTAGGCTGACCGCCAAGCATGGGAACTTCCTTATGCTATACCTATGGCCCTAGAAAGAAAAAAAATATATATATATATATGTATATATATAAAATTTCTCTTGTTACTAAGTGTTTTTTCACCTCCTCAAATTTTGCACCCAAGGCTAATGCCCCAGATGCCCTGATTTTGAGGAGGCTACAAGACTGAACTATCATTCTATCTAGAACTATCATTCTATCTCTAGAATTTTGGTGTTTGACTCTAGAACCTCGAAGAATGGAGAACTAGATCTTCTAGGGACTATAAAATGAGCACTGTAAAATCTGTTGGTCTTATTTTTTATTGTTTTAAATGTTATTTTACTTTTAAACATTTAGTTAATAAACACACATGTTTAAAATATATGACACATATAGCATATACATAACATTGTGTAAGTATAAGGTGTACAACATCTTGCTTTGAAATATTTACATTATTGCAATACGATTACAACCTCAGCATTAGTTAACACCTCCATCATGTCACATAATTACCATTTCTTTTTTACAGTGAGTATAATAACTTTGAATTATCTGCTTATGAGTATGTCTTATTTTTTATTTCAATTTCAATTGCCTTTGTATCCCTGTACCTGCTAGCACAGGTCCTGCAGGTAATAGGCATTAAGAAAATGTTTGATGAATAAATGTATAAATCCACTCACCACTTTTCCATAAAATAATCACTGAGTATATGAGTAACTTAAATAAACACATTATGGCTTCTAAACAAAGGGGTCCCCATTAATATTCTGTGACCTATCATTCTCAAATGTAGAAAATAAATAGCATCTTAAATGTACTCTTTTTGGATAGATCTTGTTTTGCTTCTAAAGCATAAAAATTCCAAATGAAAGATTTTCGTTCTTTCTTCTATAGCAAATAGCCATTAAACTATGATCATGAATAGAGTGACTTTTTTATTTTCACAGAATTTTAATATCCATGTTATTAATTTTAATATCCATGTTGTAAAAACCACTGTTAGCAACCTTTGCCAAACAAGTAACAGATTTTAAGAAACTCCATATATTTCAGCTAAAGATTCCAGATAGATTTTAAGAGAATTCATGAGTAATGAATTTTCAAGTGAATAGAAACTGCCTTAGGCTGCTGCTATGGTGCTTTGATACCACTCGGCAGTAATTTGCAGGCTTAACAGGAAAGAAGACAAATGAAGACTATAGCAAAATGTTCCATGTCACTCCAGTCCTTGTTCCCAGCACAATTCTAGTGCTGAGTGATCTGAGAATAAACGCTTCTAAGACACACACATTAAAAGGGATTTTGTAAGTCGTATCTGGCAGGCACCTCAATATTAATCTGCAAAATAATAAAATCTGCCTGACAGACTAATCAGATATAGGGTTTTCTCCTATGTTGTGACAGCCATTTCCATGTTTTTGCAATTATACAGTCTTAGACAAAGCAATCATTTTAGCAAATTTTCATCATTCTTCCCAAATAACGAAGGCTTAAGTGGACATCTTTGTAATATAGTTGTATTTCTGACACTTTTGTTTTGTGACTGGAATGAAGTCCATTGTAATGAAAGTGATCCTATTTATACATTTTAATTATTAAATCGGTTTTAATTCTGCACAATGTGGTTCAAAGGCAATCAGTGTTCATAATAAGCTGTACACACACACACACACACACACCACACTAAGGCATGTGCTGGAATGAGCTCCACAGGGGAAGGAATCTTTGCTTATTTTCCCTACTGCTGTGTACCTAGAACCTAGAACAGTGCCTAGAACATTACGGAAATCTGATATATATTTGTAGAAAGAATTAGGCCACACAAAACATAATGGTTATGGTTTTATTTGAGTATAAAGCGAATGTTTCCCAGAGCAACATTTAAAAAAATGTGAGATTCTGTTTTCCTTAACTTCGTCTTCCATCTTCTGTATTTCCAAGCCCCTGTCAAATCTACTTTGTTCATATTGGGCATTTAATAATGCCAAAAATCATATCGGTATTTATAACTTTTACATAATTCTTACAGTGTCCAGAAACTGAGCTCTGTACTTTACATTTTCATGTAATACCAGCAGCAATGTTATAAATCATGTGATCTTAATAGATGAAATACATTGAATTACAGAGAGAGAAATATCTTGACTACACTTGAAACGAGTGGAGGAGCTGGGACCAGACTGAAAATACCTCAAACTAGAGTCCCTGGCCTCATTAATTTATCATATCACCTCCCAATGACCTCCTAAGTCACTAAGCCTTTCTCACTACCACAGAGTAAGAGGACACGCTACCCTTCATTTCTTATGTCTCAAAATTCACACTTCCCTTCTCAGTTCCCTTTCCCCAAACGGCCAGTGCCAATGCCAGAATCCATCTGCTCTGTCTCAAACTGGAATGAGGATGGCCTTAGTCACGCAGGAGGGCTGACTAATCAACTCATTTCCCTTTAGTGTAAATACGTTTCCATTATTGTATTGCCTAAGTCAAACATTTCCATCGTAAACCTTTAATCTCTGCTGCTTAATGATAATAATAGATCGTTTTATCTATTCATTAAAGGATTTGGAAGTCAGCAAGAAACTGAGAAAAATATCCCCCAAGTTAGATACAATTTCATTCATTTGATACTGCTCATTATAAAGCTTACTTACCTACTTTTCAGGCACCGTGTTAGGTGATGGGGATACAAAGTTAAGTAAAACAGAGCCCTGTCTTCTCAGAATTAAGGGAAGAGAGGAAACGAAAGAAAAAAAGGCATGGTGATGGCAATGATGATTTTAAATACGTTACAGTGGTATCCCCAAGGAGAAAAGATTAATTCTGCCTGGAGAGGTTAGGTAAATTTTCACAATGCCACTTTTTATGTTAGTTATTTAAAAAAAAATTAGAGAAATAAATGGAGTTTAAATAAGAGAAAGGAAAAACATGAGCAAAAGTTAAAAAAATGGGTAATTGCTTGAATGGACCTAAAGTTCATTGTGCTAAGTGAAACAAGCCAGACCGAGAAAGACAAATACTATATGACTTCACCTATATGTGGAAACTAAAGAAACAAAGCAAACAAACAAACAAAAAAACATTAACTAACACAACTCAACAGAAACAGAGTTATAGATACTGAGAACAAACAGGTGGTTGCCAGATGGGAGGCGGATGGGGGTATGGGTGAAATAGTTGAGGGAGATTAAGACATACAACCTTCCAATTAAAAAATGAGTCATAGAGATGAAATATATAACATAAGGAATATGGTCAATTATATTGCAATATCTGTGTATGGTGACACACGGTAACTAGACTTTTCATCATGAACATTTGTAATGGATAGAAATATCCAATCACTATGTTGTGCACCAGGAACTAACACAGTGTTGTAGGTGAATTACATTTGAATTATTAAAAGTATATGTATATGCACACCCTGCGAGTAAATGCATCAAAATTCTAATGGTCATTAAGGTCATTAATCTCTGCGTGGAGATTATTGGTGATTGCAATTTTTATTTTATCCTTTTATGCATTTCTAATTCTCTGCAATGAATATGTATCACTTTTAAAACTAGAAAGTAAATGATAAATGTCAGTAAAAATGAAAAATACATAAATAAATCCTAATCTTATAATAAAATTAGCAAATTGAAATACATGCTACATCTAAAGCTAGTGAAAGAATAGAAATCAATCCAAGAAAGTGTGCCACTTTAAAAGGTGGGGAAAAAAATCAGTATATGAGCGTTCTAGTTCCATGTCTTTACCAGCTCTCAGTATTGTCAGTTTTTGAAAAAAGAATTCTAATAGGCATATAGCAGTAATTTTTTTACTTTTATTTAAATTTTTTTTTATTTTAAATTGATGTTTCTTTAATGACTAATGTTGAGTATCTTCTTACACACTTGTTTGCCATTCATATTTCTTCATTGGCGTAGCATTAAATCTTTTGACATTTTATTTATTTATTTATTATTTGTCTTTTTAGGGCTGCACCCGTGGCATATGGAGGTTCCCAGGCTAGGAGTCGAATCAGAGCTATAGCTGCTGGCCTACAACACAGCCACAGCAATGCTGGATCCAAGCCACATCTGCGACCTGCACCACAGTTCACCATGGCAACGCCAGATCCTTAACCCACAGAGCAAGGCCAGGGGACCGAACATGCGTCCTCATGGATGCTAGTCGGGCCCATTAACCGCTGAGCCACTACGGGAACTCCTCTTTTGACATTTTAAAAAATTAGATTGTTTTCTTATTGTTGAGCTTCAAGTTATATATTTTGAATACGAGTGATTTATTAACTATACATATTGAAAATCTTTTAAAATGGGTAATTACATGAGTATTTAGAAAATCATAGTTCACTTTTTGTTTGTTTGTTTTTGTTTTTGGCCATACCCATGGCCAGAGGTCGACCATTCTGAGCTGCAGGTGCAACTGCCAGACTCTTAATGCAATGCATGGGGCCGGGGATAAAATCTGTGCCACCACAAGAGAAAATGCCAGATCATTAACACACTGCTCCACAGCAGGAACTCCGTAACAGTTTACTTTAATTAGAGTATGAGGTGGTATGGGAGGTAGGAATCTGCACTGAGGCAGGAACAAAGGCCATAGAAACTAATAGGACCTGTTGGCCCCTGGTCCTGTATGAAACGCAGTCCTCCAGGGCTTCAAGGCAATGGTCAGGGACATTCCTAGCCATCTTCCTAAGTCACCAGTTTGGGGACATATAATTTTCAAAAGGGATTGTACTATGTATAGTATAGGATGCGAATGACCTGAATTTTTATAATAAAAGAGAAAGAAGTTTTAGACTGATTTATTTAAAAGCAAAGAAAAGATTGTAGGAGAAATTTGTTCTATTAAAAGGTAAGGATGAGGAACACTTCCCGTCGTGGCTCAGTGGTAACAAACCTGACTAGTATCCATGAGGATGTGGGTTCGATCCCTGGTCTCACTCAGTGGGTTAAGGATCCAGCATTGTCTTGAGCATGGTGTAAGTCGCAGATGCAGCAGCCCAGATCCCATGTTGCTGTGGTTGTGGTGTAGGCTGGCAGCTACAGCTCTGACTTGACCCTTAGCATGGGAACTTCCATATGCTGCAAGTGCAACACTAAAAAACAAAACAAACAAACAAACAAAAAAGGAAGGATGACAAATCACACTAAAGTTTAATGAGGAAAATTTTGTGAAACAAGAATTTCAGATATGTATGTTTTGAAAAACTAATTATAAAATAGATATCATCCTTATATTGTTTCTTTCAGTGTTCATGGAATGGTTGCCTATGTTATGCTTCTGCACATAATTGCTCCAAGAAGAAACCCAAGCAGGGGATGCTTGAGCTTGAGGAAATCCTTTAGAAGAATCCATTAAAAGAATAGATAGCTCATCACTAATTGAATTAAAATTATTTTTCCTTTCCTTCAGCATCCTCAACATTCATCTAGAAGGATTTAAGCAGTGCTAGTAGAGAGGAAGGCAGATGATACATTCCTTAGTAAGTCATGTTTATTCCTGGTCATATTACCTGTACTTTTACCCCAAATAAGTTCCAGCTTTCTCCTTTGGGCATAAACCACATTGCATAAAAAAAGTCAGTCAAGGAAGATGTGCCAGTATTTGAGAGGTGGGATTCAGCTCACATTTCAAGAATCTAGAATAACAGAATTCTCTCAGGAGTCTGAACACAAGATGGGATGGTGTCCTGGGACTAGGCACCACCAGGACAGATGCTGAATTCACTAAGCAGATTCTTCTACTGCATTCATGATGGGAGATACTTGTTCAATTTAGCCAGCCCATCCATAATATGTGAGAGTGTTACTACTGTAAATGGAAAAAATTCATTGGAACAGATACTTCCTAGTATATATAAGCAGGTAGGTTTTGTCCTTAAATCTCTCTACCTACCTAACTCAATAGCTCTTATTAAAGACTCTCTCCCATTCTCCTAAACTTTTACTCCCCTTCCCCCCAGTCAATGTGTGGTGAAGCATTGTAAAACAAAACAAAACAAAACAAAAAAACTGGTTTCAAAGTAGCAATTTAAAAAATCTAAATAGGATGTTTATGAATTTGCAAAAGCACCATCTAATAAGCAGATGCAAATCAAGACAAGTTTTACTGTGGGCATAATAAAATTTGTTACATATTTGAACATGATCTGAAATAAACCACAATAAGTAATTAGAAGAGGTTCTGATTTTAGAATGGAAAATTTATTAACTATATACTGATAACATTGCTAAATGTTACTCAAACTTTAAGATTATTTATTTCTATTTTAAGGTAAAAGCAAACAGTATACAAAAGGTAGCATTAAAATTTTTAAACTGTAGGAGTTCCCATTGTGGCTCAGTGAGTTAAGAACCAGACTACTATCCATGAGGATGAGGGTTCGATCCCTGGCTTTGCTCAGTGGGTTAAAGATCTGGCATTGCCAAAAGCTTCAGTGTAGGTCACAGATGCCACTCAGATCCCTTGTTGCTGTGGCTGTGGTGCAGGCCACTGGCTGCGGCTCCAATTCAACACCTATCCTAGGAAATTTCATATGCCATGGGTGTGGTCCTAAAAAAAAAACCAGACAAAAAAATGTTTTTGTAGTTGTTTTTTTAGGATCACACCCATGGCATGTGGAGGTTTCCAGGCTAGGGGTCTTAATTGGAGCTGTAGCCGCCAGCCTACGCCACAACCACAGCAACGTGGGATCCAAGCCGCATCTTCAACCTACACCACAGCTCACGGCAATGCCGGATCCTTAACCCACTGAGCAAGGCCAGGGATCGAACCCGCAACCTCATTGTTTCTATTCGGATTCATTACCCACTGAGCCATGATGGGAACTCACCCCAAAAAAATTTAAACTGTAGAATTATGTGGGAAGGACTCTAAATATTCATTGCCTCAAATCCCCAGCAGAAGCAAGAATATCCCCCATAATAATCTCACAAACCCAAGCGTGTTTCCTTCCCACTCTGGGACTCATTGAATCAGCTCACGCCACCTTTGGTTTTCACCATTTAAAAATGTTCCTTACGTGTATAAACCTGTTTTCTAAAAACTTCTGTCCGTACATTTAAGAATATATAAATGCATGATATAGTCATCTGACAATACCAAACTTAAATATAAAGGCAGGTAGGATGAGTTCCAAACCACGTGATTATTATTTTATAAGAATAAATTTGTGCTAGATTTCCCTTCTAAAACTTGCTAATTTATTTTTGAACCTATTTTTTTTTAAAGTTCACCTAACGAATATTGATAATTGCTTAGATGTAATGTTTCACATTCTCTGTCCTCTGGAAATCAGGCTTCTTTGGTTTCATTCTGATGAGGCCTTTTTTTTCACATAAAGTCACATGAGTCACATGGATAATGAGTTGCACTCTCGTCTTTAGCTGGTTTCAGTAAGGCTGCTGACGGTGTGTCTTCTACAGCAAGCCAGCGTATGGGGGTGTACAATCTCTTCCCCCAAACCTCTCAACCTCCTCCTCTTCTCTTCCACTTTAATTCTCCCACTTAGGAGCTCCCGTCATGGCTCAGCGGTTAACGAATCTGACTAGGAACCATGAGGTTGCGGGTTCGATCCCTGACCTTGCTCAGTGGGTTAAGGATCTGGCAGTTGCCGTGAGCTGTGGCGTAGGTTGCAGACGCGGCTCGGATCCCGAGTTGCTGGGGCTGTGGTGTAGGCCGGCAGCTACAGCTCCTGTTAGACCCCTAGCCTGGGAACCTCCATATGCCGCGGGTGCGGCCCTAGATAAGGGAAAAAAAAATTCTCTCACTTAGGCTGGAAGCAAACAACAGCTTGAGAGAGGCTCTTGAGAAGCAACCAAGCATGGGAGAACCCTAAAAATAATTTCATGAAAAAAAAGCTCATTTTTCATCCTCTCCTGGAATAGCATGACAAAGAAAATGCCACCACTATACCCTAGCTTATTTCTTTGAGAAATATCCCTATCTTTGAATTCATTTCAGCAAGTATTTACTAAGTACCAGACACTGGGTTAGGACCTAGGCCTTGTGCTAGTACTGCAGTTGCAACAAGTGCAACTTGTGATACTCTATTCCTTGACATTTAGTGATACTAAAGATGACTCCCCTTCAACTCACAGAGTGAAGACATCAAGTGAGGACATGTCCCGTGGTGTTTCATAGACTCCAAGAGGACCCTAATGTAATCTCGGTATTTTCCCAAGGGTATAGATTGTGCATGAACAGTGTAAACCTCAGGATGCTTAAACAGTTTAAATCTCAATTTCCACATGAAGTTTCCACAAGAGTGAATTAAAAGACCGAACACTCCCACATTAAAAAGAATTCATCATACTCAGAGAAAAGTAATTTGTTTTATTGTATAAATGACAATTTCAACAAGTGCATAAATTAGATATAATTATATAAACTGGAAGATAGGATATTTACATCCAAAAATCATTCGTGTAATGAGCAATTTAAATATGTTAAATATAATGAAAAATTTAGAATGTTAAAAATTTCTATATTTGGGCCTCATAAAAAAAACAAAGACAGGAATTCTTCCCACATTCAGTAATTCACAGAGATTTGCATAACAATTCCCACAAACTGATTTCAGAAACAGAGTAATGTTAAATTTTCTGAGTACAAACTGTGAACTACTATGGATTGCGTTTTATATAAAATTGTTTGAGGCAGTCTGTATAAGAAATAACATCAAGATACATAATTGCACAAATCTGAAAGGCCTTACAGGTCTCATCACAAATTACACTGCTATCATAACTCACAAAGAAGTAACTGTAGTATTTTATAAACTGTTTACTGTCTAGGATTGCAAATTGTTTGGCTAATCCATACAAACTTTTTGGCTGCAAATCTTCAATGTCATAGGTCTGGGTCAGGTTATACTCCAGCTTCCAATTGGATTCTCCCTTTAGATTAGCATCAGTCAGGTTCAAGTAATACTGCAGCATGTTCTATAGTAAAAACAGGTAACAAAGTCTGGATCATTTTTGGCATGTAAAGTACCACATAGCAAGAAGATCCTTATGGGATTTATGTGACATTATTAATTTAACCTGTAGTCATTTTTAAAAAGAATTGCTTTTGTCTTTTTTTTTTTTTTTGTCATTTTAGGGCATGTGGAGGTTCCCAGGCTAGGGGTCCAATCGGAGCTGTAGCTGCAGGGCTATGCCACAGCCACCACAACGCCAGATCCGAGCCGCATCTGCAACCTGCACCACAGCTCACGGCAATGCCGGATTCTTGACCCACTGAGCAAGGCCAGGGATTGAACCCACAACCTCATGGTTCCTGATCAGATTCACTTCTGCTGCGCCACAACGGGAACTCCTAGAAAGAATTGCTTTTAAAGCAAAAAATAAAAAAGGCCCAATAGAAAAATCTATATTGTTTTTCATTTAAAAATAATGAAAGAACATAATAGAAAATAATCCAAAATGCAAAAGGAGACATATAAAATGAAAAGCCTTCGATTCACACACCTCAGAAGTAACTACTGCTAATAGTTTTGTATAAATCAGTCGTATGCTGGCAGTGGCCCACAAGTGCTAGCTGTCAAATTTTCAGGTGTCTTTTGAGTGAGTTGATAATACATTGGCTGCTTGAAATTGGCCATAATGGGAGTATTTATATCATGGAAATTGTAAGACACTACAAATAAGAGCATTTTTCCCCCAATAATGAACAGTTGTTAAACATTTACCAGCACTCCAGTGTACATGTGCTATTCTAGACTTTAGGTAAAAAAAAAAAATACAAATATTTAGAATATATTTCTGTATCTATATGTTGGCTTTTTCAAAAAATGAAATCAATTATACAAACTTTTGCATTTTAAAAAATTATATGATACTATATCAGGGACTACTATATGCAACTATACGCTAATAAAATAGAAAACCTAGAAGAAATGGACAAATTCTTAGAAAAGTACAGTCTTCCAAGACTAAACCAAGATGAAAAAGAAAAGATGAGCGGACCAATCACAAGTACTGAAATTGAAACTGTGACCAAAAATAAGCAACTAATAGTTGCAAGGAAAATTCCTTTGTGCTATTTTATCAGTCATTTGTCTTATTTCTCATTTAATCTAATGTTTATGGATTAAACCAGATTCTCCTGCCCTGCTTTTTTTATAAAAACATACTCTAGGCAATAACAGAGCTATCTCCTATTAAATTCATCTAGGAGAAAAACATACTTACATCAACAGAGTCTTTAACTGGGAAATTCTTTTTAAACTCTGTTTGTTAAAAGGGGCAGTACCCATAAGCTAAATGCCCGGCCCTTTGATGCTGAACTGATATAAAGCACAGAGTCACATACCAGCTCCAGAGAACTCTTGTCTCAAAGGTACTGCTCAATTTATTTTCTTTACAAAAACATTTTTTACCAATATTTATTAAGTGCCAAGCATTTTTTAAAGTTCATGTAATCCTCTCAGCAACTCAGCAAGGTTAGTAATATTTGAATCCCCATTTTACAAAGGAATAGACTGGGACATGGAGAAGTTAGGTTAAGACTACTCTTCAGAGAGTATGGTTTCAGAGCCTACTTTCTTCTTCAAAGCTATGTTATGGCAATTAGTAATTATAACAAATATGACAGTGAAAAGTTTCCTATGCCTGAAAGTCCACAAAGAAAGCACTATCCAATGAAACCCTTATCTAAATAAATGTGAAGTCCTTAGGAGGACAGAAGCAGCTTCCCAAAGGCTAACCTCATAATGCCCTACTTAGAAAGTGCTGGCATTCCCAATATAAAAAAGAAGAAAGACATCCTGAGATTTCAACGTGAAGTACAACACACAATAGCTCCACTGAAAATATTTAACTAAACTAATAAAAACCACAAGGATATGTGTAATTACGGGTCAATTCTAAAACTATGCCAACTTACCAATAATTTATAATCACGAGGATCATACTGAAATAGTCTGATACCAGGATTGTTGGTCAGTTTTTCCAAAACATTCTTCACTGGGGTAACAGCAGGTGCCACAAACAAAGAATTTATTGGATTTCCTGGACACAACATATGTACGTAAACATATTTTTAATAATTGAGTTTAGTGATATTAAAAATATGAACAAGTTCTAGATTCAGAGGTTAACAGTTCATAACAGCCAAATCATGTGTGATCCTTGATGGATCCTGATTTGAAACAACTGTAAAGAGAAGCTTTTGAGAAAACAGGAAAATATTTTTATTATGGAGAGATTAAAAGAATTCTTATTGATTTTGTTAGTAAGTTAATGGTATTATGATTATGTACGTTATCCATATATTTTAGCAAAGAATACAGAGCATATAGGGCTGAAATACATTTGATATTTGAGATTTACTTTTAAATATTTCAGAAAAAAAGAATAAAAATGGATAAGTAAAATAAATGTGGCAGAATCTTACAGAGAGATGATGAATCTAAGTGATGGTATATAGGGGTTTGCTTTATCATGCTCTCTGCCTTTATATATATTCAAAATGTTTCATGATAAAATATACAACTTATTACAAGTATACACATATAAAAATACAAAGCTAAGTTTTTATACTCTATCTATAATAATATACCAATAATTACATAATAAAAATTTGATTAGGAGTTCCCATCGTGGCACAGCGGAAACGAATCTGACTAGGAACCATGAGGTTGCGGGTTCGATCCTTGGCATCTCTCAATGTGTTAAGGATCCAGTGTTGCCATGAGCTGTGGTGTAGGTTGCAGACGTGGCTCGAATCCTGTGTTGCTGTGGCTGTGGCTGTGGCGTAGGCCGGCGGCAACAGCTCTGATTAGGCCCCTAGCCTGGGAACCTCCATATACTGCAGGTGCGGCCCTAAAAAGACAAAAAAAAAAAAGGAATTTGATTAAAGTGTCGCCATGTTTCATACATATCTATTATAGAGCTAAATTTCTTTCTGAGTAAAAAAGATATCAAATGCTGAAAAAGCCCACTTCTTATAGATGAAAACATTCCAAAATTGTACCCCAATTATTATTGAAAAAAAAATACATATTGATTTATCACTAGTCTCCTGACTAGTGAGAAATCAGAACTCTTACTAACTCAGTTTTCTGACTTCATGCAGAAGTGATCTTTAAAAATAATTATTCTTATTTAATGCTAGAGCTTTTTCTATTTTTTTCTTTTAATGCTGAGTAGATGATAATGTCTATAAGCACTTAAAAGACCTTAATATATTTTATTTTAAACTAACAGTAAATTGTACTTTGCTCTTTAAATTCGGAGAGGTAAAACCACTCATATCAAAAGAAACTTGAGTCTGGCTGGTAAATAAAAAGCAATGGTTCTCTAAACTTGAGAACTTAAAGAACTTTGGGTGAGCCGAGGAGTTTAGAGGTTTTTGTGCTGACAGCAATGAAATGATGATGGCCTGGTGGAGCTAATAGCAAGAAACCCAGTTGCAAGACTCAATATGATTTGGACAGTCACTATATGCTTGTAGAGGGTAACTGAGAGAAGGCTGGCAGGTAGTTTTAATAAAATTTAATTTACTGGATCAGTATAAATCAATGGATATTCATTGCTTTGCTCTAGCATCTTAGATTGGGGTGATGCAAGTAGAACATTATATTACCTTTTTTGTCTGAAAGCACCATGATGCTATCTCTGTGAGTGTGTCCATAAAATTGTCCTGCAATGATGCTACTGTATTTTCTAAAAATATCTATCAATTTTTCATTATAGTATTCTCTCACTGCCGTGGTGCTCCTTGAATAAGGCAGATACCCTACTGGAACATGAGCTATGATGTACACCTGGAGGAAGAGACACAAGAGGACTGATGAGAATCTGCACATTTTACATTTATCGTAACTAAATGACATTTAGATACCCAAGATTGAAAGTGTGCTAATTACATTTTAGAAAACAGATACCATATCTCTTATTTATTATCAAAAAAAGATGCAATTATGCAACTATTAATGGCCCTATATTTGTGCTTGTCTCACTTAAACTACATGGTTTGTGCTATAAGGTAACTATGACCTTGCTCAAAAAAAATTTTATTATCAACAGTTGTCAATCAATCTTCAAAGCATTAAAAACAAAACAAAATAAAATGATCAATGACAACAGAGGAAAATCATAAGGTGTTTCATGCAAGAACATCTTTAAATTTTGATACTTTTATTAATACCGGACCCCCCACAAACTCTAATGCATACACAAGTTTAACCCTCTGTTTATCCCCTGATAATGCTGGTCTATGGCATCTACCTTCTCCTTCTTTTGCTGAGAGGTGTTCAGTGTACTTTCTAGCCATTCAAACTGATTCGCTGGGTCAGTCTTATTTAGGGTCACAATATTTGGGCTGTAGTATAAGTTCGTGTTGAGACTGATGATCCTAAGGTTCAGATTAGTCGAAACTTTCTGTGAATAAAAGCCACCTATAAAAACAAATGTTTAAACACATTCTAGAAAAAAGACATGCAGATACATAGACACTGTGAGAGCAAATTCTTAATTCTGGTTTACAAGCCATTTAGGGAGGTTACACTTCTTTCCCATTGTTTAGTTTGCTCTTCCATAGGCTATCAAAGGATAAGAATCATATTTAACAAACACTTATTGAAACTCTATGTGGGAGTTCCCCTTGTGGCTCAGAGTTATGAACCCAACTAGCATCCATGAGGATGAGGGTTTGATCCCTGGCCTCGTTCAGTGACCTGTGGTGTAGGTCATATACGTGGCTCAGATCTGGCATTTCTGTGGTTGTAGCATCAGCCAGCAGCTGAAGCTCTGATTCGACTCCTAGTCTGGAAACTTCCATATGCCACAGGTATGGCCTTAAAAAGAAAAAAAAGAAAGAAAAAAAAGAAAATCTACTATGCGCCAGATCCCATGCTGCCAGTGCCACGTATTGAGGTAACAGCATTCATATCCAACATTCTCATGAAAAGATAACCAAATGTCTTGGCACTAGGCAGTAAGTACTGAATTTTATAAAAGAAAGATTAATACATCAACTCCTACTTTTGTACGTTTGGGGAGTTAAGAGATAGCGTGAAATCTAAAATCCAAAGAATGGGAACATACATGGATCTTGCCAGAGAATACAGACGAAGAAATGGAAGGGCCTCCAGAAAAATGGCACAGAGGCTCTTCAGAACTAGCACACCCAAGCAAACATTAAAGATCTAAGTCTAAACATGAGCTGAATAAAAGCTAGAGACAAGTCAGGGATAAGTAAATCTTTCACTTACCTTTCCTTAAGGTACTTATAGCTTCTTCATCCAGCCATGGTTTCCAGAGGTTTGCTACTGCATTGTACACCTTGCTGGTGACTATAGGCAGTTGATCCTGGCCACAAACAATATAATCCACCATTGAAACCCTAAAGCTATATGGACTAATTAATTTAAACATTACTTGACTGATTACTACGATGTTAGGCATCTGGAGATGAAAGAATACTAGAGAGGTTTAATTTTCAAGAAATTTATAACTCAGTTGGGAAGGGCAAAATATAACCAGTCATCTCTAAGCCAGTGTGTTAGGTACCACCACAAGGGTTCTGAGAGTGGAGGAGCAAGAACAGTCAAGTCTGGCCCAGAGAGTCAGCAGGGAGAGTGAAAAGAGCATATGAACCAGACTTTGAAAATGATTTCATCAAGTTGAAAGAAAGGGAATCCAAGCAAAAACAATGGCCCAGATACCAGCATGGCGCCATATACAGAAGAAAGCACCTGCTTTGGCCTGGCTGGGGTATAGAGAGGGTGTGGAAGTGTGCTCATTAAAGAGACACTGAAGTTCCCTTCGTGGCTCAGTGGTTAACGAATCCTACTAAGAACCATGAGGTTGTGGGTTCGATCCCTGGCCTTGCTCAGCAGGTTAAGGATCCAGCATTGCCGTGAGCTGTGGTGTAGGTTGCAGATGCAGCTCGGATCTGGCACTGCTGTGGCTGTGGCGTAGGCTGGCAGCTGTAGCTCCTATTCGATCCCTAGCCTGGGAACCTCCATATGCCGCGGGTGCGGCTCTAGATAAAGGCAAAAAGACAAAAAAAAAAAACAGTTTTGGAGTTTCCGTCGTGGCTCAGTGGTTAACGAATCCGACTAGGAACCATGAGGTTGCGGGTTCGATCCCTGGCCTTGCTCAGTGGGTTAAGGATCCGGCGTTGCCGTGAGCTGTGGTATAGGCTGCAGACGCGGCTCAGATCCCGCGTTGCTGTGGCTGTGGTGAAGGCTGGCAGCTCCAGCTCCTGTTAGACCCCTAGCCTGGGAACCTCATATGCCGCGCATGCGGCCCAAATAAGGCAACAACAAAAAAAGAGACACTGAAGATAGGTTTAAACCTGAACACACAAGGCCTATTGGAGCATGCCTAGGAAATGGAGAAAATGTCATGATTTTAGAATTAGAGTCCTCTGGACAGTAGCATAAAGCTTCTTAACTTCTTGAATGAAGACTTATAACCACGTTTTTGATATGAAGTCTCTTTATGTCAGCTTAAATTATGTCAACGTTTTGATTTTTAATAATATATGTATAATAGACTATAAAGTATCTTTTTATCATCCTATTTTATTATATTATAATAAAGTGTCTTTATATTGAGCTCTAGGGACGGAAAAAACTTTGAGAAAGCAGATACTGAATAAAAACACAGAAATAACTTATGAAATTGTGTAATTATTCCTACTTTTTTCCAAAAAATTATATTAGAAAACTGAATTCATTATCTTCACTCTGCTCATTTCCTTCTGTATACTGGTGACATACATAGGTCTGTTTCTTAAAGAAGCTTAAGATGAAGAATGTCATCATTAATTAAAATGCTTAGTTTCTTTGAGGATGACGCTCAAGTCACATTAGTTCCTAATACATATGCCGAATGATGCACGATGAGAACATAAATACATTCAGGGCAAGAAACAAACAAATGACTTATTTGAACTGGAGCTAATTATCCAAAGTATATATTCAATTTGTGTCAGAGGTCAAGAATCATCTGCCCGAAAAATGACACAATGGCTTAGGCTAATCTAAATTCTGGTTAAAAAGAATATAAAGGAAATCCAGAATTAATAACTCACAAACTGGATAACTGGCTTCCAAAAACTCAGTAGGGACCTAAATTTGTATGAACTATTAGCAGTCATTTTCAAGTCTCCAAAGTACATGTCTTGCCTTCCTCAATGGTTAGCAGTAATAGCATACTCTGCCTCTGTGAGGCCCCTCCCTAACCCTATTATCAGCTAGCTATTAGCATAATTTTAACACTACTGATGGGGAAAAATCTTTTAAGCATTTCTGGAAGTTGTTACCAAATTTACCTGTGGCCAGTAGTCATGATTACCCAGTGCTGGGAAAACCTGGAGATTTGGAAAGAGATTCTGGACGGTGGTTGTCATATTAGCAATTACATTTATGACTATGTCTGTTGAGAGTTCATGCACTGGAACGTGAGGTGGGCTATCCCTAAAAAGCAGACAGAATCATAGAGAAGAAAATCAGTTTCTATAAAAAGTCACTTGAGGAGTTACCACTATGGCACAGTAGGTTAAGGATTCTGCGTTGCCATGGCTGTAACTTGGATTCGATCCCTGGTCCAGGAACTTCTTGAATGGAACTAGAAGATGATGTTTACAAAACTGCTTTCAGAGGTTAACTCCCACTGTTGCCTTTTGGGTTTTGATTACTTAATCAAGACCTATTAGCGCATTAATAGACACTTCCAGACACTGACATAAATATGCTGTTTATGGATTCACCTCTTGGTTTACATGGACAGATTTCTAGGGCCTGTGTTCTAAAAAAAAAAAAAAAGCAAACCAAAAAATCCATTGGGACTTTTAAAGTTTTTCTTGCCCCTAAGAAAGTTGATTAATTTGACCTAGTGTTTTTTTCGACCCAAACAATTGTTAAAACATAATTAATATTCTTATGACATTCAGCATTTTAATAAAGCTTAGGACACGGTAGACAAATACTGAGTAACTAATGGTATTTATATAGTCACTTACCCTGTCCATATCATGAAAGATGCTTCTTGTCCTGAATTTTTAATAAAATCAAACGCTGACAAAATGAGGTGATAAGGAGAATCACACAGAACATCTCCAAAAGGGCCAGGATTGGATGCTTTTGCCCCTTTGGATGAAGCACACACTTTTGTACGGTCATCTGTGATGTGGTAAGTAGGGTCTAAGTGTAAGTCAGTCACATGCCAAAACTGTCCTGTTGATGGGGAAAGAAATGGTGTTAAATCTACTTCTCTTTTGGAATTTTCATACAAACATTTACAGTAAGACTAGAAACAGTTGCTCCACCCTGTGACAGAGGAAAGCCCTACTAATTTAAATAGTCATATGCCCTGAGGTTATATACAATCTTTCCCTCTTAGAAATAAGGATTCTAAGGACAGTGGGAAGACTTTACTAGAATTGACTATTTACCTCTATCAGAACTGATGAGGTCAGTGGCAGCATGACTAGCTGGCAAAGATTACATAAAAACATATGATTGTATAGACATATATATGGAGACATCCTTCTGGGAAGTCAATAATAATCCTATATCATTTCTAAAAAGCATGTCTCCTTTGTAGAATTTGTTTTAGAATTGATTTATATTCTTGTAGAAAAACGGACATAGAAATATGATGTGGTTTGTTAGTGTTCCACAGTGAATAGACTGCAGAACCAGGAAACACATCTCACCCCTAATTTCTTGTAAAACCTTGCCTCTCAACCCTAATGGAAAAAGAAACTTTAATCCAGCTTTCAGCCAAAACTAGCAATTCCCAGAGGTTCTTAAGAGCTATTTAATAGAGGAATATCTTCCATCATATTAAGGGAAGCATTTGCTAAAGGAGGTACTTCCTTTGGGTTTTCAGGGAGACTCCCGGGACCCATTTGATAGCACCCTTGCTTGGAAATCATTTTGAGAAAGATTCTTCCATTGATGGAAACACTAAGAATCACAGCACTGTCTCTCTTTATTATTTATTACGTGCCAGGCATTGTGACAAGCAATTTAAATATACTATGCCATTTCATTCTCAAACTACTCTGAAGTTGGAATCATTTCAGAGTTGAGAAATTATTGCTGGATCAATTAGGAAATTTGCTCTAGTGTATAGACAGCTTAATAAATGGCAGAGTCAAAATCAAATCTCCATTTTGAAGGGCTTACACTTTTTTTTTTGTCTTTTTGCCTTTTCTAGGACCGCACCCATGACATATGGAGGTTCCCAGGCTAGGGATCTAATCGGACCTGTAGCCACCGGCCACAGCCACAGCAAAGTGGGATCCGAGCCGCGTCTGCAACCTACACCACAGCTCACGGCAACACCGGATCCTTAACCCACTGAGCGAGGCCAGGGATCAAACCCGCAACCTCATGGTTCCTAGTCGGATTCGTTAACCACTGAGCCACGATGGGAACTCCCAAGTTTGCTTATACTTACTTTGCCTATTTCTTCAACAATTTTGCTGACTTCTCATAGGCAACCAATACACTGCTTTAATATTGAGACTTTTTTCACACTCTGAATTTTAAACTCACTCATATTATGACTAATTTACAATCAGCAACACATCAGAAGTAACATAGTAGCATCAGAAGCATGAAGCAAACAAATAGGATGCAAAATTTTATCTATACATGTAATAAAATCTAAGTATGAATAAAACCCATAGATAAAGAAAAAGTAATTAATTTAATGTGAAAAGACATTATGTTTGGGACATTGTTTCTTCACAGCGTTTCTCTAATTTTATAACACATGTAAGTTCACAGCTAAAACGTGTTTCTTCACAGCGTTTCTATAATTTTATAACACATGTAAGTTCACAGCTAAAACGTGATAGACAAAAGATCCAGAACAAAGTAGACATAAAATAGTCTTTATGGCCAATTACTCGGTATTCAGTCCCCATTTGGAAGCATTTGCCAAGAGTAACTTATTTTATTCCATAATGTAGAAAATACATCAACACTTTTTCCGGCTTGGACATACTTTACCCAGCACATAAAGTGGATTGGCAGATAGCTCAGAATCACCCTGGAGGCTGCCCTTCCTTGGGATATAGATATACACTGTATTACAGTTTTATATAAATATGTATATTATTAGTCATAAAATGTTAAGGTATGTAGTAAACTATACAGAGAACGCATAGTGTTACACTTAAGAATGGGGGCTTTGGAGTTCCCCTTGTGGCGCAGGAAAAACAAATCTGACTCATATCCATAAGGATGTGGGGTTGATCCCTGGCCTCCCTCAGTGGGGATCCAGCGTTGCTGTGAGCTGTGGTATAGGTCACAGACACGGCTGGGATCCTGCGTTGCTGTGGCTGTGGTGTAGGCCAGCAGCTGCAGCTCCAATTCAGATTCAACTCCTAGCCTAGGGACTTCCATATGCTATGGGTGCGGCCCTAAAAAGAAAAAAAAAAGTCAGACTGCCTGGCTTGGAATCCAAACTTTAATTCCTAATCTAGGTGTATGATCTTGGCCTGTTTCATCTGTAAAATCGGAATATTACTGTCCAGTGAATGAGGATTAAGTGACTTAGTAGAAGAAAGAGCCTGGCATCTGGAGTACAACATTAGTTACAGTGTTATCAACTTGCAATGTCAAGCTTGCTTTTGAGATTGAATTTCCCATTTCCAGGTAATAGGTAAAATGTATTAAGTACTTACTGTAATTTTAATACTGTTTCTTATGCTTTACATGTATTAACTGATCATTATTTCCGTTTTAAAGATAAAGAACTACCGTACACAGAGATCAAGTCCAAGTCACTTATTTCACATGCAGCAGAGCCAAGACAGCAATCAGGAAATCTGACTCCCGAGTCCACATAGCTCTTAGCCATTGCACACAGTGCCTCTCTGTGTTTGATCACATTCAAATGTCCTTCCAGAAAAAATAAAAAAGTCCTTCCATATCTCTTACCTCATGCAAAATAGTTAACAACTAGACCTATATGAGATACTGTGCCAAGTAAGGGACATAAAATTGTTACTATATTAAATTTTTGTAAACACATGAAGGACACTTTCCTCTGATGTCACCTAGTACCTGGATTTATATATCTCCAACATTTAGAATGTGCCTGATCTACGGTAGGTCCTAAATAAACATTCATTATTTAGGTATGGGTAGATTCAGGATTTCCTCAAGGTCACATGGTAATGAAAGATGAACTGGAACCAGTCTCTCCAGACTTGCAATCTAGAGCTCTTTCCACTACGTTGCATTACTAGACAGATAAGTGAGGGGTGGTTATTTAGATGCACTGAAGGGTGTTCTTTAAGTAGAAGCCAAGAATGGAGCTCTGACAGGTTCTTAACCTCGGATTTATGTATTATGAACCTCTTCACTTCCCACCTCTAATAAAATTTATACAAAATGCTGTGTGTCTGTCTGTCTGTCTGTCCAAGGCCGTAAACCTGGCCTGTGGTAGAGTCCACACACCAATCCAGCCAGATTCTCCAGTTCACAGTCCAAAGTTCTTTTTACTACACACTGACTTTCTTGTTCTGCAGATAATCTTTCAAAGATTTCCAAAAATGTGTATGTGTGTGCTGTCAACATATCTAGATAAATGCTCAAAGAATCTTATAACTTATCTTAAAAGGTATAATTTATCCCAAAGACCCTATTAAACCATAATTCAGACATCTGGGCATATGGCTGTTGTTTAAAATAGGTGTTTTTATTGTTTATAATGTCTGTTCCTACCAAATACTCCAGCAGGTCCTGACCTCCTAAATCTAAAAAACTGTGGCCAAACTCCCCCACGGAAGTCTCCCTAGGCTGTGGTCCTGTGATCTCTAGAACTTGACAGAAAGGCAGCTGAGACTGGGAATTTGTGTGTGTGCACTTGTATACACACACACAGACACAGACACACACTCCACAGAATTGTAAAGAAGTCCAAGCTTTTGAGGTGGAAATCAGGGGGAGAAGGAAGGAAGGAAGATCACACCAGTTGGAAAGCATATACACTAATATATCCAATATGAAACTGGTGGATCTACACTTCACCAGGTCTTTGAATTGCAGTTACCCCTCTTCCTCCTTCTTCCTCAGGTGACTCCACCCTCCATCGCACAGCTTCCCTACCAGAAAGGAGCAGTGTGGAGGTTCCCTAGACCCCAGAAGGTTGTCATAGGCTTTCAGCTATCAGATCCTTAAAATCGAAAGAATTTGCCATTGGTTGGCCTCATGCAATCTGGGACATTTTATCTCAAAATCCTAAACAGCCCCATAATTAAAGAAGAACACCTTTAATAAAAGCAGAAAGCAGCCTACGTAAGTATTCGGGGACAATTTCTTGTTATGACTGACAGTTGGGAAATCTGATTAACACTTGTTACTTTCAACTGCCAGACAGCTGAGTCATGAGGACTTGGCTCTTGGTCAAAAAGGAAGCAGTTTTCTCCCAGAGCATTTCCAAAGTCGTGTGATAAGAGTGATAAAGAGGAGAGGTTTTGGCACTAAGCACGGCGCCCTTTCAGAAACAGCTATGATCAACCACCAAACAGCCTCCACCCACCTCACTTCCCCCCTCTAGATAACAGAGCACTTATACTTAGAGGGAGTCGCCGCGGGAAGTGGGGGTATCTTAACCTTTGACACTGAAGGCTCAGGTAGCAGCCTAAAATCTCTCATCCAGTTTGCCTATTCTGAACCGTAGTATCTATCGCAATTACCTGGAGGATTTGTTAAACAGATTGTGGGGGCCCAATTCTAGGAGTTTGGGATTTGGCAGGTCTTGTGTGAGGCTGAAAACTTGCATCTTTCACAACTTTAGGTGACGGTAGTACTCCTGGTACTGGACCTCACTTAGGGGAACCACTTCTACAATAGGCACTGAGTTAAGTGTTGGGAATGAATAAAACTGGCCCTGGCCGCGGGGAACCCAGGGGTGTCCAGGTAAAGTGGAATGAAGGCCCTGTGAGTTCCAACGTAGAGTAAGACGTGGGGAGCACCCGAACTGTGACGGGGCCTCTGGCTGAGGAGTGGGAAGACCACAAAACTTGGCCAGCACGACAGAAGAAATAAAGTCCCACTGATATTTACACTGCTGGGGAGAAACCAAAATCGCGCAGCTCCCCCTACACGCTGGGCAGATTCGGGGCCTTTGGGAATCCGGGGCAGATTCATTTTCCCTAGAGACACCCAGTTTTCCCTTCCTTTCCCCTAGGAGTAAAACACAGCCGGCGACACAAAGTGAAAACAACGTAGGAGGGGAGGATCCGGCCGCCGCGCCCTTTGCAGCGGAGCCGAGTTGGCTCTCTGATCCCTTGGTCGTTCTCTCCCTCCCTGCGCCCCGCGGCGGAGTCACAACCCAGCGCGCCGAGCCCGGGCCAAGCGCTCCACTGGCCCCACCACACGTCCCGGCTTTGCGCAGGCGCCTTGGTTGGCGCTCCCGGGCAGCTCCCAGGAACGAAAGGGTACGGACCACTCACCCACCGCGGGAGCAGGACTCTGGCCGCCAGCGGGAGCCAGGGGCAGCGCGAGGCCCGGGCGGCCGGACCAGGCGGCCAGCAGGCAGCAGACGAGCACGCCCAGCAGCGCCATCGCGGGTCGCGGCCGCTCCGGTTGTTCCGCGCCTCCACTTGGACCGTCGGGCCCGCGGCTGGGGAGGAGGCAGAAAACTTATACGAGTGTAGACGCCCAGCGGTCACGTGCGAGGGCAGATTTCTCAAGGAGGCGGTTGTCTTGACCTTCAGAGGCTGTTTAGCGAATATCCGTATTTTTGTTTATCAACTGGCCTGGGAGGGAATGCGCTTGTGGCAGTCCTGCGCAGATCATCTTCTCTAAATGCCACCTGGCCCAAAGCGCACGGGGCTCCTCTGCAGCAGTGATGCATAGAACTTCGAACTGTCTTAATCGGGAGAAGATCGGCAGAGGTCTCAGGACAGTAGCTCGAAGAGTGTGGTGCCCTTACCAGCAGCGTCAGTGCTACCTGGGAAATCTAGTTAGATGTGAAAATTCCCAGGCCCGTCGTCCCAGACCTACTGAGCCACAAACTCTGCGGATGAGGCCCAGCCGTTTGTATTTGTGCAGGTCCTCCACGTGATGCGAAAGTGAAGGTGATGGTGATGTTTGAGAATCACTGCTCAAAAACACTAGGTTTCAGGTTTTTTACTTGTTTGGGGTTTTTTCTTTGTTTTTTCAACTGTGTTAGAGCAATGTCTCAGAACTCTATGCTATGCATTCCAGATGCACTAAAATCATATATAGAACTGATGGATTTTACTCTCCAAGGAACTTTTGAGGATAGTATGACAAAGGAGCCAAGATCCCCAAAACTTCTTTGCGTTCTGTGTTCCTTCTATTAGCATTTATGAGGATGACATCTCTTTAAGATAAAGAAGCATATAGTTTAAATTTGTAGGGCATGGAATTCCTTTGAAGAAGAAAAAACCCTCCAGAATTACTAACCTCATAAAAGATGTTTTAAAGTATACTTGATTCCCGACAGAGAAACCTAATTTTGTACCCTGTGTAATTTAATGGGAAAGTGTCTCATGAAAGGGGCTTTGAAATGGGAATCAGGGCACCTCTATTTTCTGTTTAATGTCCTGCCAGGGCTGTTGAAGTCCTGCCTCAGCTTTAGGATGATGCAATTGCCATTGGAGAACCAAAGTGCTTTCTAATTATGTAAAAACAAAAACAAAAACAAACCTTGGAGTTTCTCAAGACTGTGGAAGAAATGGAGCAGAAAAAAAAAAGGAGGGGAGATGGATGTGAGAGAACAACTTTAAGGACAGCAAAGTAACTCGCAGGTTTCTAGGACAAACATTTTGAAAGGAAAAGGATTTTTTTTGAAATCATAAAAATAGCAATTTTCACTCTTTTTCTGATTTCCAATAAGTTTTCCTGGAAGCAGACTGGTTGTGAAGCAATAATTGGTTGTGAACTTCAGTAAATAATTATAAAATTTGGCATACATGTTTGGAAACTCAAGAAATGCTTACAGTTTAAAAAAAAATGTATTGAGTTAATGGGTGGAAACACAATTTTCCCTTGTACTCCCTTTGCATTCTTTGGTTTTCCTTTATACCCTGTCTCCCTAAGAAGCACAAAGCTGCATGCCTTAACATCTCTGGGTGAACACCTCACACCTGGTCATGCGTTTGTAGGTCCCCAGGTTTCTATTGTAGGTATAATTTGTTGTGAGGGTGTAGATCTGGGTGAGAGCACTGGTGACAGTCCTTACTCATGGTCAGGAGTCCGTGACTGGATTTCCTAAGACAACATTCAGCATATTTAGTATCGGTGAGATCTTGGAATTTCAGAAGTGCTCTTCCGGGGCCAGTTGGCCAAGTTGTCTTTGGGCTTGGTAGTTTTTCCTTTTTAACTGTGTTAATAAACAAAAAGAGCAAACCAGAAAAGTTAGTACATTGGCATATTACTGTATGGGATAGAATACAACTTGAAGGAAAATGATTTGCAACAAATTGTAAACATTTAGGAAACAAAAAAATATTATCTTCCCAGAAAAATGCATTTGATCCATCCACTATTGCAACGCTGATCTTTTAACCGATTGTAACTTTGCTTCCCAGGAGGCCATCCCAACACCTTTCCATTGTTCACTCTGTGAGACTGTTGTTATGGAAATGAATGTCAGGAGTTTATTTGACCTAATTATAATGGCTAAATCCCTATCTTTGCCCTTCTTTCTTTAAGAATAGAGAGGCCAGAAGTCATGCTTCTCTTAGAGCATAGGCTGAAGTCACCAAGAGAAAGCAATCTTTCTCCAGAAGCAGAGATAAGGCTTCCAGAGAAATTGAAGGATTGCCCTCTTTGCTCTGTTTCACGCTTTTATAGATAAAGATAGACTCTAGTTTTAGTAATGGTAATCTGAGCCAATCTCATTTTGACATTCACAGTAATTGTACATTCAAGTGTTAAATTCTATAACTGCATTTTAGACTTTTCTACTCTTTATTATAGTAGTTAAAGTAATACGATAGTCAGGTAATAGTATCATTATGGTGAACTGTGTAAATTGAAGGAAGTTTCCTCATACTTATATCTGTAAGTTAATTGGACCTTGGATTAGCTTACAGAAACTTTCAGAAAACACAGGAATAATTAAAAATGAATATTGAATGTTTATCCTGAAAAGTGTTTACTCTTTCCCTGCTACACCCCTCGCCCCTTACAGAGGCTAACAGAGGAAAGTTTTCCTAAGGAATGATTCAGGAAAAATAAAATCTTGTGTTTTTGTTTCAATGAGAAATGTAGCTAAAATATTAATTTTTGAGAAGAAGAAAGGGGAAAATACTGAGCAATTCTCAGTATTACTCACTAGTTAAGAGAACTTGGACGTATGAGTTTAATCTTTAATTTCTTCATCAAAAAATAAAAAAAAAGAAAATCTGCCTTACCTGCTTCACATTGTGCATTTGAGACAATGTATAAAAAGCCTCTTTTAAACAGTGAAATACAAAATAATATTTATTTGTACTTTACAGATGGGAAACTTAGCCACTTACAAAGAGATATTTACTTTCATTTGATCAGCTCAATACCAACAAATTCCATCCCCACCTCCTAAGCCCACCACCCCAGCCCCAACACGCAAAGGAATTCAGATGCCTTTAGGTACACTCTGCACACTCCATTATATCCACTTTAGCACTACTATTGGCTTAGTTCAACTCAATGTACTTATCTGGAGACATATCCCTATAGTCCAGGATAAAATTTACTCCCTTTTCCTATTTACCCCTCCATAGGAAACTTGAATGAACAACATTTGGATTATATGAGATTTTGATTATATTTACCTTTCAAAAAGACATTTTCATGTATATCAGCTTGCTTCTTCAGATTGCCTGTTTCCTTTGTGCAGGTCAGCCCACCAAAACAAGCTCCTTTGGATCCTGGCCAAATGAATTTCATCATCACAAATTCTCTAGACGTATGAACCAAAACTATGGCATTTCCATATTTCCCTAGGCTTCTGCTTGTTTTTTTAATTAGTATTTTAAATAAAATGCTAAATTTCCCTGCCTCACTTTATGCCATAAAATGCTATTTTTATTTAAAACTCTCTATACAATTCCCAGCCAAATTAGTGATATTAAAAAGAACAACAAAATTTCTCATGGGTCTAAGATTTTTATTTCAACTCGATTTGCATTCCAGTGGAAAGTATAGAATGTATCCACTTTTTTTTTTAAAGGCTTAAAAGTTTAATGTGAATTATAAAATGTGTTAAATGTGCAGATCAAAACTGGTTTTGACTGCTTGTAGTAACCAGTTTTTAAAACAAGGTTTTAAATCACCATTTTCCACCTCCACACCAAGGATAACCTTCTAATTAGCGATCAGCTATGCTGTAATAGCCGTATAGCACTGAGACTTGAGTAAACAGAAAGGTTGAAGAGCTTCTCCATTCCCAGATCAGGAAGCTTCCTAGGCCTTCTCATAGTGGCGAACAGCAACCACATCACCGAAAGTAAGAGTCTGAAAGATTCAAAAGATAACCAAGTCTTTTCACACAGGAACATCAGTAGCTGAAAATTTTAAAGGTTATAATAAATATAATTTAAGTATTGCACAAAAGAATAATGGCATTTACAAACATTAAATGCTGGATAAACTCTTCATTTTTAAAAATGAAAAGAAATCCTCATATTTGAGGGTTTGTTTGGTTTGGTTTTTTTGCTGAGCCTGTGGCATCGGGAAGTTCCTGGGTGAGGGAGTGAACCTGCACTACAGCACCAGCTTAAGCCACATCAGTGACAATGCCTGATCCTTAACCCACTCAGCCCCACTCAGCCATCAGGGAAATCCAGTATTTGTTGAGTGAGTAATATGAATACATAGCTTATGTCTCTAAAGGCAAATGAAGTGAAAGCTGAAATTAACTATCTGGATTCAGGTCAAAAGAATTCCATTTGCCTTAAATTATCAGGATAATTAGGGAAGATTAGCTCTCTGCTTTAAAAGTATATGTAATTTACAGTAAGTTTTAATAATAGTTTTCTTCTCCTTTCTTTTCTATTCCTTTTTGACCAAGCAAGCCCACACCATGTGGAAGTTCCCAGGACCAGGGATCAAACCCGTAAACAGCAGAGACCCAAGCCACAGCAGTGAAGATACCAGATCCTTAACTCCAATGAGACACAAGAGAACTGTAATAATAGTTTTAAATTCAGGACCTAGATAAATTTCTAAGGTTTTTAGAAAATCCAAATTATTTATTTTTATTTATTTATTTATTTATTTGTCTTTTTGCCTTTTTCCTAGGGCTGCACTCACAGCAAATTATTTAGACAAATGGTATTTGGAATGACCTGTTCAACAATCAAAAAGAAAAGTGAATGTACAAATGTTCTCATTGCTTTGGCTGACATGTTTCAGCTGTGTGACCCTTGGTGGTAAGGTGGCTATAATGTGGCAACACAGGCTCTTATGTCAAATCCAACATGAAGAATTGCTATAAATCCTGGTTACAAAATTTGGTGTTTTTCAGTGTTCATCATTTTCATGTGGTCCTGTGACTGGTGTTCCCTTGTCATCCATTACTTTCATTTGCTTTTTTGAACTCAGTCTTGTCTGATTAGTCTTACATGCCAACACTGAGCTATCGACTTTTCTGTATTGAGGAAAAAAATGATAAAAACATAAAGGAGAATTTCAGATTGAATCCTTTATAAATGAATCTTTTTGTTTTTTGATGATGATTGCTGAAGGAAAATATGGGCAAATATTCATCAACATGAAAGGAAAACTGTCCCTCTGTCCCCGACTCCGACTTCCATCCAAGAAAAGAAGTATAATATGAAACCCCTATCTCAATCCAGAACAGCTGCTAGTCCAACGAAGAAGGAAAATGAGTCAATCAATTGTCTTAAATCACCAAAACAAAAATCCTTCTTCTTATTATCTTAGAAGGAATATGTAAAACAACCGCCCCCCAAAAAAACAAAACAAAAAAACCCTCCAAAATGATGCATTGACTGCTTCAGTGTCATCAAAATTCCTTTACTAGGCTCAAAAATAAGGAAGGAAGGAAGGAAGGAAGGAAGGAAGGAAGGAAGGAAGGAAGGAAGGAAGGAAGGGAGGGAGGGAGGGAGGAAGGAAAGAAGGAAGGGAGGGAGGGAGGGGAAGGAAGGAAAGAAAGGGAGGGAGGGTATGTGGTGCTTGATTAAGACATGACATTTTTATGATGTTACTCCATCACTAGGGAAATTATTTTAAAATTATTTTTCATTTTATAATTTTTACGACTATTCAGTATTGAACAGACTGTCTTCAAGTCATCTTATGCATTAAAAAGAAAGACTGAAAGGAAGTAATATCAAAATGAGGGGATATTATAAAGGATTTTTATATTTTTGTTATACTTTCTTGCTATATTCTAAACTATCTCCACTGAATTTGTATAACCTTACAAAAACCAAAATATAAAATGTTTAAAAATCTGTTGTTTATCTTAGAAGCTATGAAGTAATTTTTCTGAGATTTACCAAACTTGATATCATAATATCATCTTTACATAATTTTCATGGTGATTGATTTTATATTTAGATTTCATTTGAGGATTCGACATTCACAGGAACCCAACAAAAATTGTTTTCTTTTGATGCAATTTTAGCTAAATCAATGGCAACTTTCAAAAACTACATATAAGTAAAATTTTTCTCTTTTTCTTTAATTAGAGAAGCCAAGTGGAGGAAACATTAGCTAAGGTATTTTTATTTCTCATGTTTTACACATGATTAAGAAACTTGCTAGTGACAATGTTATTAAGGTGGGAGAGATGGGAGAAAAGGAGGGAGGGAGGGACCGGGAAGGAGATGGGAAATGTAGGGTTGGGGAGGGGGACAAGAAAGGAAAAAGAAGCAATTACTCTTACTCACCATAACCATCTTGCCGTCTTTAATCTCTCTTACAAAATTTGTTTCTTTGCCATTCCACTTCTGTACATGAACAAGTTTGTCTCCATCCAGGCTAACAACAGACTGAGACCAACAACAAAATGCAGAATATAGCAATAGTGTAGATGTGATTTCTGATATGGAAATCAAATGATTTCTAAAAGAGTAATATAATTGAATAGTGATCAAATAATTATCACATTTTTACTATTTCCTGTTGCTTCCAGAGTCATTATCAAGAAAACTCTAGTAATTCATAATTTGATTGAAATGTGTGCATCCAGATGCAAAGATTTACACATCACAAATAAAAACTCTGAACTAGTCCTGACTAATCATCCTACTCCTATAAACAAAGCCTTAGAATGAGGCAAGCTATTGATTTAGTCAGTCTGAAACAAAATGCAATCTTTCTTTCAAATGAACACTATCCAGTATTTTCTGAAACACAGGTTTGATATACAATGAGAAACAAATGGCAGACAAATTGATTTAAGATATGATCAGGAGCAGATGGCCACTGTTCAGAAATAGATTCTAGATAAACAAATAGATTCAAGGTTTGATCCAGAGCAGGTGGCCACTGTTTAGAATGTAAGCTATAAACACCAGCATGCAGAATTAACCCTGGGTCCTTCTCTCTGAAGTGAAATACTAAGAATACTTTTCACTTCCCATTGTCTAGGAAAAAAGAACCATCGGGACTCTCTCCTTTATTCTCTTCTCCACATCCCCATCCCAGAATAGGAGTGGCTCCTTACCTTACAGTTTCTGTCATCTGCTGTGGTTTCATCAAACTCTTCTCCCAGATGGAAACTAATCTCTGTGTTCTTGAATGTGCTTTGAGTCCTGATCACTACTTTGTCCCCCTCCTGACTGATGATCACCGTTGGTTTGGTTACATTTCCCACCTGCCTAGTGGCAAAGCCCACACCTAAAGTAGCAAAAGGAAGCAGTACGGTCAGCTGCAACCTCCAAAATAGCTCCCAAAGCAGGAATCTACTTTCCTATTCTGGAATTGACGTCCTAAAGTATAAGTTTCATTAGAGTATGTTTAGCCCAATAATTATGCAAGGCAACTCCTGTGCTATAACAATAAGTGGATGCTTATCTGGGTACATAAATAGTAAGAGGATGCTGGAGAAAATCGAAAAAGGCATAGGAGCTTCGCGTCCTCCACGGAATATCCAATGCTCCGTTATTTGGCCCTAGGCAAGGAAGCAGGCAAGTGCCACTTTTAAAAATCCATCCCGTGGAAAATGCACAGCCTAGCACCCGATTATGACAATGTGATCTGTTTTTGTCTCTTGCTAATCTGTTGGACAGAAAAAGGAATCCTCAAGTGTCTGAAGCCGCAGGTTAAGAGAACACATCTTATTTTTTACCTACCCAGAGCCTTCATGTACTCATCAAAGTTCTGACTGTCCGTCAGCTTCCAGGTAGCACAGAAAGCTTCCACCATCCTTGCCCTAATCCCTTTAGCTTCAGAATCAGGTTAAAGAGGCAGAGGCAAGGATCTTCGGATCTTAATGGCCACTGCAATTCAGAAGACCCCTTTGCGCCTCGCGGCAGCTCCAGCCTTCTTATTTAGAAATGAGGCGGGCAGAAAGCCAAGGATTTGAATTGCAAACACAGTCGGTCTTTCCAGGAGGCTGTTGCCAGCGGAGGGGGTGGGAAGGGGGCGCTCAGCGAGGTTCCAATCCTCTTTGTGATTGGCTCGGGCCACTGGGTTAGCGGAGTAGGTCGATTCCTCCCAATCTCACCCTGAAGTCCTTCTGCTGAGAAATCTCTGCAAAGATTCAATGGGCTGGGGGCAGGGAGCGGAAAATGAGAGAGGGTCTTTCAGGTTCAGCTCGAAAACTTGGCAAAGGCCATTTTGAACTGTGAGGAAAGGAAAAAAAAACGCACAATAGGACATTCAGATTGATTTCCGTTGATGGCAAAGCTGGTTACAAATGAGCCCCCCCCCCTTAAGGAAAATCACTGAAATGCCAGACTTTTCAGACAAAGGAGGCTGAACAGTGTCTTTTTTCCCTCATATTTATTGGGAGAGCAAAACACGAGCTAGAATATGCCAAACTAGGGGGAGAGGAGGGGAAGGTGGTGTAAATTAAAGACTGCACTGCTAGAAGGCTATGCCAGCTGAGAGTTAATGGGACTCTAATTCTGGCCTCTTCCCAACACAAACCAAGAGAAGTTAAAGATCCCATTGTCCTTTTCTAAAAATCTAAGAACCAGAATGAGATGGAAATGGTGTCTAAGGGAGAGTATGGTTAGGATTCACTAATGAGCTACAAAAATAAAGCAAAGCATATTCTCTTTTCCCTTTCCCTCAACAGATCATAGAATCCATGTGAGAAAAAAATGGGACAGAAGTTCGTTCGGTAAGATTTTAAATGAGCTGCTCTATAGAACCTTTTAATATCCTGAGGCTGCATCTTCACAGATACAATCTGATCACTAGTTGCCGTTAGCATGGTGGGAAGGCAGGAGTGGGAGCCACACCAGAACTCAGAAGAGCTTCTAATCGGGTTTGTCCTGGCTTAGGGCATCTCAAGGATGGCAAGGTAGCTCCAGGGTTCTAAGTAAAGTATTTAGAGGACTCAGACTCTCCTTTACCCAGAGCATCTTTCTGTTTTGCTAGTGTAGACCACTAGTGAAAAGCAAGTTCCTCCGTTTTTGTGGAGATAGATCAGGGGAATCTGACTTTGCAGTCCTTGCTCTTCTCCCTCTCTCTTCCCGTTTTCACCTCAGCCCACTGCCTTTCAGCTTCTGTCCTCACCAAATACAAGAGACAAGGCTCAAAGTGCATCTTACTCCAAATTCGGCCCTATGATTCTACGTTGGGGTTTCAAAGGTACCTCAGGTGTTCATGTAGCATAAACTCAGTCTTTCACCACACCTGGTCTGCCTCCAGATTTCACCGTGTTTGTGAATGGCACCATCATCCACCCAACTGCAAACGCCAGAAAAATTTGAATCCTTTCTAACCCTTTACCCTCAAAGTCAATGTCAAGGCCTATTTTGCTTCCTGAATATTTTGCTAATTTGTCACTCTCCATCTATCCCCACAACTACCTTCTTAACTCAAGCAACCGCTGTCTGTTATCAGTCCTATGGCAATAGCCTCTGATCAGTAGCCACATCTGATCTCCTGACCATTCACTACACTACAATAAAGTCTGTATTTAAAATACAAATTTGCATCTTCCTAGTGACAAATGTTGTTGAGCACTTTTTCATGTGCTTCTCTGTGGCTAATGGATCTTTTTTAGTGATGTTACTTTTCAAATTTCAGTTGTCCATTTTCAATTGGATTATTTGGTCTTTACTAAATTCTAACAATCAGTAACAATTTTATAACAGTAAGAATTAGTAACAATCTTTTATATGTTCTTAGCTGAATGTGTTCTTCAAAATTTTTTTCTGTTCAAACAGAAATTTGATTTACACAAACCATCCTCCAAACTTCAAGCAGGAGTTAACTTGATATGGTAGTGGAATTCCATAGGAGGAGGCGCTATTAATTACCTCTCCCTCTGTGCTGTGAAATTTTTATTACACGTCTATTATTATTGATTGATTGATTGATTGATTGATTGATTTATCATCTTTTTGCCTTTTATCTAGAGTCGCACCCGTGGCATATGGAGGTTCCCAGGCTAGGGGTCTAACAGGAGCTGTAGCCGCCTGCCTACGCCACAGCCACAGCAACGCGGGATCCGAGCTGTGTCTGCAAACTTCACCACAGCTCAACGCAACGCCGGATCCTTAACCCACTGAGCAAGGCCAGGGATCGAACCCGCAACCTCATGGTTCTTAGTCGGATTCGTTAACCACTGAGCTACGACGGGAACTCCCATGTCTATTATTACACTTTTTAAAACATGAACCAGACCAGAGAGGAACTACACTTCCAGGTGTGGCACAATCTTGAAAAGTGTTGTATTTTTCTACTGGAGAATGAAATGCTAATAAAGGCAAGCTATTGAGGTCTGGACTGTCTTTCCACTGTCCTTATCATTCTTTTTGATTTTTTGCAGTTTTTTTCCCCTTTTACTTCCCATTATCTCAGTATTCCACTGTTTATATTTTCTTGAACATAATTTAGGAATTCCTCTATCTGCTTCTAGATCTGACAGAGTGATTTGGGAGAGAAATTTGTTCAAGGTTTGTTATGAAAGAGTTATGGACCTTACCTCCTCAGGCTATTTATATGCCACAATTTTCCAAGAAAACTCTCCTTTTCAGAAGTTAGTTTACTCCTGTCTGTTAGAGGTTAACTCAAATATTATTCACTCAAGGAGGACTGGATCAGAACATCAATTACATCATCCCATAGTTTTGTTTATGTATTATATAATAAATTTAATTAAATAATTTTATAATAAATTGTTTAATATCCTCCTCTCCTATTAGAATATGAAACCCTGAAGCATCTATTTTAGCATCTATGTTTTTTTCTTATTTTCTGTTGGGCTCTGTCCTCATTATCAGTATCAAGTTCACAGTGTTTGTTCAACAAATGTTAAAGGTATGAATAAATATAGAGAGTAGACATAGAGAATCAGAGAACTTCAAAAAAGTAAGAACTTAAACTGTTGTACAAATGGTCTTTTCCAAGTCTCTAGCCAAACCTGTCCTTTCTTTGCAACCCATATATTTCCCAGAGGAGTTCTAAACCTCTTCCTCCTTCCTGTCCTGTTAATTTGGAAGGGAATTAAGGCTCATTGTTTTTAGGATTCCTTTCTTTGAAGTAAAAGCACATAGAGTAGTCTGAGAGAACATCCAAATGTATGATGGATTTACTAAATGCAAGGATAGGAGAGGTTTGTGTTTATGCCATACGTGGAAAACTGCTACCAATGAGCATGCCTGGAAATGGTCCTTTCAATGGATCCTCCAATCTTTTTGATGTGGGTTATTGGCTTGTAAATAAAAAATTTAGAAGGTTTTTTTTTGTCATTGTTCCTATAATCCTTGAAGATCTCTATTACTAACTCTGCACATAAAACGCCAAAGCAGGCTTTGAGTAATGATTATCAGACAGGTAGCTATAAAAGGAAGGTGTTAGACTGGGATCAGCTGAAGATTAAAGAAACCACTCCAGTTATTTTTAACAGAAATAGGATGAAATACAGGGAATTATATGCTTACAAAATTCTTACAAGTGTTGGAGGACTAGGTTTTAGTCTGAACAGAACTTTCAGTAATTTCCCCAGAACATACCATTGAATTAAACAAACTGGCCTGCTAAGGAAAGACTTATCTATATTAAAATCAAAAGCCTAGAGAATTAGGAAGCTGCTTTCCCACCTGCTGGCTCCAGAAATTTCCAGCCTCAGCTGTCATCCGGGAAGGGGACTGTCACCCAGAAATAGTGATTCCAGAGGCATGCCACATGGGCCAGTTCTCAAGAACAAAATGGATATCTTGGATGCATTCTATCTTACCACTTAACTGAGGTTTGAAATCAAGTCTTACTCAAGAACGTATGATAAGCAGGGCCTAAGTCAAGTGCAGGTATAGAGGATCTTGGGAAATGTTGTTTTGCTCTCTGCTGCCTCTGCAGAGCAGAGAAGACGACAGAAGGCAGTGGGAACAAAAGTCAGAGGAGTCATCCTACCATGCCCCATCCACAATACAGAGATAACTAGAAGTGTTTTTAAAATATTTCTTAAGTGGGGAGAGTAAAGAAAAGATAGAGATCTTATACATCTTTTAATATTTTAGAGTCGTGAAATGCATGACCATTAGAATCACCTGGGGTGATTTATAATAATGCAGAATCCAAAGATAATCAGAGGGATTTTGATATAGGTGGTCTGCGGTAAAACTGAACTTTGAACTTTGTACTGAAAAACAAACTTTGAGTTTGAAATTCTATGTATGTTAATGCATTCGATGCCTTATGATTTATAACATAAATAGTATATTCCAATCTATTAAAATCACGTTAATAAATTTGGATTCTGATACTTCTTCAAGGCAAAATGCAAGGTGAAACTCAGAGAAGAGTGATGCCACTAGTTTCTTGACCCTACCATTTCAGAAATGATGTGTAGGAGTTCCCATCATGGCTCAAAGGAAATGAATCTATCATCCCTGAGGACATAGGTTCAATCCCTGGCCTCACTCACTGGATTAAGGATTCAGCATTGCTGTGAGCTGTGGTGTAGGTGGCAGATGTGGCTCAGATCTGGAGTTGCTGTGGTTGTAGGCCAGCAGCTACAGCTTCGATTGGACCCCTAGCCTGGGAACCTCTGTGTGCCCGCAGGTGTGGCCCTAAAAAAAAAAAGAAAGAAGAAAGAAATGGTGTGTAATTTATACCAAGGATGGCTCCACATTTAAAATTGTGTGTATTACACGTGAAACTTATGCCATGCTGAAGGTCAATTATATCTTAATGAAACTGGAAAGAAAAAAAAAAAACTTAAAAAATAACTTGTCATGAGATACTCAACAAGGAAGAAACATGATCCAACTATCCTAAGGATGAAATATATTAAACCAATGCTAACATGTAAAATTCTGTGTTGTAATGGCAAGGATAATAAATCACAATACAAACTTCCAGGATTCATAAAATTAAGGAGCTCTCTAATTTATATGGAAATATTCCTGTAGACATTGAGAAGTCTTATCCCAAGACAGCATCTGGTCCACCTGGGCCTTCTCATGAATAAGATATTTTCATATTCATTTTCCAGAAGAAACAGAATCCTTAAATAATATGTTCTATCTAAATTTTAAGTCTTTACATCACACAATTTTCAAGACAAGTTTTTGGAACAGCTCTTGATATAGTTTGATCAGTAACATTGTTATAAATTATACATGGGCCATTGAGATGGTATTTTTCACCCAATAGCTAATCGGAAAGCAGAGTAGTATAAGCATATCTTTGAGTGCTAGTGATATAAAATAAAAATAAAATAAAATGGGGTACTAATTTTTTTTTATTTCCAAAGCAACTTGTTAAGTTGAAATTCTCAGCTGAGACCATTATTACGATTGCATTATTTTAGGAATAGCTTGACAAATGTTAGTACCCATTAATTTGATAAAGGGTGAGTCTCCATTTGAGATTGTTAAGAAAATGCCAAAGTAACATAAATTTTATGCTCTTCATGTTAATTTACTATCTATTTAGAAATATTTAAAATCCTGAACATAACATTTGTAGATAAAAATAAATATGAATGATTCTGTAGAGAAATTATAGTAAGTTAAGGTGTTCCTGGAACTCAAATACATTTACTGATATCATAATTCATTTTGTATGTTATTTTATATGTTTCTGTGTATTTACAAATAAGGCTTATAAATGGAAATGGTTGCATAAGTTGTAATTATAATTTTTATGAACACAATTTATAAATTATAAATAAGCAGCAATTTGAGGACACTATGGAAACTTGGGAGTATATTCTGCTTTTGTACCTAGTCTAATCTGTAGTATTTAAAATAACATTGAATGAGGATAAATAGCGTTATTTGTAAAGTCTTTCCACATCCTGTGGGAGTCTGTGTCTTCATCAGGATATCTTTAAATTCCCTGAGGTGAATTTTCATGGGTCACTTTTAGATTCCTGCTGCTGCCACCAAAGGAGAATTTCAGGCATGGTTTGCCTTGCTCTTGTGCACAAACTGTTTTTTACCATGTTAAACAGATGTGGAGCACTTACCTTTTTCCTTCATTTCCATAGAGAAACCAGCTGATAGGAGACATTTAGGCATTTGGCACATTTTCCAAAAGTTTTGGAAAGACAAAGTTCACACTACAAAAACCAAAAGACCCTTTTTAATGTGGTGTAACATCTTCATTTCTTTCTCCCTTTTTCTTACACCAAAATTTTATTCATTTATAATCCAGAGTACTTTAGCCATCTCATTTCTTTGACACCTGTTAATCCATCTACAGTATTAAGTGGTTACTGAAATATTTCCAACAAAAGTCAGCTTTTTCCTTGAGAGAAAATTCTGATGCCGTCTGGCTACTTCTGGAGCACAAAGTTAATTTAATCATACTCTGTGGTTAATGTTAAAATCTTATTTGTCCGTACAGGGACTGTTTTCACTTTCTTAATTAGTTGCATGATTAATTATTTTTATTAATGTAATAAACAAACACATATGTACCCTCTACCCAAAACAAAGCCTAGGATTTTGACAACAACCATATGGTTTTCTCGCATTCGTTTCCCTCCTTCCTCCCACTCAAAGTATCTATCTTCCTGAACCTCATGCCCCATCTCCTTGTTTTATTTAGCTTTAGTTCATCTATATATTTTCCTAAAACATATATGCTAGCATAGTTTTCTTAACTTTATAAAATGTTACATTTATAAAATATAATATTCTGGGAATTAACTTTTACATCTGCAATAGTTTCTTCTACGTACACAGCTTGGATTGAAATTGCTGGGTCATAGGTTAACCTCAAATTTTAGAAGATAATGCCAAATTGTTTCCCAAAGTGGCTTCATCAGTTTAGGCCTCAAGTGGATTTATATCTTCCCCAACATGTGGTATTGCCAGGTTTCTTTAATTTTGGCCAATCGATGCATATAATATGACAATTTTTTGGATTCAGACTGTTATATTTGGAATGGATGGGCGGGGGGACCCTACTGTACAGCACAGGGAAATGTGTGTGATTGGGCCACTTTGCTGTACAACAGAACTCGATGAAGCATTGTAAATAAACCATACTTTAATAATAATAATATTAATAAATAAAAAAATTTTAAAAATAAGGTGACAATTTTGTCTTGCTTTGTATTTTCCTAATCACTAACGAGGTGAACATCTTTTTGTGTGTTAACTGGTCTATGGCTTCTGTGGAAAGTATGTTCATCTGCTCAAATTCATATAGGTTTTTTGTGTTTTTCTTATTTCATATTCTTGGTTGTAATCATTTTAGAGTGTGGGTGGCATGAATACCTTCTGCCAGTTGGTAACTTTCACTCTTTTACTGTAACTTTGATGACCAAAAGTTCTTAATTTTAATACCACCAAATTTATTAAAATTTTAAAATTAGGAGTTCCCATCGTGGCTCAGTGGTTAACGAATACGACTAAGAACCATGAGGTTGCGGGTTCGATCCCTGACCTTGCTCAGTGGGTTAAGGATCCGGCGTTGCCGTGAGCTGTGGTGTAGGTTACAGACGTGGCTTGGATCCCGCGTTGCTGTGGCTGTGGCGAAGGCTGGCAGCTACAGCTCCTGTTAGACCCCTAGCCTGGGAACCTCCATATGCCATGGCTGTGGCCCTAGATAAGGCAAAAAGACAAAAAAATTTTTTTAATTAAATATTTTATGCTCAATATGTTTTTGTCCTATTTAAGGAAGCAGCTTACCTGAGATAAGGTAAGATAGCTATCTCTACTTTCTGCCAAGAGTCTTAAAGTTTTAATATTTGAGTCATTATCTGGACTATATTTTTATATGTCATGAGAAGTAGGGATCCAAAAATATACTCCACCTTTATAATTATCAACATTCCATACAACTACAGAGCTCTTTTGCTGCATTTTATTTAATGGTACTAATCAATTTTACAATCCCTCTGCCATTTCTAAGCTATCAATTTTTATAGCTTTACCTATACCTAGCATCTGAAAAGGCAAGTCTCCTCAACCTGGTACACTTTTTCAGGAATATCCTATCTGTGGCCCATCATTTATTTATATATACTAGAATTTTATTAATATCCAAGAAAATTCTCTTTTTTTTAATTGGAATTATACCTATTTCTATAGGCCAATTTGGAAGAATTAACATTTTTGATATTGTCTTTCTATTCAGGAAAATAATATAGCTACATAAATAGTTGAATAAGATTTACAGTTCCTGACCTATGCCACAACCACAGAGACACAAGATCAGAGCTCCTTCTTTGAGCTACACCACGGTTCATGGCAATGCCAGATCCTCAACCCACTGAGCAAGATCAGGGATCGAACCTGCATCCTCATGGATACTAGTCGGGCTCATTACCGCTGAGCCACAATGGGAACTTCCTGATCATACAATTTTTATTCTTCAATTTGTTAATGTAGTGTATCGCATTGGTTGATTTGTGGGTATTGAACCACCATTGCAGCCTTGGAATAAGGCAATGGCTTTCAATTCATAAGAGAGATACACACACACGCGCACATGCTTTTCTGAGGGAGATCATCCTGAGTGTGGAAAGAGGATATTTTCAAAATTGCCATTGTTTTGATCTAATAAATCAAAGGAAAGCATGCACTTTTTATCAAAGAGGGAATAGGGTCATAAAATAGTGAACTAATGCTTCAGTTCAAGATCTTGGGGAGATTCAAGGAAAGGATAGTCTTTCTGTCTCTTTTACGATCTTTTCAAAGTGTTAACAGGTCAGAAATGATTTAAAATTTATAAATTTTTAGAGTTCCTGCTGTGGTGCAGTGACTTAAGAATCTGATTGCAGTGGCTCAGGTCACTGCAGAAGTGCAGGTTATAAATTTTTTCAGAAAGGATTGAATCATTAATATATGCAATTTTTCCATTCAGAGACCATAAGATTTTAGCTCCAATTATTCAAAAGTGCGATACTTTCTTCAGTATTGTGTTTATCTTGCATATAAGTTTGTATTTTTGATCCTTTGACTCTCTTTAAGATACACTTTGGTTGCAAAAATAATTAAACAAAAACAAAATGAGGCAAAACTCCATAACTCAGAGATTATCACTTTTAATCTTAAATCTGTTCAAATCCAGTATTTAGATAAATTAATAAAAATCTTTGGATGCCCTATATTAAAAGCTTATTATGAGAAGAGTTTCTTGTTTTGTCTTCTCAAGATTACTGTCTGAGTTCAAAATACAGGGTTTCTTCCACTGGCTATCCTTAAATAAATTATCTAACCTCCATTTTCTCATTTCTTCCATTTTGTAATTTTCAACATATCCGTTTTGGTTAGTATAATATAACAATATGTAACATAATATAACCATAAAGTTACTTTATTTAATATAAGTAGTACTAGCTCAATATAATGTTATAACAAATTAAGATATTTGCTATCTTCACAAATGAGCCACTCACAAGAAAAAAAAAAAAAACTGGCTGTTCAACTGACCAATTTAATAGTGAATGTATATTAGTCCTCAGCCATATTTTTATCGTCAGAAAAGAAATGAAAAGACTTATAGCTAATAAGCCAGAAATGGCCGTAAAAATGAAATGTTAAGAAATTCAGTTAATCCAAAAGAAAGCAGGAACAGAGGGGAAAAAAGGAAAAAAAAACAGATAGGATTAGACAACTGGAAAACAAAGAGCAAGATGACATAACTTTTTTTAAAGTCAAAAGTATATGCTGTCTTCCAGAAATTTTATTTTAAATATAAATTTGCATATGTCAAAAGCAAAATGATAGAAAAAATATCATTGAAGGGCTAATCATAAGAAAGAAAGCTGAATGGTGTTGTTTTTATAAGACAAAGTAGACCAGAACAAGGAAACTTACTAGGAACAGAAAAGGACATTTCATAACCATGAAAGAGTAAATTATTCAACTACTCTTTCTTGCAAAAAAAACAAATAATGAAAATATTTTCCATATTGATTAGTTTGCTGGGTACTTGGATGTGTACATTTGTCAAAACTATCAAACTATACACTTTGTGGTTTGAACACACTTGTTGTATGTAAATTTATGTTAATAAAGTTAAAAAAGAAGAAAAAGAAAAAAATGACTTTTACCAAATGAAACAAAAGTGGGCTAGAGCTGTATTGAAGCATGATGATTCAGGACATATGCTCTTTGGCCTAAGAGGGGTTAAGCACAGCCTCTACTGCTTACCATGTATAAAATTAACGGAATTAACTTCTCTGTGCCTCAGTTCTTCTTCAAAACTGTCACTGTTATAGTTGAATGGTTGTTATAAGGATTAAATAAGTTAATACAAATAAAATGCTTGGAATAGCATCACAGTAAGTACTCAATAGATGTTTAGCTGCTGTCAGAATTCTGTATCCTCTGCTTAACCCTAATTAACAGTAGAAGCTTCTGACAATTTATAACATTACTTCGACACATCAAAAGGAGAAAAATAATAGCAGAGGGAGAATAAAGAAAAACTATCTCTTTATTGCAAATCAGTTTTCATCCCTGGAATTAATGAGAATTAGTTTGCCTGTCTAGTTTTTAGCTTGAGCAATGACAAATGTCTTTCTGTAACTGATTTGCATAGTTGGCTCACACCCTATGGGGAAAGACGGCAGCCAAATACAATTTAGAGTTGCTGCCAAGAACTCTTGCTACTTGACTTGGAAACTCTCAGGAGGAACCTCTCAGCTCTGTCCTGTCACACTTTACACATAGGGTGTACTTAGTATATTTGAATAAATTAATGGGTGCAGAGACATGGGACTCATTCTGAGTTTGTGACACTAATGACCCTGGTTTATAACTTTATAAAAGAAAATCCAAGAAGAGAACGAAATATGATGTTGGTCCCAAAGGAAACTGTTTCTTTAAGAAACTTCTTAAAGCATTGTGTAACTCCACGTTTTCCACTCTAAGATTTATGAGCAGCCCTGATAATTGCTGTCCTAATGAGCTATGATCTGTAAGTGTTTTTTATTTTGCAACCCATGGATAAAAAATCTGTATCCACCTTGTATTTGTGGATTTATTCATAACTCATGTGCATATATTGCCATATAAATATAGTGTTCATATTATAACACATAAAATATAAATGAGAATGAGATGAAGATAAAAATAAATAGTATTTTTATATATTGTCTTGCTAATTGTAGATAGCTTCATGTTACTGCTAGCTACTATTTTGAGGACAAATATACACTTGGGGTTGAGTATTACTTTCAGTAATAAGGACATAAATTCACATTTCAAGTGTTCTTCTATAATTGTGAACTTTCTTAGACAACTTTGTTTTTGTGCTCCCAATTTATACCCTAGAATGTGGCTGACAAGAACTTGCACTGTAAGTAGAATACATATTAGCACTCTTTTTTTTGTTTAAGTTGCATGTTCTTAGCCTTATTTTAAATCCTCAGTTTTTAAAATAAATATTCACAACCTTTTTGTCTCATTTTAAATAAAACTAGATAACATAATTTATGAATTTGCTTAATTGGGTCCACATACAATGCAATACATCATAGTAAACTGAAACGGGATGAAAAATGAGACTGTCTGCTATGCTCTCTTTTCTTAGGACACTGCATGCATGACAAGTGGCTGATGTGTGCTGGAGTAAAGTACCAATGCCAATCCATATACATATCTTGGTAAAGAATAATTTGTACAAAATTTTATATAAAATTAAATGAATGGGGGCATTAATATTTTTTTCTGGCCCCTTCATAGAGCGTCTTGCTGACTCACTGGGACGCATGTACCCTCTTTGAGCAGCCTGTCAGGAAAGAAGGCCCACAAGCCACACAAGGAGAGAAACCTCAAGGATAGTGGGTATGAATTCATAGTCCAGACCTATATATAATAAAGTATATCTTTATTCTTCTGTAACTGAACTCGGTTACTAACTTAGGTCCCATTTGTACCAAAAAGCAGAAAATTTTATATGGTCACTTTTTTTGAAACTCAGTAAAAGTTGTGATTACTGAGACACCTCAGGTTTTCACGAAATCATTTCAAGGATTCCCTCCTCCTTCTCCATGAGGGTTCATCTAAGACATGAAGACAGGGAATGAGACAAAAGGATAAGAGGCCAGGGCCAGGAAGAGGTTGCTGTGGTGGCATCAGAGTACTAGGTCCTCAGTCATTTTCTTTGGACACTGGCAGCACTCACCCCCAGGGCATTGGATGCTGAGGTTTCCTGTCCCACAGGAGAGAAAAGGCAGTGTCAAGGAAGATTACAAGATTTTGGCTGGAGCAACTCATTGAATTGTAATTCCATTTAGTACTTTGAGGCAACTACAGTAAAAGTTTAGAAGGGGTAAATCAGCATTTCTCTTTTGGAAATGTTAAGTTTAAGTAAGATGTCTATTATGGGAGTTCCCATTGCGACTCAGCAGTAACAAACCCACCTAGTATCCATGAGGATGCAGGTTCAATCTCTGGCTTTGCTCCATGGGTTAAGGATCCTGCACTGCTGTGAGCTGTGGTGTAAGTCACAGATGCTGCTCAAATCCCGTGTTGCCGTGGCTGTGGCCAGCAGCTGTAGCTCTGATTCATCTCCAACTCCTACCCTGAGAATTTCCATATGCAGTGGGTACGGCCATAAAAAGCAAAAAGAAAACAAAAAGAAAAAAGATGTCTATTATGTATTCAGGCAGATATCAAGTAGACTTATGAATATGGCCCCCTGGAACTCAGAGGAAAGCTTTATGGGGAAAATATACACTTTGGAGTCACCAGAAGCACATAGTTGATCTTTAAAGACATGAGGCCGAATTGGATCGTTAACCTCAGGTTCAAAAGAGTGTATGTGTACAGTACAGAGAAGGGGTTCAAAGGCTGAGCCTTACTGCCTTTCCAATGATAAACAGGAAGAGTAAAAGGGTCCAGACATGGAAGCTAAGAAAAAGTGGCCCTGAGGTGAGAAGCAAACAAGGGTGGTGTTATAAGTCAGAAGCCAAAAGAAGAAGCACTTCAAGGGAAGTGACAGTCACGTGTGGATGAGATACTGGCAGAGATGAAGACAGAGCTGATCTTCAGATTGGGTAACACGAAGGCCATTGGTGCCTCTGACTGGAGTGATGAGAGTGGGTTCCAGAGAAGCTAAAAAAGAAATTGGATGTAATGAGTACAAACAGGCCTTTGGGAAAGTTTTTCATAAGATGAATTCATAAATTGGGGAAGTGGTTGGAAGGTTATGTGAAGTCATGGGAACTCCTTGTTTGTTTTCAATGGGGAGTATTACAGCATGTTGCTACGCCACTGAGAGCTGTGCAGTAGATAAGGGAATGACTGTAGGAACAGAGCACTTCGGTGGATAAGACAGTACAGGATCCAGGACATAATTTAAAGTTTGGGGTTAGATGAAACTAGAATGCAGACCATATCTCTACAGAAGGGATTCAGCTCCAGCTCCAGTTCGACCCCTAGCCTGGGAACCTCAATATGCCATGGGTGCAGCCCTAAAAAGACAAAAAATAAAGTAAAACTAAAGATGGAGGAAGTGTTGGAGTTCCCGTCGTGGCACAGTGGTTAACGAATCTGACTAGGAGCCATGAGGTTGCGGGTTCAATTCCTGACCTTGCTCAGTGGGTTAACAATCTGGCATTGCCGTGAACTGTGGTGTAGGTCACGGACCCGGCTCAGATCCTGCATTGCTGTGGCTCTGGCGTAGGCCCAAGCTCTAGCTCCGATTCATCCCCTATCCTGGGAACCTCTACATGCCACCAGTGCGGCCCTAAAATGACAAAAAATAAATAAATAAATAAAAGAAGAAAAGATGTAGGAAGTGTTGAGGGTCTACTTCAAAATCATGATGATAAATAAAAATTCATACTCTATATGCTTTATAATAGTTTATATTACATGGCAAAAAAAATACTGCATGAATATAAATTTATAATATAAAAATAATCCGAATGGGTATGTATTTTTAGTTGGTCAGGTACAGCCCAGAACAGGAAAAGAGATGGATTTTCATCAGGCTTGGTCATACAGTGTGAACAATGGAGAAAGAAAGGATCAAATTACTTATACATACAAGGAAGTATAGCAAGGAATCATGGAGTATAACTAATATTGACAGAAGCAAGGAAGTGAGAGGGAACTGACAGGAGATCTCTTGTGGTTCAAAGGATTATTAGCAGTGAATGGGAAAGAAAATAATTGTTTTAGGAAATAAGACTCTAGAAGCGGTACAGTTATCGGTGATGTTGACGTCTGGAATATGATCAGAAGATAGGTTGGTGAGGAAAGGTAGCTAACGATGTAGCTGGAATAAGAAACTGCAAGGCCTGGGGATTGAATACGTCTTCTATATATCTTTGGGGGCTACAAAAATTGAGGCGTTAAAGAGATACACAGTGAGTCAGGTGATTTAATTTCATGAAATGAACAGTTGTGATAGGGAAGTTCTTAAGCTAGCAAGGAGGGACAAGTTCTTAGAACATGTGCTTCTAAGGAGGCTATGCACATACAGAAGTGGGGGGGGGGACTCTCTGGAAGACCTGGAGAGAACATGGAAGAGAGTCACTCCACCTCCAGGCTCAGAGGTCCATGACATGTGGGAGGACAAGGATCACCATTGTTCAGGGTAAGATAGACTTCAGAGCAACCTGTGAAGGAAAAATCTGGATATGAGAATGGAGTATATTAGGATTTTGCTGATGATGGACTGAGAATTCCTGCAGGCTGGCACAATGGAGTTTTAGGGGGATGGAGGGGGGCTACGCTAGAGTCTGAAAGGGTATGAGCTATAAAAGATGACAGGGAGGCTTGGACACCTGGGAGAGTAAGGCTATTCCCGATGACGGTCTCCTAGAGGAATTCCATGTCAGCCGTCTTTGCAGCCTTGGTGGAGACGGTATCATTGACTCTCTGTGGGAGGGGTGGGGAGCGGTGGTGGTCTCAGCAGAGGCACTGAGCGCTCTTCTGTCTGCCTCAGAGCCTGCTATGGGCAAAGTCAAAGTCTGACACCATAAAACTTTGTACAAAGTGACATTGTAAACCAAAGTGCAGTAGGATAATATATTTTGTGCTGTTTAATGATTTTTCACCCTGGAAATGCTCTTTTATCCCATTACTCTTTCAAGCCAGACTTCGAGGCACCTATTTTCACCACTGAAGAACAGGGAGTGAGAAAGGCAAACAAAAAAGTTGTGGGAGCTAACACTGTTGAGTTGAAAAAGCCCGACCTTTTAAATTACTTGAAGTTCATGGGGGGGGCATAATTTCAGGAGACAGATCCGTAAGAAGTTTGGAAATGTCTGAGAACTACAGTGTAGCGAAGGCATTGCCTTAGAAATAGGGATATTTCTTCCATTGAAGCCAGGGGGATGGCAGGCACATGGACACTGAAGCAGGAAAACTAGTGGCTTTGATGAGAGAAGGTGAGGAAACACTTGACTGGTTTTCTTTTAGGAAATACAATACCTTAACCAGCTGAAAACAAATCTTTCCTGAATTGAGATTATCTAGAATTGACAGAGATTAGGTGGAAACCAATTTTGGTTTCAAGTAGGAGTTCCATAAGTAAAGTTACGCTTCTTATCCAACTGAGTTTTGTGGGCTAAAGTGCTACCCACTACACGCAGAATCCACTTAATGCCCTGCAGAAGTGGATTAGCTTGAGGTGATAGATGGGAGCAAACTGGCATGTGGGGATGAGGCCAGCTCCGAATTCAATACCAGTTTTAGACAAACTGCTGGACAGCGATGAGACTGAGGGTGAACAAATTACTGCATTTCCTAAGTAGATGCAGGGAAACCTATATATGGAAAGAAACAAGGGTCAACAGTGCATTATACACTGCTACAGAGATTCAGTTCTCTGAATCCCTGGAGAACAACTAGGAAGGAGTGAGAGTTTTATTTACAGCCCATTCCTTAGGTTCTGAATTTCTTTTCAAACTGTCTACAAAAGCACAGCAAGACGGAGAGCTCCATTACCTTGAAGGGCTGTCATTAAGCAGTAGCCTGGGGTAAGTGCTAGGCAACAGATCATGCTTTGGGAGAAGAGTTTGGACTCCATGGTAGAGTCAGAAAGTCCCCAGGACAGAGAGTTTCAGGCAGCTGCTAGGCGTTAAGTCTGGAGTAAGTATTTTTCTTTTCCGTTGCCTTTATGAAAACAGCATTTTGTTTTCAGCTGACTCAAAAAGAAACTATAGCTAACATCACAGAGACGATGCAGGTTCAGGCAGATTCAACAAATCAGAGAGGGCCCCCGGAACCTACAGAGCTTAGGCTCAACCAACATTTTCTTGAACTGGACAACTGATGGCAAAAAGCTAGGCAGTCCCTATATGGAAGAAGTGGATATGGCTAGAAATTTGTCGTCTGAAAACTGTGCCATAGAGCTGCGTTTGTTAGGTGGGAGAGAGACTAGTCACAGCTATTGTCCTGGCATAATTATTAATAATATCCCCTTTCACTTTCAAAGGTGTCTGAAGCTTAAACAAGGGGTACAAACCACCTTGTATATAAGCAAAGCCAACTATTTTATATATATTTTTAAATTTATATTTTACTTTTTTTGACAAAGCCACCTCTTCACCTATTATGAAAGAGCTTTCACCAGAGCTGCGGGTTTGTTTTTTTTGTTTTGTTTTGTTTTTGCTTTTTTTTGCTTTTCTAGGGCTCCACTTGTAGCATATGGAAGTTCCCACGCTATGCGTGGGTCAAAATCAAAATCGGAGCTACAGCTACTGGTTTAGGCCACAGCCACAGCAACGTAGGATACGAGCTTGCATCTGTGACCTATACCACAGTTCACGGCAACACCGGATCCTTAATCCACTAAGTGAGGCCAGGGATCGAACCTGAGTCCTCATGGATCCAAGTTGGGTTTGTTAACTGATGAGCCACAAAGGGAACTCCAGCCAGAGCTTATTCTTAAAGGATATCTTCAACCTGCACCATGGCCAGTGTCCCCAGAGAAGGGCAAGAGAGGATGTGAGAGGTTTACACCAGCACTTGAAGGAGGAAAATCTCTTTAGAATGACAGGCAATTCTAGTCAGGAGAGTTGTATGTGAAGCCCACTCTTTAGGCTTAACCCTGGCAATGGTGGAGGAAAAGCACAGGCTGCACACATTGCATGATGAGGAAGTGATGATTCTTGTGAAATCGCTTCAGTTCTCACTCTTTTGGAGACTGCAGACCAGGACAAACACACCTCTATAAGCCAGTTTTCTTTTGAAGAACACAAAGACTTACTAGAACAAACTTTTTTTTTCTTTTTAGGGCCTCATCTGCAGCATATGGAGGTTCCCAGGCTAAGGGTCAAATCCAGGCTGCCACAGCAATGCCAGATCCAAGCCGCTTCTGCTACCTACACTGCAGCTTGCAAAAATGCTGGTTACTTAACCCACTGAGCGAGGCCAGGGATTGAACCTGCATCCTCATGGATACTAGTTGGGTTCTTACCTGCTGAGCCACAATGGGAGCTCCTAATATTTTGAAATATAAATCCTTGATCCTTTATGCTCCTTGGCCTTTCTTGCAATCAAATTAGTAAACTTCTTTGCTAGACAGCTAAGTCTCCTGAAGGGGGTGTGCCCACAGAGAAAAGCAGGAGAGGGGAATAGGCATGGAAAGCTGGGGAGAACAGTGGATTTCTCAGTTAACAGAAGTCAAAGCATGTGGGACCCAGGGGCATCAACAACAGATCTGGAGGAAAGTCTGATGAAATACAAGCCAGTCCTCCAGCTCAGATTCCATAGGTCCACAGGAAGTAAAGATTACCTGGTCTGGGGCACAAGGATGAGGGAAGAGAAAGGAGGAAGTGGAGCAGGAAGACAGAGAGCTTGAGAGCTAGTGAGTCCCCACCAAAGCCCAGGGTCCTCCACCAGCTTCCTTTCCTGGGCTGAGTCCTGAGGTAGAATATGGGTCAGAAATCCTGTACTATGTGTTTGGAAGGACCTGAGAGACAAGAGTCTGTGACTTGGTTCTCAGGTGAAGTGGGAAAAGGCAGCAAGCTTGTTGCATTCCCTTCTTACTCAGCAGCACAGCTGAGCATTACATAAAGGTGGTCCATTGCATTATTTAACCCCTTGTCTGAGGCAGGAATTTCCCGAGCTAAATGTAATGAAAAGACGTGTGAAAATAGCTAAGTGTGAAGTGAAACCAGAAAGGCCTTGTAGGCAGGATGTGGTCGTAACCTGAGTGGAAACTTTAAAGGAATGTGGCTTCTCAGCAAGGGTTTAGCAAGCAGGCAGGGATGATGAAACTCAAGGACAGGATGCATCCCCACCGACCTTTCTTCCCTATAACCCCCCAATCATCACTTAGGACCAACAGCAAGGGTGAGGGTGGAGATAATTACAACAGTAGCAAACATCAAGGGCTTGCTACAGAGCAGGTGATATTCTATGTAGCTTACATATATTGACACATTAAATTCTCACAACTCTATGACGTAGGTACTACTCTAAAACTCATTTTACAAATGAGAAAACAGGTACAGAGAGGTTAAGAATAAAGATCCTGAATTAATTTAGATTAAGTAGAACTGACACATGAGTTTCATGACTAGTTTCATGACTAACTTCTAGACTAGAATGAGTAAAGAAAAAGTATACATCTACATATATCTACATCTATACATGTGTATACATTTATTAAAGCTGAATTTTCAAAGATTTAAACTCACTAAAAAGATGCCTAATGTGAATGTTTAACTATGAGATATTATGTATAACAGATAATTGATAATAAAGTAATAGCATATTTAGCACAAAAACACAGAAAAATAGGAAGAACTCCATCACATAAACCTAGTCCTTCAACTTTTCCTTATTATCACATTTATCAGCTGCCGCCTGACTTCATTTTTTTCTCTTCACAGTCTTCCCCAAAAGCAAATCATCCCGATGCTGTTTTAATCAACACCGTAAATTCTTTCATGACATTCAAGTTTATACCAAATTTCTTGTCTTCTCTGTTCCTGCTACATTTTACCCTACTGGATCCCAGAGTAAAAGTGAAAATGGGGCCCACATGCTATTAAATATATGTCGTATCTCCCTACCTTCATGATCCAAATGTATATGTAACAAGAAGATATGATAAGGATGAAAATTAACAAAATACTAAGGACAAACAAATTTAGTTATTACTGCACATCTTATTTCACTGTTAATGAGCTACCAATGGATGGATGACTAACAACAAAAAGCATAATTTATAAATTATACAATTATTCAAAACTTTTTTAATGTTCACTTAAGTAAAATAATTATATTGTAATCAAGATTTTTCACTTATTTTGTGTCCTACCGGCAGCAATGATTCTAGAGGATTAAAAGATGGCATGTAATTATATTCAAAGTGTACAAAACTTGAAATAGTTTTGTTAAAGTAAATTAAAATTACCGCAAAAAATTGAAAGCATTTTCTATGTTTTCAAAGTATTTTTCTTCTGAAATATCCAATATCATCTATAAAATTATAAAAAATATAGGTATAAATATTAAACTACTTATTAACATTAACATTAATAAATATTAAACACTATTTAATTTTAAAATTTACATAATTCTTATTATATATGTTAATAAATTTGAAACTACTCAGATTCATAGCATTCAATTTTCATCTAATTGAAATGGTATCATAAGTTAAAATTAAAAGTAATATAAATTGCTTAGTATTAAAAAATATTCCTCTGCCATCACCATGTGTCACTGTTGCAAATGCTCTTATAATTTATGGCTAATACTGGAAACACAAATTGCAACTTGGAAAGAGGAAGAACCAGAATGTCTGGTATTATGGAAAATTACATTTCATAATGCAAGAATCTACAGCATTCTTACTCCTTTTGAGAAGGAATATGATCAGTTAACTTTGTCTTTTATCTTAGCTGAATCATTCTCCTCAAATCTTTTCTTCACTGAAAGCATTGCTTGACAGTAACAAGGAAACAGTCAAAAGACATTCATGGCAGTTAAGCATAATTAACTGCCTTTAATTTCAAGACTATAGTCTATAAGAAAGAATATATATTCTTTCCTCTAGACCATATATATATATGGAAGCTGTATGGTGTTGTTCATGAGAGCTAATGTTTAAGGTTACAAGTCATGAGAGCTAATATGTAGGGTTGTCAGTCGTTGCAACTCCATCTAGGAACAACAGATCCCTAGAAATAGAGATGTACTTCCTTTCCCTCACTAACATGGAACTGTTCACATATACACAGATAGAAAATTCATCATCGTTTAGCTTCCTCTGTTATCACCATGGTTATATGTTCTTTAATAAATGTGTGCAGTATCACAAAATATTTTTAATATTTAGGAAAATAAGGTATTTGCCTCTTTTTGATGATTTGCTTCTTTGACAAGTGTAAGCATCAAATTCTTCTTCAATTCAACTCCACTGACTTTAGATGGGCCGAACCTTTCTGTTCCTTGCCATGGTGGAGAAACATGTGTCTGTTGTGACCAATCCGGGTACCTTCTTTTTGTGGCTAAAAGTTTCAGTACCAGAACATGTCTCAAGTCAGATTGATCAAAGTATTCCAGAAAGTATTTGCTGGAACTTTGGGGGAGCAAACAGTACCTTTCCTCTGTGGGATTTTTAAGCTGGGAGTCGAGAGTCTGGGATCGCTGGTGGCCACCTTTTCTGTCATAAGTCTGGTCCAGGCAGAGATAAGCAGAGGGAGCGGATCAGAGCCCTTTTGACTAGCTTGAGACTAACCTTAGGAGGCTTTGTCTCAGCTCCCAGACACCGCCGGGCGCCTCAGGCTGTGGTGTCTGTGCCGGTATTCAGGTCGTCTGTGTGAGTCTCTTATTTTCCAATCTCAGTCCAGCTGCTGCATTTTTCTCAGGCTTTGATGTCCCTCTAGCTCCGTTGATCCTTGGTTAGGTGTCTTCCCAGGCTGTGGGTTCCTTTTCTTTTTCACAGCTCCCTCTCTGGGGTGCTGGGTGCCCCCCTGATTCCTTTTCTCTCTTTCTCTCTTTTTTTTTTTCTGTTGTTCTACCCAGTTATTTCAAGGGTTTCTTGCAGTTTTTGGAGGTTTAAATTAATCAGCATTCAGATGATGATTTGTCCAAGCTGTTTTATATTTAGATTTGTTTTTTGATATATTTGTGGGAGAGGGTGAGCGCGACCTCTTATTCCTCCGCCATCTTGCCAAGCTCCTGGCAAATAGAAGCAGAGGGAGCGGGTCAGAGCCCTTTTGACTAGCTTGAGCTCCTGGCCACAGCTGTGAATAAACCAAACACACACAGAGAGCTAAAATAGCATTCAGAGCCCAATGGCATGATTGAAAGCTCTAGACCTATTTCTCAAGAGATTGGCTACATTTCTGGACTTAACAGTTACATGAATCAATAAATTATTTTTACTTAAATTCAGATTGAGTATTTGCACCTTGCAATCAAAGAACACGGATAAATACTTAAGTTTATGATAACCTGATTAAGACGATTTAGTATGGATTTGTATAACAGATAGGTCTAGATACTACCTAGATGGGATAAATAGCAGGTGGAGGAAAAGGAGTGTGTGCTCTGTCCTCAGGGCTAATATGAGTGGTGCAAATGGCACCATCATGAAAAGTGTGCATTACAGACCCTCTCCCAGCTAATTTGCAGCAGTGAGTGAACTGTGAAGCAAAGGTTGATTGCTTTACAATATTAAGTAACAGATATTTGAGAGTTGTATTAGAGCTTTGAAAATAATGAAACTCCATGGTGAGAATGACATTGCATGACACAGAGAAGAAAGTCACCATTTCAGGACCCTTGTCTCAGCAACCGGCATCGTCTTATTGGTTCACACCTTCCAGAGAACTCAAAATCCTGAACTGGTGTGACAAGTTGCAGTATTCCAATTATTTTAAGAGAAATTGAATACCTGGGAAAAACCATTTTAACTTACTAACTCTGTGCACACTAGCACATTTATAATAATAAAATATAGATAACATAGAGCTTTTACTCTTTTCTGAAATGTGCTTGATTACAAATAGCAAAGTTAGAACCAATCATTAAGTTTTAAAATCTCAATGATCGGAGTTCCCGTCGTGGCTCTGTGGTTAACAAATCCGACTAAGAACCATGAGGTTGCGGGTTCCATCCCTGGCCTTGCTCAGTGGGTTAAGGATCCGGCGTTGCCGTGAGCTATGGTGTAGGTTGCAGACGCCGCTCGGATCCCGCGTTGCTGCGGCTGTAGTATAGGCCGGTGGCTACAGCTCCTGTTAGACCCCCTAGCCTGGGAACCTCCACGTGCCGCGGGTGCGGCCCCAGATAAGACAAAAAAAAAAAAATCTCAATAATGATTGCCCGAGGAATCATGTAATCCCAACCACATCATTGTGAAGCTGCTTATTTCCATATCTTGAAGAAGCAGGGAGGGGCGAGTGAGGGCAACTTTGGAAGGCACTCAACCAAATTATATTAAACGAAAGTTTACACAGCATTACTTGCTATAGAACTTTTGACCATTCCTTTAATCAGTACTGCAAATCATTTGCTGAGTATGCAGTTGTGAAGCCTGCACACACAAGGGCCAATCAGTCTTTGCTCAGCCAGGAAACTGAAATAAACATCACAGGAAAAAAGTGTAAAAATAAACAATATATGAATTTGTAAGTTAAAAATACATATGCTACTATTGCTTATAATCAAATCTGTTATCTTAAAATATCTTTTAAAATAAGTCCAGAAGTCAGAGACCTCCTCACCCCACCTGATCTCTTTTTATTTATTTATTTATTTATTTATTTATTTATTTATTTATTTATTTTTCCTTACCCGAAGCATGTGGAAGTTCCTGGGCCAGCTAGGATTTAGAAGACTTTTCCATATGTGTATTCTACATATAAGAAAGCTAAAGTTCCAAGATATAAAGAATCCTTGTATTTGAAAAGAATATTTGAATGGGAAAGAAACTCTCTTTTTTTCCCCTTCTGGACTTTCAATTACTCCTGGGCACAGTTTTTGCTAATAGGTAACTAATAAGTTATCTTCTGGGTTTATGCCCCCTGATGGAGCTATCTGCCCTCCTCACACCGTTTCCTGGCTAAACATCTAATCATCCCATTTCCAGAGTGAAGCAGGCATTCTCACTGGGAGAGGAGGACCATTTATTTAATTACCAGTAGGAAGGATAAGACTCAAAGCCATCTTGGCTGGAGAGGGGAGAGGAGAGCCTGGTAGGAAGAAGGAGTCCATGGAGGGCAGGCTGGAGCTGGGAAGCAAGTAGGCTTCTGTGAAAGCTCTACTTCCTGCAGAGGAAGTCAGTATTTCTTGTTCTCTATATTTTGTGTCATGTATCTTTTTTTAAATCCAAGCCTTGACAAGAGACACCAAGAGAAGAGGCTCATCCCCATGCTTAAACCAAAGCCACCTAAAAGAGGCAGTGTGGCAAGCTGGGGGCGGAGGGCAGCCTTCAGGGGTGACATCGATGAAAGTAAGGGAACTCCAAGGAGAAGGAGAAAGTTATGGTAAGAGATCAGAGCTGAATTCTGTACCTGCTGAGTATCCTAACTGACATTGTTTTAAAGTCTTTTCTTTAAAGTACATCCTCGATGTTGATCACCATTTTAACCTTTTGACTGATCTGTGCCTCAGTTTCCTCCACTGTAAAATGGGAAAAATAACACCCATGGGGTCGTGAGAATTAAGAGTTAATATGGGCAAACGTAAAAAAGTAGCAGTGCCTGGCCTTTGGTAATCACTCTATGTTTGCCCTCATTTGGGGAGATGATGTAGGTTAGTGGTTAAAAGCACAGATTCTAGGTTCAACAAGCTAGGGAATGGGGTGGGGGCCTGGGGCCTCTGAGGACAGGAGCATCAGGATGGTAAGAAAAACAGATGTTGGGTAATAAAATGTTTGCCCTGCCATGTAGATGAGGCTACTTAGATCAAAATTATCTCTGGTAGTAACTCTTTTTCTAGGAGAAGTCCCCAATTTTAATTGTCCTAGGGAGCTAAGGGAGGGACAGTAGTGTCTCTTGAACCCTCAGGGTCTTCATTGTCTTTAGCACTAAATAATTAACACACCAAAGTGACACATTTTGGAGAGGCCAGATCTGCAAACTTACACTAGAGTGATCTTGGGCAATGCCTTCTCCAGGCCTGTTTTAGGATGCGTAGGGCCGTGGTGATAATTCAATAAATTAACAGGCAGAAAGCACTGGCCACAGTCTTTGATGCGTATGAAGTATAAGCTGCTAATTCACATTAAGCATTATCTTCCACCCTCCTTCCCCAAAGGTGGCCAATCACAGAATGTGAACTTTGGTTTTGTGAGAGCACTCCAGAGATATCAAGAAGCAGTATTCAGAGTCTCTTGTCCCAGCAGGATCCTTGCCAAGACTATTTGGCCCACATCTCCTTTGTGCACTCAACTTTCCCACACAACATCCAGTGGGATTTGTGGGAAAAGTTTTGCCTATTTCCTTTCCTGCCCTTGGAAGACCAGGAGTAATGACTTGGTTAACCTCCATTCTGTTTTTATGGGACTCTCTTTCTCCTAAGTGGAGGGAGAAGCTGTTAAGTGATAGAAGATATTTTGAATTAAATTAAGAATAAAGCCACACATTCATGGATCATTTACTGCTGAGGCTTTTCAAAGTCTCAAAGCCACAATTGAAAATAGTGCTTTTAAGTTGAAGAAAAAAAAAAATCAAAAGTCAATTTTGGATCTAGAGAATTGAGAACTGTTTCAATCTTATTTTAATGAATAAATCATTTGTGCATAGTTACCTTAAATTTCAAAAAGAAATAAATCTGGCCAACTCTTTTATACAGAAAAGAACTTTTTGTTGTATGGAAGAAAAAGTAGCTTTTGTATTCCTAAGCGCATTTTTAAAATGTATTAGAGCACCCTCTTTTGGTATCTATGAGCAAAGAGTGCTCTAAACAATACCCAGAGATAAGCACGCTATTAGAACTACCATTCTAAATTGTCTCAGAAAAATTGTGTTTGAAATAATGTGGGTTTTGTTTGTTGCTGTTGCTTTTGAACCAATCTTGACCAACATAAATAGCAGAATTGGTAAAACAAAACAAAAAAGTGGAAAACTCAGTGAACCGGATTAAATAGTTAAATTAGTAACAAGTGTGATGCTAGCGCCACCTACTGTTGATTTTGAGTCATTTTCAAAAATAAAAATTGAAAGAGGAAAACAATGTACCTAGAGGCCTATGGTCATTTTAGGTTAAATTTAAGACAAAATCCTAGAACCAAATCCACATTTACTGACAGATTTCCCTCTGCTTTTTTTTCTTATTGTTCTCCACAACATAATATCAAAGAAAGGAAAGATTGTAAAAAGCAAATCCCGTCCAGGAATAGAAATCCAATTTAGGTGAAAATTTTATTATAAAACAGGAATTTTGAATGTCTAATATGTCTTAAGTGCCGCATGAGCTTTCACAGAGCTTCCAAAGTCAAGTCCATACACTCTAAGTTGGAGCCAGAATTTTTTTGTAATGCTCGCTCTGGGAAGAATGGTTCCTGAGAGCTCTGTAGCCATCCCCATCCCTTATCTAGTGCGCTAGATGCTTCTCTGCCATCAGTACTGGCCAAACATTACTCACCCTCTGAACTACATTTACAGGGAATGAGGGAGGTCATTGCATTTGCCCATGTGACTTCCTTTTCAGACACTTATAGTTAGTTCAAGCCAGATTACTTAGGCGTCTCCCATAGAATGTCAGTGTGCCTTTTTCAGTCATGGCCCCAGGACAAACATGAACTGAGTCAAGTTTGGGTGTGGTCCCTCTCTTCTTTCAGTTCAGCTTTATCCCTTTTGTCTCACTTCTAGGTACTACCTCCCACCCAAAAGAGCCACAGGCTCCTCACAAATTTTCTATTCCTACAGAGTGTCGCCAGTTACAGCAAATTAAGTGGCAATTGTGCTTACCCTCTGAAGCCTTTTCTTGACTAGGTAAAATCTGAATTATTGAAATGAGTGAACAAATGAATAAATGCCAAACAAATAAATAAAACTGCTTGTGCAAAGATATCAATGCTCTTCTGCCTTTGTACAACATTTTAGGATTCCTGAGTGGAATGCAGACAAATTTAATAAGACTTGTGGATGAGATGGTCTGAGGCAGAGGGGCCATTTAGTGCAGCAGAGGCAGTGCACATTTTGGTTCTGAGAGCCCTGTCCCATTTTCTCACTTGAGTGAACTCCCAAAGGCATTCCCTGAATCTACTTCCTTCATCTGTAAAATGAGAACTATTAACAACTATTTTGTATGATTATTATGAAGCTTCAAAAGGATTTACTACGGTGCTTAATAATCACCAGGCACTCAAAGTCTGCCTATAATAATAATTTTTCCTGTTACTGCGTACTCAGCGAGAAATCCATTCTAGGGTTTTGACAGGTAGCAACAATACATTCCCTCTAGTCCTTTGTTTGAGCCAATGCTTCCAATTATAAATAGCTGCAGATCTTTGATGTTCTAAGAGTCATCATCAATAACTCTGGAAAAAAATGGTATGTATTCTGATTAATCAGTCCTAAGTTTCTTTTCTAGCTAAGGAGAAAGAAAAGAGAGTGAAGGAATAAGAGAAAAGTCTGCCTTGGCAAATAACATCGAAAGAATCAATAGACCTAGGACATTCACCTTGAAGTCTCTGCCTCCCTTTTTGCTCATGCAATTAATAATGGTAATAATAATAATAATTAATAATAAGCTTTTGTTATGTGTCAGGCACTGTCCTTAGCAATTTATCAGTATTCAGTCATTAAATTCTCATAATAAATCTCCATTGTACACAGTAGAAAAGATGAAACACAGTAAAATAACCAAAGTCACAAGTACAAATGGAGAGCTGTAATTTGAACTCAAGCAGCCAGGATCCACAGAAAAGGCAACAGGCTAGTGTGCTTGGTAATTCTTCCTCTTGTTCTCTCCCTTTCTCTCTCCACCATCATCCGCCCAAGCTGCCCAAGCCACCTGACCTAGCAAAACTGAAAGCTAATGCAGTGTTCCTTTTGCATGTAGGATACCTCTCCCTGCAGTTACTCATATTCTGAGAAGGTTCAAACCTTTCTAGCCCAGATCACAAAAAAAAAAAAAAAAATCTCTGGGCACATGACACGGAATGGTTTCTGTTCTTTCTCCTTCTAGATAGCCCCTTTACCATCCTCTTTCGTCCTGGTTTCCTTGACAGTATTTTCTCATAGCTACTGACTAAAGCAAGTGGCTTGTAAAGAAACAATAACAAAAATGAACATGGAGATTTTCTTCAGTAAGTCCTAACTAGAGTCTTTGTTGAAAATGCCTATTAGTACAAAATACTATAGGTTTCCAAAACAGCATGATTTTTTAAGAAGTTGGTTGGTGATTTCAATTTTGTTTTTAAACTACTACTGACCTCTTCTTGTCTGGATTCCTTCTCAGCAAAAAAGGTCCTTTTGTTAGCACATACTCAACAAGCCTTATACAGTGTATGATACAACTTATGATATGCATAAAATGGGACATTTGTGTGTTCTATGATTAAAAAGTGGTTTTGGGTATACATTATTAAGAATATATGCCATTACTAGCAACAACAAGGAGGGGCTTGGCTGCATTTCTGGTCTTCTATATAAGAGATAAATATCACATAACCATGACCCAAGAGCTGTTACTTTTTTTCCTTCTACATTTTCATGGAACACATTATTCATTTAAATACCGACTTAAAATTCTGTTGTGTGTCAGTAACTGTCATAAAATACTAATGAGGTGACTCATTGTTAAAGAGTAATACTCATCACCTGTCAGCAGCTCATAAGCATGATTGAATAGACACTACAGGTAATTACCATGAATTGTCAATTTCCATCAGTGTCTTCTCCCAGCACTAAGATTGGGGGTGTTTGTAAAATCATGGAGGAAGGCAGAGATAGCCAAGTTAACGAATCCAGCCGCCCATCATCTCCACTACCAGAAAATACAAAAACTTGTAGAATAAAGATGATGATGATATGATAATAATGATAATGATAGCTAGTATTTATTGAACACATTCTTTGCCAGGCATTAGCCAAGTGTCTTACATATTCTATTGCATTTATTACTTCCGCTCACCCTACAAAGTATGTACTAATATTAATACAATTCCAAGAGGATAAACGTTAGAGACCTAAAGCAAACTGCCCAAGATCATACAGCTGGTGAGCAGCAGAGCTAGAAGTCAAACCCAGGCCATGTAAATCCAAAATTGATGTGTCAGACAGTTTAACTCTCTTCCAGGCTTTCTCAGCCTCAGCACTATTGACTTTGGTGGCTGGATGATTCTTTGCTATGAGAGTCTGCCCTGAAGGACTAAAGGATGCTTAGCAGCATCCCTGGCTTTTGCCCATTAGCATGCCAATAGCACCTTCTCCTCCTGGTCCCTTCCCCTACATGGCAGCTAGAAATTTCTCCAAATATTGCCCAGTGTCCTCCAGGAGGCAAACTTGGAAACCGCTGTTCTACTCTAACCCTTATTTATACTGATTATATAGTATCATGTCATTAAAAAACTTCCCCAAATCTAATTTTAATGGCTATAAGACATTTTATTGAATGTTAAATTAGTACTACACCTAAAATATTATCTTTGATTATTTTTTAAAGAAAAATTTACGTTTAAGAACTTAACCAGATTCTTTGAAATCTACCCCTCTGGTGTATCTCAGATGTAAAGATAAATTTTGTCAATGAAATGTTAAGCAGGGGTGTTTTACATTGCAAAGACAGTTAACGTCCTTCTTTAAAATGCATTACCATTTTTCACCTGGTATACTGTAGGAGATAAAATGAAGGAGGCTTATGCCAGTAGTAAGTTTCTTTAATAGTGAATTTATTTGATTACTGTATACAGACACGTCCTAAGTCAACAATCAAATAAAATATCACTGCATGCATATATATGTGAAAATAAATTCATTAGCCAGATTTTCTTTAAAAATTCAGAATTCTATGATTTTCCTAAAATGTGTAATAAATCAAAATTTACTAAAGCTTTGGTTTTGGTTTCATTCCTTTTAAAATATATACTTAAATATATATTAAAAGCAAGTCTTTTGCTATTTCTACATACACCATTCACTAAATACTTAAGTGCCTATGACTATGTTAGCTAGTTTAGGAAAGATATAAAAATTAAGGTCTGCATTCCTGAGGAAATTATTTTAGAAACAAATCATATACACAAAAGCCCTAACAATAAGAATAGACAGTATAAAGCAGCAAGTAAAGTGTTTTATGTAATTCACATTAAAGAAAAACATATGCACACACATACACACGCTGAAGTTAAGGAATATAGTGAGATTCATTTAATAGGCATATAAACAATTTGTCACAAATTTTCCATTTTAAGAGTCCACATGAAAAAATCACAGTATGCATAGACTAGAAGCAAAATACATCAGACAAAAACTTCCTAGAGATGTTTGGGTTGTCAAACTTTCACTATTTTTCCAGATCTTTTTAGGGTCCAGGGAAAACATAGTACATTTTTGGTTAAAAAAACACTTTTATCTATATATTTTGACTATTCTATTATTCTTTCTCACCATAAACATAATTTCCTACAAATTCCATAAAGTTTTTAATTAATAGTGTTTGGTTTATATTTACCAAGACATGGTTTACCTGTTACCATAAAAATGGAATTAAAAATACATGTGGCTAAAGAAATCCAAAAGAGAACAGTGGATTTTGTTGGGTTTAGAGACAACAATACATATTTAAGTGACCATACATTCTTAACCTCTCTCTTGGGTGCAATTTGGAAGTAATTTGCCTTTGGAAGTAATAACCTACACTGGACATGACAATTGCAATCCAAGTGAGTAGCATCACAACAAAATTATCTAATATAACAGATGTTGCTTAGGGCTGCCATGTTACCATAGTCACTACCATATCAAACGTCTCGGGAAAGAGGAGCCACTAAGTCTTTCAATGTGCAGAAATTCAGCACTTCTGATAGGTTATGAGCCTTCATTTCCCTTCGTCTTCAGGCTTTTCTGATTGGTCTTGTCCTGTTTCTTCATCTTTCTTTTTCACATCTAAAAAGTAAATAATTTTCATTCATATAGAGGACATATTGAAATCTCCTTTGTAGTATACTGGAATAAAACACATGCCTTTTTTTTTCCTTCATGCAGCCTAGTCATTTTCTCCTTGATTAGGACGTTGTCATCAGTGCAGATATGAAGAAAAGGGTCCACTCTCCTAATTCTCTTTTTTTCCTATTCTCCAGAATTATGTCAGGTGGTCTTCAAAGATATTATTACAATCTCCACTTATTGATTAGTTTACTGATGCAAAAACAGACTGTTAAGTGACTTGCCCAAAATCACCTAGCTAGTAAGCGACAGAGTCACAATTTGAACCCAGGATAATTGCCCTCGCCTTCCCCAACTGCCTGTGCTGGATCATACTCTCTCTAGCTTTCTCACATTTTCTAGCTCCTTTGCCCTTAGGAGTTGATCTCACTTCCTATATTACAGGAAAAAAAAAATCAAAACGACCAGTTTAGACAAGCCTCAACTTTCTGCCACCAAAGCTCTAAAAACCCTTGCCGTCTGGACTTATTCCTTCTGTCCTCCCTCCTGTTACGGTGGCCGATGAGCTCCTCAGGACTGGCTACATAAATTGTTAGAGCCCAAGTGCAAAGTGAAAACACAGCGCCTCTTACTCAAAAAATATGGAAAATTTCAAGGTGGCAACAGTAGAACAAAATCAAGTGCAAGCCTCTTCTGAGCCCGGGGCCCCGTGCAGCAACCCTGCAGCACACCGCTGGAGCTGGCCCTGCTACTGCTCCTGCAATCCAGATTCAGCTCCTTCATCCCAGGATCCCATCCATTTCCACCTTAGCAGTACTACAGGGATCACTCCCAACCTCCTGCGTTTCATCTGACTTTCCTCTATTTCCTGGTTCCTTCATTTCCTCAAGTCACTACCATCTTCCAACTGACGAAGGCCTTCTTTCAACTGCAATTCTTCCACTCACTGGCTTTTCTTTTATTCTTTAAAATGTATTATCTTTTGCTGCCATCATTTACAAATAAAACTATTTGGTCTCAACCATGTCCTCAAAATTGGTTCTACCAAAATCATCAAGGGCATCACTGAAAATAAATCTGATAGACTATTCAGTTCTCCAACTTTCATTCATCAAATATTTATTAAGCACACACTGTGTACCAAGCAGTAAAAACAAACAAAACCCAACCCCCCCCCCGCATACATTCCATGAGGAATATAGAAAATAAGAAAAATGTGTGGCACTGGGAAGTGAGGAGTGCTACAGAGTATATTAACGAATGGGAATTTGTCAAGACGTCTTGGGCCTGGATGTTGCAATTTTAGCTAGGGTTGGCATCTTCCCTCATGAAGAAAGACCTGAGGAGGTGAGGGAATTAGCTAGGTGGGTAGCAGGGAGAAGAGCATTCCAAACAGAGAAAACATCAAGGTCAAAGGCAGCAACGTGCAAGAAGGAACTGCAACTGGGACAATGAAGATAAAAGAAGGATAGGAAATGGGGCTAGAAAGGTACCAACAGACTAGATCTTTGAGGGGGAAAATGGCAGATTCCTGAACCAGTTTTGAAAGGAGAGCTGATGGCATGTGCATGTCTCATAGGCATCTCAAACGGAATAGGGAGAAAACAGAAATCACGCATCTAACCCTCAAAACTTTTCTTCCAGGATGGCCTTTCTCAGTTCATGGCACCACATCTACCCTGTAGCTCCAGGAATTATCCTCCATTTTTCTTCTTCATTACTTGTAGTCATCTCCACCACATCCAAATCATCAGCAAGTCCTATGGATTCTGCCTATAAAACATATTACAAACCCACCCACCTTCCTCCATCTTCACCACCTGTTTAAAAAAATCGTCGTCTCTCACTAGACTATTGCAAATGTCCCGTGGGTAAAGGTGAACAAAGCCCTTCTGCTTCTCTAAAGATAGGATTGACTTGGGGTTAGTCTTCTAGCTCTATTACTCTGGATACCAGATAAAGGTACAATGTCAGCCTGGCTACTAAACTTACGGTAAAAATGACCCAAGTTGTAAAATACACCTGTACTGAGAGAAACTACATAGTAACTATGAATACCAGGTAGGAGACCATAGAATTGGGATTTCTCAAATGCCATGACTCTTGTAACTGAGCATGAAACAGTGTCCAAGGACTTGTTACAACGTATTAGCCCCCATGGGACATGAGGCTTTTAACCCATTGTCCCTACTGATGTAGGTCTTGTCTCCTTGCATCTGAGTTCCCAGTGAGTGGTGGGGCGGGGTGCACAAAGACTAGCCCCCGGTCTGTTTATAAGGATTGTTGCAAGGACTCCTGTAGAAGGAAATGATGTAATACAGCCCTTTTGGTCTGTTGTATTTCTTTCTTTTTTTCTTTCTCTTCCTCTTTCTTTCTTTCTTTCTTTCTTTCTTTCTTTCTTTCTTTCTTTCTTTTTTCTTTCTTTCTTCCTTCCCTTCCCTTCCCTTTTTGTCTTTTTAGGGCTGTACCTGCAGCATATGGAAGTTTCCAGGCTAGGGGTCAAATCAGCGCTACAGCTGCCGGCCTACACCACAGCCAAAACAAATCAGGATCTGAGCAGTATCTGTGACTTACACCACGGCTCACAGACATGCCGGATCTTTAACCTACTGAGCAAGGCCAGGGATCAAACCCGCATCCTCATGGATACTAGTCGGGTTCATTTATCGCTGAGCCATGACGGGAACTCCTGCCTACTGTGTTTCTAAGCCCATAATTCTGAGCACATTGGTACCAAATGAGGTCTTATGAGTCTGAACGTTTCATTTGGCTCCCAAAGATTTCCTAACTGGGGACTGCAACTCCTAACTCAACTAACCCTTGCTTATCTCTCCAGCAGCACCTCTCACGTGCTCCTGTTGAGCCAAGACAACCAGATTTTAAGCTTCCTGACACGTCCACCTTGTTCCACTCTCAGAGCTTTTTACAAGCTGCTCCTTCTGCAAAGAATGTTCTTCCGTCTTTCCTGTGCCTGCCATTCAGTGGTTATTCAAAACATACGGCTGCCAGATTTCGGTTAGGAATTCCCTGAATTTCTCAATCTAAAGTAGCCATGCAATAACTCTCTACCACAACATCCTATTTTAATTCTCTCATAGAACATATCACTGTTGACTTGTATACTTATTTGTTTATAATCTAATTCTGCCATTGTAATACAAGATGCATGACAGCAAGAGTTTATGCTGTTTTATATTCACTACCATATAGCCAGTTTTTATTTATTTTTATTTTTATTTTTTTGCACTTTTTTAGGGCCACACCCGCGGCATATGGAGGTTCCCAGGCTAGGGGCAGAATCAGAGCTGTAGCCGCCGGCCACAGCCACTGTAACATCAGATCCGAGCAGCGTCTGCGACCTACACCACAGCTCATGGCAATGCTGGATCATTAACCCACTGAGCAAGGCCAGGAATCGAACCTGCAACCTCATGGTTCCTAGTTGGATTCGTTAACCACTGCGCCACGACGGGAACTCCCAGTTTTTAGAATGGTGCCTAGCACTCAGCACTAAGTCGGATGATGGATCAAACAAGTAGTTAAGGACGGCAGGAGGTAAGAGAGGCCCTTTGTGACATTTACAGTTTCCTAAACTGCCACCCTCTGTCACCTCTTCCTAACTTATCTCATTGTCCTTCCTAACATGGTTATCAATTTGTAAGGGATAGATTAAGATAGATTATGAACTAGATTAAGTCAGACTATGAACTAGGAAGATTTTAAGCAGGTTAAGTTCATGCAGGATTTCTGAGATTCTGGATTTCTCCCCACCAAAGAATATTAAAAAAACAACAAAAAAAAAAGAAGACAGATATGAGGGAAACTTGCAGCTCTTTCCCAGAATTTCTGTTATTAAATGACTAAAACATCGAAACCATGTCTGATACAGACTCCAGCTTTTCCTTATTATTAGCAATCAAACACTATTCATTTTAAACCCTTAATGTCTATACTTAGGTAACGGAAAAGAAGATAGGCCTTAAAGCTATTTGTTTATAGATTTGTTACTGAAACACTGTCTATGCTATCTACCTATCTAAACTTGTTTCCGTTTGTGTATTCTTTAATATCTGGTGTTGTATGTTGGTTCATTTTTAACATTTTGGTTTTCCTATTTAATACCATCAACTTTATTTCAAAATTATTTAAAGAAAAATATAAAAATAGAAACAGTGGTCTCTCTAGTAAACAAAATAAAACGAAAAGACTACTAACTCTCTTAAAGCAGATTTGTTCTTCGTTTAAATAAAATAATGTCAGTAAACATTAAGGTTTTATGTACGTACTTTTTTTTTGGCCTTTTTTATTTTTCTTAGGGCCGAACCTGCAGCATATGGAGGTTCTCAGGCTAGTGGTTGAATCAGAGCTGCAGCTGCTGGCCTAGGCCACGGCCACAGCAACAAGGGATCCAAGCCACATCTGTGACCTACACCACAGCTCACAACACCAGATCTTTCACCCACTGAGCAAGGCCAGGGATCAAACCTGTGTCCTCATGGATACTAATCAGATCCATTTCTACTGAGCCATGATGGGAACTCTGCACTTTTATTTCTCTTTTTCCTTTTATTTCTTCCATCTTATCTTTCATCTTACAATAGTTTACATGTACTTGTATACTTTTTTACTATTACTGGTAGTGACCCATCTGAGACACGCAATGACTCTAGAAAAAGATGAGGTAACTATGGGACTCCAGGATCTGGCCACAGTCCCTGGCCTAACAAGGATTTAAGTATTTCATAAAGATCACACCAGGAACATTTGTAACTTTACCATGTAGAAAGTCACCTCCTGAAGCAAAGAACTAAGAGCCCTCTTCCGGGGCTGACATGAAGAGAGAAGATGCATAGAAGCGTCTGGCTCTCTCTTGCCTCTTTGCCACCAGGAATAAATGTCTACACACCCACTGGAGTCCACTTTGAAGTAGGCAGAAGGCACAGGTATGTTAGTGATGACTTGGAACTAAAACTATTTTTTTTTGTCTTTTTGTGTTATCTAGGGCCGCACCTGTGGCATATGGAGGTTCCCAGGCTAGGGGTCTAACAGGAGCTGTAGCTGCCGGCCTTCGCCACAGCAACAGCAACGCGGGATCCGAGCCGCGTCTGTAACCTACACCACAGCTCACGGCAACGCCAGATCCTTAACCCACTGAGCAAGGCCAGGGATCGAACCCACAACCTCGTGGTTCCCTAGTCGGATTCGTTAACCACTGAGCCACAATGGGAACTCCAGAACTAAAACTATCTTTAAACTATCTGAACATTTTTACATGAAGGAACTCTTCTAACACTTTACTATAAGTGTTATCTGTATTTTCACAAGACTAAACTCTGGAAGCTTTATGAACTCTGTAAGCAATGCAGTGAAAAACACAAGGGTTTCCTCCACTGGTCTGACAACTCTTTTTTTCTTAAATCAGCTTTTTCTACCGGTTAAAGAATGATCCCCTTTTATACAAATATGCCTCCTCTTAAAAGTCTCCTCTCTAGCTGATAACAAACTTATTCTCGGTATAAGAAATAGAAGAAGCTGAAGAATACTATCACGGAGCAGAAGCATCCAGAGTGATTTGCTGATGGATGGCAGAAGGAAAATTGCTTTATTTCAGAGAGCTTCTCAAAAAATTTTGTAAGCCCAATGGAGAAAGGGATTATATTTGTTCACCTTTGTAGTCCCAGTCACTAGCACCGTTCATAACTATACATATCCAATGAGTAAATAAATGTTCAGTTTCCCCATTTACACCAGGACATGAAAAGAGGAAAACGTCTACTTTCCCAAAGGCTGAGAAAATCTACTTAGCTTTCAATAAAAACAGAGAGGTTTTAGTAAATAAGCTTTTTTTTTTAAAGCACTTTTAACTAGTTAAAAGGGAGACTGTTCCAGATGAAAAGATTAAGAAGAGAGAAATGCTACAGATTTTAAGAGGATTTTGAGTGTTACCTTCCTTCACGGAGAGGGCCTCCAGTTTGAGGGGCAGCTCCGGAGTTCCACCCGTGGCAGGTGAACCCTGGATGTCTGGTAGAGCATTCCGGCGGCCTGCCCTTGCTGATGACGCAAAATTGTTGACCACAGGCTCCACATCCGTCATCTTTGATGAATCTGTCCTCATAGCAACATCTACAAATAGAATGTGCAAGTGAAGGAGAAGGTGAGCCTACTCCCAGGTCCATGTTCACAATGCTGGTTAAAAGGCATGCCTAGATCAACAACACGGAGGCCTTGAGAATCTGATCACTGATCATGCCCTGCATCTGTGTTTACCATCTGTGTAGCTTCAGCCTGCACATTTGTACATTTGCTGAATAAAGCGGAAAGGACTCAGTGTGAGCCAGATTGCTATAAATAACCTGGGAGCTGAGGAGTCACTTGGATGCTTTAGGGTGCAGTAATCTCTTGCCTTTTGTTCTGCTTTTCTATGGATGGATCAGCCAAAGAAGGGATTGGAAGGAAATGCAAACAGACTTGTTGGGCCACTCGCATGGAGAGTATTCGCTTGTGGTGCTCTGTCAAGCTGAAACCAAATCACCATACTGAAACACACTGTTTCTACTCTTTAGAAATGAGAAATTCAACTTTATCTCAAAGGCTTTTTTTACCCCTGGTGGAAGCTGTGTATTTCAATCTGCTCTAGTCTCAGACCCAATTTTTAATAGCCTCAGGTTCATGTTTGGGAGAGTAAGACCTGTGTTACTTTTTCTTACATTCAGGTGGACACAGTAATTACTAGCACTTTCCTAAGCATCCTTTATCTTCCTAGCAATTGTCTCTCTCTGCGAAAGAATTCTCAAGAGACCATTCACTCTGCAGGAAGGGAGGTAGCAGATATTGCTTATTCTAAAACTAGCCCTTGCTTTCATACCATGTTTTCTAAGGAATCTTTCCTAGGAAGTCAACACTGAATAGTATCTTAAAAGCAGCAGCAGCAGCAAACTTTTTTTTTTTTTTTGAGAACCTATTAAATGCTAGGCTCTCAGCTGGGTCTTTTGAGAATAACAGAGAAATGATTTACTTTCCATTTTTAGGGGACTTGCATTCTTGGAGGGGAGGAGAAAAGGTATCCATGCAAGGCTAGATAACGTCATAACACACAATGTGCTGAGTATCAACCAACGGATGGAGACACTTATCTGTGGGACCTGCCGCGTGAAATATATGAACCCCAGCCTACATAAAGCAAACCAAACTTTTCACTCTAGTTAGAAGGGAGCCCTTTCCAATCGATTAACTTCAATTCAGGAAATGCTAAAAATGAAATGAACTAGTCACAAATGATAATACAAGTGATGTCAGAAACACAGCTTCTTTGGTCCACAGCACCCTGGAAATGCCCAGCGAACTTTGTGTGGGCCTCTGGAGTCCAGGAGTAGCCTAGGCTACTTCCCCAGATGGTCTTATCTTTCCAGGAATCATGGAAAAGTTGAGAGCAATGCTATGTTTTCAGACATAATTTTGGACTTCTAATCATTGAGTATTCACCAGTTGTCGAATACTCAATTGTCAAAAGTAAAGAGCATTGGACTATTAGTCAAAAAGAACTCACTCCATGCATAGTAGGCTTGCGAGGTGATATGGGTTAAACCATTTAATTTCTCTCTAAGTCACAGTTTCTTCCCCTATATAATGGGTAGAAGCATTAGCCTGATTGATTCACAGGATTCTCATGAAGAACAATTGAGATAAAGGACATGGATATGCAGGGTGGTCAAGCAACAGGTTACTTTACGCCAGAGCTTTACTTGGTTCTTTTCCAAACTCTCACTGGGCAATATCTTCCTTTCAGAGCCTGTCACTGATGCTGAGTGACCAGGATATCAAGTTTCTCCACAAGATAGATTATTTGTCCAGAACAGCCCACAGGGAGGCGCTGTGGGGCACTTTCTGCGGTGAAAAGTCATCTGATGTTCCCAACAGAACATGTCCAAGACTTAGCAATCCCTGGGAAGAAATGCTCAGGCACAGCAATGCGGGATCTGAGCCGCCTCTGCAACCTACACCACAGCTCACAGCAATGCCAGATCCTTAACCCACTGAGCGAGGCCAGGGATTGAACCCTCCACCTCATGGATCCTAGTCCTAGGAGTTTCCACTGTGCCATGACGGGAACTCCTAGAGATATATTCTCGACAGACTGTGAAATAAAGCAAGCTTAAAAAAGTAATATTTACAGCAAAGAGGGGAAAGGAAAAAAGTAGTGAATATGATGTAAAATCAACTTTGTAAAAAGAGTAAAAATTCTAGTTGGGAATTTAAGAGAGAACAAGGAGGCTATTAATCACTTTTGGTATCTCTTTACATATTTTAACTTGTAATAATATGTTAAAAATAATGTCTTTAAAGGAACTGAGACACAGTCATCTAGCAAAATTATGAATATACAGATTTCCTAACACAGAAATGTTCTAAATGTAACATTTTGACAATTTTATCCAAAACAGTATATATATATATATATACTATATTATCTATCTATCTATATCTATATCTATATCTATATCTATATCTATCTATCTATCTATCTATCTATCTATCTATCTATCTATACCATGCCCACAGCATGTGGAAGTTCCTGAGCCAGGGATCAAACAGAAGCCACAAGCCATAGCAGTGACCCGGGCCATGGCAGTGACAACCCTGGATCCTTAATCTGCTGCGCCAAAGCAAGCACTGACAAAATAGAATATCTGCAAGTGAAAGTCCTTTCTGTTGCCAACTAGCCATCCTACTTGTCAATTGCCGTTATCCTATGCAACAATGATTGCGTATGCATTGTATATGCACTGATTGCATATACACACACAATGTGTGTTTGTGTATATATATATATGCACACCAAGTATATATATGTGTATATATATATTTTACATGTATAGTATATATATATTATATATATTTATATACGTATTCTATATTTATATAAAATAGAATTGCTCTCTTCACTGTTTTGTGATATTTAAAAAACATAACCTGGAGTTCCCTGGTGGTTCAGCATGTTAAGGACTGGCATTGTTACTGCTGTGGCACAGGTTCAATGCCTGGCCTGGGAACTCCTGCATGCCACGAGCATGGGGGATATATATATACACACACACACACACACACACACACACACACACATATATATATATATATATAAAACCCATAGAAAGATAAGGAAAAACAAAAGAGAGGTTAACCTCCGGTTCTTTTAATCTTCTAGGCTTAAAAAGCTCATTGTGTTTATGTTTGCTAACCAGGCAACTGACTCACCAGCAACTCTTTCTCTTCTTCCTCTACAGAATTAGCAGTGGAATCTGGATGAGTTCTGCTTTGTCAACTGTGGCTGCTTACAGGAGTTGAACCCATTTAGACATTGGGAAATTTCACAGAAGTCCTTGCATGGCCCATAGCAGACAATGAGATTTGTATCGCCTGGGACACAATTTCTCCTCTACCGAAAAGACACAACTTTCAGGATGCCTTAACAAAAGACCATTATACAGTCACATATAGACATGCCAGGATCTGTGCAGTCTCCAAAATAGTAAAAGTGCGACACCAGTACAGCTGAAGAGCACAAAGACATTCAAGCTAAATGGAGCACTGGAGGAATATACATATAAAAGAAAACCACTAGTCAGTTCCCAGTGGCTCAAAATGGCCTGCTAAGAAAAATTCATGTTGGTATATTATAAGCATAATTATAAACAAATAGAAAGTTTTGCAACCTCTTACACTCCCAACTAGACGGTCCATCTTCTTAGCTCGAACTCATTCCTTTCTCAAGCTTCATTATTCGAAGCCAAGCCCACAAAGAGGTAGAACCCCTTTTTTTCTAACCTCTGGATCCAGAGCAGTCACCCCATTTCCCACAGTGAAACAACTACTCATCCTTACCTGCGAAATCAGTTCTCTCGGGGCATGAGTCAGGCTATCTAGAAAGCACTTAAAGTAAACAAACAAAGGAAGAACAGGTATTTTGGAAAGTCAGTGCATTTCTGGCCCGAAGACAGAAAAAGAGGGAGAGAGACATGTACTGGTCTCAGCTGAAAGCCAAATGCCTCTTCTGTCTTTCTGCAGCTTTCGATATCTTAATTCCTTATGCTGGATTTTTTTTATTAGATTTTCTGTTTTGGAATATGTAAACCTTTTCCCAACAAAATGACAGATATTTAACAATTGCCTATTTTTTTTTTCTTTTTAGGGCCATACCTATGGCATAAGGAAGTTCCCAGGCTAGGGGTCAAATTGGAGCTGCAGCTGCCAGGTGCCAGCCTGCGCCATAGCCACAGCAACACCAGATCTGAGCCGCATCTGCAACTTACACCATAGCTCACAGCAACACCAGATCCTTAATCCACTGAGCAAGGCCAGGGATCGAACCTGAACCCTCACAGAGACTACGTTGGGTTCTTAACCCACTGAGCCACAACAAGAACTCCTAACAACTGCCTCTTAATGTTATCCAACAAACACAGACAATTATTTATTCATCTGGTCAACATTTATCAAGCTCCAACTAAATTAAGTGCCTGGCCCTATGTTAGGTTCACAAGCTACAAAGAGAAACCCATAGTATGATGAGATTCAAACACACTACGATCTTTTAAGTTAACTTTCTTGATCTTATATTCTTTGGAAATAAAGTAAAAAAATCCACCTGTGAAATGTGAAACCTTTGACATTATCTCCTATTCAGCTAAGTATCAAAACTATTTTAGGCTAAACAGAGCTTACATGAAATGCATACAGGTATAAAAATTATTTTTTTATCTTAGAAATCTTCCTGTTTTAAAAAATTTCTCCACATACGGCATTTCCGTGCCTCGAGTAAAAGCCAAAGGGAATTCTACCTTTAATTTGCTGACAAACATACTTCTCTTTGTGCTTAGGTTCTTGCTTAATAATGATACAAAAAGACCCTTCAACATATACTGGTAGGTCTATGGAAGCTTTTTTATCACAGAGAATTTCTGACAGCTTAAATACATAAAATTCAAAATGCAAAGTCAAACTAATTTTCCTATAATCTTCTAGATAAAACTAAACAAATCTGAGTAACTTTCTAGCACAATGATACTTGCTACATTAAGATAGGGCCACACAGAATTATAATAATTTGGGCTGACATGGATATTGATTTTAACTGCAACAAGCCATGTAAGACCCTTGAGTGTGGGGGTGGTCATCGTTACTATGGGATTTTCCATGATAAGTAAGGACTTGCCTACCTCAGCTGGTGACTTCAGAAGGTTGCATGGTAGGCAGTTCCTCAATGTGCACAGAGGAGAAGTGGTTAATTCCAAGACAGAAAAGACTTTGCAAGCTCAAAGAATCCCAAATTTTACCCTAATGGGAAAATGATACAATTTGAGATCCATACGGTCTGCTTGCTCCCTTCCTGTTTCAGGGTGCTTAGAGTGAACACAGAGGCTTGAGAAGTCAGTTCCCCTTTTAATGGATGGTGGTTTTTAAATGTCAAGTGACTTTTGATGAGATCAGTAGGAAGTGCAGAAGGGGAAGTTAACTCTGACCAATGTGGTCACAGTAGAGATAGCTTTGTACGCCTCTGCCTGGTTATGTGGACTGGAGCATACATGCCTAATAAATTCAACAAATAAATGTTGAGTTAATAGCTGATACCTATAAATTATGAGTAGGCAAATGTAGTCAGTGAAGGTGCTTTTAATTAATAATATTCTTAATAAAAACTGAAAGTTCAATTATCAAATATTAAAATGAAATTTGTTTCACTAACATTAAAATAGCATTGGAGGCAGGCTGTAGACTATGACAAATAGAATGTCTTGCAGGGGTCAGTAACACTTCTTGTCATTTGCAGGGCAGTAGCTAATGTAAAAACTCTTATAGAACCCCCTCACCCAAGGCATCTGGATAGTTGTTACCTTTCAGACACCAGCTCTCGCTGGAAAAGAGCCATATATATTAAATTGTTACTATCCTTGCAGGACCACTTGATCCTGCCTGAAATGTCCATAAGACATATGTCCCATAGCAAAAGGTCCTTGATATTTGGTCTTACTTGGTCCTTTCCAAAAGATCCATGGAGCCATTTATTTGGTTCACACCAAAAGGGACTTGAAAGCCATTTGGACCAAATATGCTCATGGATGTTGTGTACAGGACTAAATTTCCAGGGTCTTTTTGGTGTGGACTACATGTCTTAGGAGTTTTAGATAGGACTGCTAACTGAACAGACTTGCCTACCTGAAGTCAGCTACACACAATTCACTAGCTTTCCCTTGTACAAATATGCAATTCTCTGATACTTTAAATACACCAGATCCTATAGTTTTAACTTATTCAACTAATTTTCCTTTACCATTTTCATTCTCAACAAGAGGAAAAACGAATCCCTTTATCCTCTGGGCTTATTTTCTTTTTCTATGAATATTATCAAGAGAGATACATGGATGGCAAAGATAGTCCCATAATTACTCTTCCAATGTAAAGGTAACTTAGAGCAATAACTTAACCTTTTTTTTTTTTTTTAGGGCTGCACGTGAAGCATATGGGAGTTCCCAGGCTAGGGGCCGAACTGATTGGAGCTGCAGCTGCTGGCCATCACCACAGCCACAGCAACATGGGATCTAAGCCACATCTGGAACCCACACCACAGCTAACAGCAAGGCTAGATCCTTAACCCACTGAGCAAGGCCAGGGATTGAACCTATGTCCTCATGGATAATAGTCCGCATCATTACCACTGAGCCATGATGGGAACTCCCTAAGTGTTTCTCTAATAGTTAATATGGAATTGAAATTATCAGTTTCTTCATGGTGCCTGAAAAATAATTCTTCATCTGGGTAATAACATGGTGACGTAATATGGAGACGAAAGAAGGGTCACCAAAGATCACATGTGAGAAAGCTCTGCTTTCTCAGTGAGGCTCATCCTGACCACACCATTGAAAATGGTGTGTCCTCCCCATAGCTCCTGAGAACTTGCCTTGCTCCCCTTTCCCCCAGCTCTTAGTAGCTTCCAAAACACATTATAATTACAACTTATAAGGATTGCACTTGTTGTTTACTGTCTGTCTCCCTCCACTGGGATATAAACTTTACAAGGCAGAAGTCTTTGTAGATGTTTTCACTGATGTACGCACCAAAACTAGGCCTGGCACTTAGTAGGTACTCTATACAATTTGCTCATTAAATGAAATAATTACCTCTCATTTTTCTGTTTCTTTTTGTGGCTGTACCCATGGCATGTGGAAATTCCCAGGTCAGGGATCAAACCCATGCCACAGCAGTGCTGCAAGCCACAGCAGTGACAACACTGGGTCTTTAACCCACTGCACCACAAAAGAATGCTAATCTTATCATTTTTTTTTCAAAATGAATTCTTTTATTTTCGCATATGAAAATAATATGTGCTCATTATTGGGAAAAATGACAATTCTGAAAAGCACAAAAGAGAGGAAACAAACTGCCTTATATCCCATGATCCAGTGACAGCGCAGTTACATTATTCTGGTGCATATCCCTCCAGAAGTTTTTCAGTGCACACATACATATGCATCATATACATATCTTACATGGATGCATTTTGAAGTTAGATTATATTTATTTTATATCATGCTGTTATTACAGCTTAAAAATGCCATCTTTTCCAGGACAAGATAATTCTAAAATTTTAGTAAAAGTTTTGAAAAAAGAAAAGCAAAAATTTCAACTACGTAAACTATGCATAGCCAAAAGCCAAATGCAATGGCAAAAGTAACGGACATGGCTAAGGACTGAAATCATTCACAAGCTTTTCCTTAATTAAACCAAATAAACAAAGTTACTATAGAGGTAAGATGCTTTTTAAAGGTCACACAACTTTAAAAGTTTCAGTAATGTCTTTTTCTTCTATTTCATCAATTTAAAGAAAAAAATCTTTGGGATATCTCTTAGTGCCTTTTATAATGAATTTAATTTTTATCTTTTTTTCCCTTCCAACTGAGAAAAGGCGGGAAATGATTGAGCCTTTTCAAGCTCTGATTTGTTTTCTAAGTTCTCTTCAGTATTTTATTTTTCTTTGCAGGAGAAAAAATCATTGTAATGTCTCATCAAGTCCAACATTCAATCAGAAGAATCACAATGCAAACATTTTTAAGTTGTTTTGAGAATTTTCTGGGTCATATACAGGCAAAAGAAATCCCCAGTCAGATAGCAAATAACTTCAAAAAGAAAAATCATAGCCTTGAAATGTTCTTGTTCATCAAATTATATATATTAGTATAACTTAAAATTAAGTTAATATAAGTGAAATTATTTATGTGAATCCATTTAATTTTTACAAAAATTTTTTAAATAAAAAATAAAACCACATTTATTTTTATATAAGCTTAACCGAAAAAAGGTCCTCATGACAAATTGTTTCTGAAATATATTCGACTTACATAACAAATTAAAAATTTCAGAAACCTAAATAAAATGTTACATATTATTAACTTAAAAATATATGCACAGAAAAACATGGCAAGGGAAATAAACCAAAATTTCAACAGTGGTTCTTTTTTGGTAGTATCATTTTAAATGATTTCTATCTCTTTCTTTGAACTTTATTGTGTTTTACAAATTTTCTATAAGAAAGAATTTTATAATATGAAAAATGGCATAAATATGTTGAGTACACATTGTTTTAAAGCCCTTTAATGAGAATAAGCTCATGTGATTCTGTATTGTGGGACAGTCATTAACTCTTCATTTTAAAGGTGTGGAAACTGAGGATCATAGAAATAAAACAGTTTGGCTAGAAACAACCCAGTTAGCAAATGGCAGAGGCAAGACCAGAACCTATTTTATCACCTCATTCCTTGCTCATTCAATTACACCCCATCAATAGTTTGTTGAACAACAGTCAGTATTCATTCCACCAGGCATCAACTATATCCCTCACTCAGTGCAGAATTCTGGGTAAATAGGGCCAAATAAAATGAAACACCATGACAGACACAATGTGTATACACAAAAGAAGTCTAATGCAAGGTCCACACTCTGAAAGAGCCTGTGACCTAATGTACAAATGAAATAATGCATATCAAAGGAAATGTAAAAATAATGCATATTAAAGGAAATGATATATTTAAATAAGTGTATAAACGAAAAATACTATAAAAATGTAGAAATGTTATTGTATTGGGGGGGTGCAATTACAAGAGACTTCACAGAAACTGTAGAACACATATTGAGCCTTAATATTTGGGAAGGATTCATATGGGTAGAAAGAAAATGAAAAGGCTTACTAAGCCAAAGAAAGATCTTTAGCTACATTATGAAAATGGCAGTGGCAAGGCATGTTTACAAATAAAGAAAAATGAAACATCTGGCTATAATAGAGTACTTTGCCATATAGAGTTGGAAAAACAAGCTGGACCATGGTCATAACCTAGAACTCAGGTTGCAACAAAAATGAATGCCATTATAAAGGAAATTGTATTTCTTCCTGTAAGCTCTGGGGATCCATGAACATTTCTAAGTCACATAATAAAGGTGTGTATAAAATGCATTGTCTGAATATCGAGACTGGTGTGAGGGAGAACTGTTAGAAGGATATGAAACTCACCATGATAAGATAGATAAGCTATTTATAAAAGTATCTATAAATGCAACAGAACAAGAATAGCTTCTTTTTTTAAAAAGGAAGAAAAAGGAGTTACTTCGTAGCACAGCAGGTTAAGGATCCCATTGTCACTGCAGTGGCTTGGGTCGCTGCTGTGGTGTAGGCTTGATCCCTGGCCTGGAAACTTCCACACGCCATGGGTGAAGCCCAAAATTTAAAAAAGAAGAAGAAAAAAGGTAGGATACCATCAGTTCCAAAGATTCATTACAATGTTTGAGAATTTAGGGAGTTCCTGTTGTGGCTCACGGGTAATGAACCTGACTAGTATCCATGAGGAGGCAGATTCCATCCCTGGCCTCACTCTGTGGGTTAAGGATCCAGCGTTGCCAAGAGCTGTGGTGCAGGTCACAGACATGGCTCGGATCCCGAGTTGCTGTGGCTGTGGTGCAGGCCAGCAGCAGTAGCTCAGATTCACCCCCTAGCCTGGGAACTTCCATATGCCGTAGGTGTGGCCCTAAAAACAAAACAAAACAAAACAAAAAAAAGTTTGAGAATTTATACTTTCAGATAGGAAAATTCATTACACTGTATTAGTAATTAAGATGATGTGGTACTCTTCAAGGGTAGACAAATAGAAAAACAGAATAAAACAGAGACTCAGAAATAGACACATATACCTATGGTCCCTTGTGAAAAAGGGTCTAACTACTGATATGGTCACTTAGACTTGTTGCAAGGGTTTAACCATTGCTGCTGATCTCAGAGGATTCACAAAAGAGGAAATATCAGAAAACTAGGTATTGATGGGAAGATTTTTACTCATGAAAAAAAAAATGGTTCTTATAATAAAAAGACTAGATAGGAATACAACTGCATTTAAATATTATTTACACACTTGAAAGAACAAGTTATAACCTCCACTTGATTTCAGTAATTGTTAACAGTTTGCTATATTTAATCTCTCTCTAAACACACATACACAATTTTTGTTCAACAATTTGAAAAGCAAGCTGCTAACATAGCACTTTCACATCCAAAATATTTCAGCACATATCTCTTAAGAATTACATTCTTCTCTCTATCCATAGTATCACTGTATTACTCTTTTCTGCATCGCAATTGTGAGATAATTCCCCCCCTTTTCCAGGATGTAATGCAGTCTTTACAAATTTGTTTGGCGAGGGGGCGGGTACCGGACCACTGGTTTTGTATATCCGAAAAAATTCTAGTTTGTCTTCATTCTTGCAAGGTACACTGCTCTGGATTGACATTACTTCTACAAGCGCTTCACAATACTATCCTACTTTAGTTCATTTTTGCTGTTAAGAAGTTTGCTGACTGTGATGGTTAATTTTACGTGCCAACTTGACTGGGCCACAGGGTACCCAGATATTTGCTTAACTGCTTAAACTTGATTCTGAGTGTGTCTAGGAGGGTGTTTCTGGATGAGATTAACATTTGAATCAACAGACTAAGTAAAGCAGATTGCCCTGCCCTAATGTAATCTAATCTATTGAAGGCCTGAAGAGAACAAAAGAGAATATGGTCGCTCTGCCTGACTGTTTTCTACTAAGACATGCATCCCTCTTTCCTACCTTTAGACTCAGACTTGACTGGAACTTAACACTATCAGCTCTCCTGCTTCTCAGGTTTTCAGACTTGGAATGGAACTATACCATCAGCTCCTGGGTCTCCAGCTTGCTGACTGCAGGTCTTGGGATTTCTCAGTCTTCATAATAGCATGAGCCAACTCCTTATAGTAGATCAATATATATCTAGATCTAATATATACATATTTATTAGCCTTCATCTGTGTCTAATCTGCTGCATAAGCTATCAACCAAGTTTTAGTTTCTAATTATTATACTTTTAATTTTTATGCAAACTGTCATTTTTTTTCTTGTTCAAGTCTGCTTCATTGCATTAAAATGTCTTATTCCTTTGTCACACATAATGTAAATACCCTCATATATTCTTCTCAAATATACTAAACCTATCTTTAAAAATGCTTGTATAATAATTCCAATATCTGAATTTTTTACAGTCTGACCCTGTGGTTGATTATGTAGAATCTCTCTCATGATGGCTTATTTCCTTGCATGCTTTATGGGTTGTGAGCTCACGTTTTTTAAGCTTTTTCCTTGAAAATTACCTGAGACCTGAGTTAAAGTATTTTCCTCTACTTAGGCTCTAAATGTGCCTCTACTGGATGTCTGGGGGCATTACCAAATTGGCTGGCTTTATATTCCTAGCACTGGAGTTCCCATCGTGGTGCAGTGGAAACAAATCGGACTAGGATCAATTAGGTTGTGGGTTCGATCCCTGGCCTCGCTCAGTGGGTTAAAGATCCAGAGTTGCTGTGAGCTGCGGTGTAGGTCGCAGACGCGGTTCAGATCCCGCGTTGCTGTGGCTGTGGTGTAGACTGGCAGCTGTAGCTCTGATTCCACCCCTGGCCTGGGAATCTCTGTATGCTGCGAGTACGGCCCTAAAAAGAAAAAAAAATTCTCAGCATGGAAGCTTTCAGACACAGACACCAGAGCTGCAAACTTGTGTGAGGTTCCACTTTTGCTAATAAATGATCAGGAGAGCCCTTTTCCCCTCTCCACCCAAGGCAAGGCCAAGACGGCAAGCATCCTTAGCGCCTTCCTCTGAAGGTTAGCGTTTTGCCACATTACCCTGTGACTGAGCCTGTCACTCTTTGGCAGACTAAACCTTGTGCTGGGAGCCCAATCTGATTTCCCAGCTTGAGTTTCTTTAAAACAGAAGTTGTGAGTCACCAGGGAAGCCTCTGAGTACAGCACTCACCTGCCTCTAGATTTACAGTTTCTCCTCGTTGTGGGTTTATGAAGTGTTCTCTTATTTGCCAACACAAACATTCATTTAAAAAGAATTTTGAAAATATCTTATCCTACATTTGAGGGTGCGGTGTACTAGTTTTTTTTTTTTTTTTTAAAGGACATTAAGTCTCTCAGAGTGTCAGAAAAAGGAACTTCTGGCGAAGTTTCAATAATTTCTTATCCAATAATAACAAGATATCCACTTCACTCAGCCATAAAAAAAAAAAAGATAGGCAATAACATAACCACATTTTTCTTTAACAGAACTTATTTTACCTCCAAGACCCCCATTTTTCCTTCATAGCAGAAAATAGTCCTGTTTCAAAGTAAAATTATTCACTTCCACCTTAAAAATTACTCTCTCTGGGCTGTTTCCGACCAATTCACAGTCATTCACAGGATTCATTTCTCCATGAGATGTAAGGCCTAAAATTGAGGCTCAGTATTACAAGGTGCCCTGACATCTAGTCAAACGGAGAGGGCTTCAAATGGTCTAACCATTAAGTCTGCCTCCCCACCCTGCTCCTGTGGATAAGGTACTTTAGCTAAACAATCCTCCTTATCAAAGGGACCAGGCACCGTTCCTGCATTTCTCTGAGTGGCGTAGTTCCTTGTCAGTCTGTGGAATTATTCAAACAAGTCAATCACATCCTCCGGTGAGGACCAGGAGGCACCCCACCCTCTTGTTACCACAAAGTCTGCCTCCTACAGCCCTTGGTTGTTCACTTTGTTCCTGATTACAGGGCCCATGATGTTGTGCATGACATACAGCGTCCTTCTCCCTGGGCAGTGAAAGTATGTAACTAATAATCTGCCGTCGCTTTCATCTGCCCAGTGTCAAGTGTTGCGTTTTTAGCCATCCCCATATCCCCAGGACAGGACTCTCTCCCTCACCAGTGGGATGAATAGGAAGCAATAAAAACCATTGGTGTCACGAACCACATAACATGCCTGACCATGACCAAGGATACCTAGTCAACTTCAATTAGCTACTCTTGGTCAACTTAACTGCTTCCATGATATGACAAGGATGTCTGAGATGGAACCATTAATTTCTGGCAAGTTTGAACTATGTCCGGTGTGGTATTCTATTGTCTTTGTCAGTCACCGCTCTCTTTCAGCCCTTAAATTCTCTATCCCCAAGATGTGATTTGTTAACAGACCCTATCCTAGCATAATGGTGCTGTCAGGTTTAGCCTGTATTTGGCAGGTGGTCTCTGAGGCTTCCACCTGTAAAGGCAGTGAAAACACAGCACCATAACCAGTCAGTCTTGCTCACCAAGGTCAGGCCAGGTCACTGCGTGCACTTGGTGACTGTCACTGGCTGCTTGGAGAAACTAAACAAACTTTTTTTGCAACTGTACACCTCTGGGACAGGCCCAGAGACAATCTTTTGTGAGGTTTGTGAAAAGGAAGGAGCCCGCCACCCCACACAGAAACAAGCATGGCATATTCCCAGTCAATGCTGTTTCCTGTGCTGCCGCTTCCCTTGAGGCTGTTGCTTGCACGCTCCTGACCCCCAGGATTACCGAGGTGCACATCCATGGTGGCCTGTGTCCCAGGGGCTGATGAAAAAAAAAAAAAGGGCGGGGGGAGGAAAGAGCATTTGGTACTCAACTACTCTCCCAATGCAAAACTCATAGCCAGTGCACCTAGGCTTTGCTCAGTACTGCTGCTTCCCAGCACACCAGAGGGCTAAGCTTGCAAACATGGGACTTATGGCCTCCAACCAAGTCACAGACAAAATGGCTCTGGCAGATGTGGACCCTTTATCCCTGGGATACTGACATTCTGCTCACAGATGAGAAAGGCCACTAGGCTCCTCAACTTTTCCTCATAACACCTAGAAGGGGACAGGCAGGTGACTGTACAGATAGAAACGTAAAACTGCAACTTTACATGCTTAGAAACTCAAAATATTCCCAGGCGGGTTGTGTGGGGGGGGGAGAAAAACAAGACAGAGGATGGTTTTGATCCATCAAGTGTGGATTGTAGGCCAAGCTCTCTTCCCCTGTACCACTCTGCTGCCCATGTCCCTGCTGCAACAAAAATCTTAATTCTTGGGATTATAGGGAAACATTCACGGTACCCTTACAGTGCCATGAAGGGGATAATTCCAACCCAGCCTAAGCCCAGGGTCTTTAAGCTGTATAAATCAACCATTGCTATGAGGTAGACCCCTAGACCTGATAACACTAATTTGAGGGTCTCTGGAGGAAGAGGACAATCAGGGTAAAGAGGACCACCCCACCCTCAAGTATATGCAGTGACCAAGCATAATAATAAGATAAACAAAATAAGGAAAGAAAGAACCCTGGATACAGAGAGGAGGACACTAAGGAAAAAAAAAATAACATAAAATAAAAGCTCACAATCTGACCCAACTGAAAATTCAAAATTCACTGAATGAATTTATATAGCCAACGATGAGAGGACACAGATTGGCTTTTGTGCTTCTCCATATAGATTTGAATTAACTCTAATATTTGTTGAAATTCACCAAGAGGCAAACCTTTATGGCTTTAACCACTACTAGAGCTAAAATTACAATTTTACCTAGGAATCCCATTAAATTTAATTATCATATCCCCCATAATGGGAGATTTACTTAGGGGAGTTACTGAATATAAAAGAAGACAAACAAGTATGTATCACCTTAACCATCAGAATGTTGTTTTGTTTAAATTCTCCATGCTTATAGCACTCATTGCCCCCAAAATATCCCAGAGTGGGCACAGGCACTCTGACCCAGTGAAAAATAAATGAAAATTAAGTCTTTGACACTAATTGATTTGACAAAATGAGAACCCATGACTTCCCCATCCCCAGTTAAAATAGTTAACATGACTTAAGGTAATTTAAATCAGGGTCTTCAAGGATTAAAACTTGTTTTATATAAGAGGAAACAAGTGAAGGGTTGTCATCCCCACTGCTTCTCCATTTACCAGTCCTATTTTGACCTGTTCTTAAACCTGGAACAAATGAATAGCACCCAACAGTGGATTGCTGCAAGTGTAAAGTAATGGTCCCATCCCATTAAGGCCTCTTTATCCAACAATTCGACTATGGAAATTTCTGACTCCATCCAATCAGCAACTGGCAAATGTTTTACTGCTACAAATTTGGCTACTATGTTCTGTTCAATGCCCAGTTCCACCTCTTCTCAGCCAACGTTTGCCTTTATCACTGAAGGGACACAATCCACACTTACAAGGTTACCCATGGGATACCTCAGCAGTCTTGCCATTGTACACAATCTCTATAAGCAAGATCTTAACTATATCCACCTTTCTCCATGAGCACAGGTATGACATTACATCCGTGACGGCCTCCTCCAACAAGATTTGCATGATGTACTCATTAAAGACATACAAATACTCACAAAGAAGCTCACAGAAAGGGGATGAACCATTGTCCTACACATAGTGCATGGACTTGCCACTTCCATTAAGTTCCTGAAAGTTACTTGATCAACTGAAGGTTCCGTGACATCATCAGGAAACAGATATTGACCCTCTCAGTATCCACAAGGTTAATACAAGTTCAATATCTTTTAGTTCCTTTTGGGTTCTGAAGGCAACATACTCCCCATTTACAAATATTACTTAATGTCACCTATGCTGTTTCTTCTAAACAGTTCACCTCAAAGGGAGCTCCTTCCAACAAAAAACTCTACAAGTCTGTCCACACTGGAATCAACAAGCACTCGTTTGTGCCCTCAGAGCCCTCTTTACTGGAGAGGCTTTAGCAACCTTTTCTTATGCTTCCTGGAATCTCTGGACCACCTATGACGGCCATAAGTTGCCCATGGATTTTTGATGCAAGAAACTGCCTTTCTCAGCCTTGCACTATACACCATTAGGATGGTCACATACTGGCCTCTTCTGGAAACAGAGATGATCACAAACCTTGAGCCTGTGACCTCAGTATCCAACTACCCACTATACCCTGAGTCACTAGAGCAGCACCTCAACAGTTCCTGAGCCTTCTTTGCTAAGAGGAGGAGTCAAATCTGGGCCTCCTGGCACATTTCACCTGTTAGAGCGGGTGGCCTCCTCTGTCTTCAATCCTGTGATTAATGTCACAATGCTAGAAGAGGTTACCCCTGCGCCAGAGTCCTTTGATACCTGGGGTGCCTTTTGGGGATCAGCTGAATGAAGAGCAATGGACATTCGTACACTTTACTAATGATATTGCCACCATGATAAATGATACAGCTCAGAGGATGGCTGCTGCTTCTCATCATTTAACAAAAATGTCCCTAATAAAGGACAGAACTCAAGAGTCAGCAAATTGGCATATTTCAGACAATTAGCAGTTGATTCCAGCTGTATACTGTTATAAATTCTTAGGTAATTACATAAGGAGTTGCCCGCTTTGGGGTAAAGAACTCTGGGAATCTCTTGCTCCACAGATACCAGAATATACATCAAGGTAACAGATTACATACACCAAGGCCACAGTACAAGGCCTTGTCAGGGTGTTCTGTATCTTCTTTAGGGTTCTAGACACTACTGAGGATGACCAAGACACTCATCTTTCTTCTAGAATATGCAGGGCTAGGCTCCTGAAGAAGGCATTCAGTCAAACTTCCACTTCCCCTGTAGGCCCCAGGCAGTCAGCTCCAGGAAGCTAGTTTAATTGAAGAGGCTTAACGGGCTCCTTAAAGAATTCCTTTTTAAGTCACAAAGTGGAAGATTCATGCCCACCTCCTGGAGATTCCCACTCCTTACACCAAGGGCACAGAGGTCTCTCAATTACCTTTACTGACTGAAAATGGGGACACCTCTGAAGTACCTGGTCAGGTGCTTATTTTGCTCCCTTAAAGTCCCAGTCATCACCAAGGTTTAAATTGATGTCAGGGCACCAAGGCATCAATTGTGTCATAAAACCAAAAATTAAGGATTAGTACTATGTGGCACCCTGATATCTGATAAAATGGGTCTCGAATGGCCTAACCTGGGTTCTCTTCCCCACTATGCACCCATGAATAAGGTCCCCTAGCTAAACACCCTCCTTATCGAAGGCATCAGGCACAATTCCTGCTCATCTCTGAGTACTGGGTTTCAGTTCCCCATCTGCCCGCAGACTTACTCAAACAAGGCAATTGTATCTTCCTGCAGGAACCAAGAAGCATCCCGCCCTTACCGCTACCAAGCCTGCTTCTCAGAGCCCTGGCTGATCACTGTTTCCAAGTGCATCTCCTGTGTGGTCTTGCATGGGATCCTCTTCCCCCAGGCTGTGAGTGTCCATTTCACCTGAACTCACCTCTTACCCCAGGCTATGGTGTCCATTTCACCTGAACTCACCTGTCCAGTGGCAGGTGTCATGTTTAGCCATCCCCATGATGCTATGGTGAGAATCTTTCCTCTACCAATGGGGTGAACAGGAGTTAGTTTAAACACCCTACCCCCAATACCACTTTTCTTTCCCTCTTGAAAGAGAGCCTTAAGTATAGAGAGGACAAGGCATCAGATTCATGTATGTCCTCTGTCCATCAGACTCTCATTGAGTTGCAATCTGTCCTGCTTCCTCATTGCGCACTGGGGGTTCACTGCTGCTATCTCAGGTATAACCAATCACAGCCTCCAGTAGACGTACATGCAGCTGCATCCTCTTCATTCCATCCTTAGGACATTTAGGGTCCATGGCCTATTTAAACCACTGTGCCCCTCTTGAGGTCATTTCAGGACCTCTCCTGTACCCATCTGAGGGCTCAGGGACTCCACGAAGCAGCACTCAGGCCCATCTGCTGAGGCTCTCCATGCTTAGAGATATGGAGCTTTGAAGATGCTCAGTTTCCCTGGGAATTAAGACAAACTTGGATTTCCTAACCCCACTCAAATTTCTATTGCTTAATCCTCCTGTGGCTCAATCCAGTGAGTACAGGGAAACTTCCCAGATACTCAGACATTGTCTAGGGACTCATAACATCTTGAATTGTCTCCCACCAGGTAGTCAACAATTAAGTTCTCCCAGAAATAGCAAAACAAAGTCTTCTGTCATCATATACTCTTTCCCACTCTATGGTCTGTTCCCAGTTCTCTAGGCTCAGATAGCTCAAAGAGATTTACCCTCAAAAAGTCAAGTTATTTTCTAGAGAAAACTCTGACTTTCAGGACTATGGCTCTTTGTTTTCATTATAAAAAAGCTAATAAAAAAGTTAAGTGAATTTTTAATCTAGATAATGTATAGCATTCCTCAGTGAATAGTGTCTATAGAAAGCATTAAAGGAAGTATAAAGGAGTAAACAAATCCTAGTTGATAATTAAAATAATTGTCATCTACACGCATTTAAAACAGCTACTCTTAGTAGACTCTTTACTTAGCAAGGTATTAAATTGCTTCTTATACATTATTTTATTTAACCCTTACAACAAATGTCAGAGATACAGAGGGGAGAGACAGAGAATGATCTCCATAATTCAAATGAGACAACTGAAGTGTCTTCCAAGTATTAGGAACTTGCCCGAAATTAGGATTTATGTTATGTGTGATTCCGAAACATGGGCTTTTAATGATTTCATTAAATTGCCTCCCTTCTAGAATCATATACTTTTATAAATTGAAAAGAAACTGGAATAGAATAAAAATAACTAGAGTAATAAAGTTAGGGATCCAGAAGCCACCTAAAACTCACCTATGCTAAGCACCATATACACAAATTCCTTCAATAAGAATATTTTATCTCCTTGAACATATTTTCCATGATGTTAAACTAAACTCAAAATTGTTTAAGCAATTCATCTGACATGAATTTTGAATCGTAAAATTGAATATCATATGATGGAAATAATACGTACAAGTTTGAATAAAACCTTTTTGTTCTCTTTATACTTCTCATTAATTATTACATAAAATACATATACAGTGTAATTATATAATCTGTAAACCTACACATGTAGATGCCTTAAAATACTTCACAGAACAAAATGGAGACAAATTCCTATTATTTGTGGCATAATTTTATCTATAATTATTATTATCTTTAGTTGTGTTAGTTTTAATTTCCAACTTATTTTCCATGTCACGACAATTAGCAGAATTCACTGACTATAGAGGTCGATATAAATGTTCATTTAAACAATCTAGGATTATTTTGGTTTCATTTGGACTTTATTAATTTCTTGCTGCAATTTTCTTTTTAATTTTTTGTTAAAATATGAAAATAATTTTCACTTTATGCAAAGACATCTTTCTTTTTTCTTGTTTTTTTTTTGGTCTTTTTGTCTTTTTAGGGCTGCACCCTCAGCATATGGAGGTTCCCAGGCTAGGAGTCTAATTAGAGCTGTAGCTGCTGGCCTACGTTGGAGCCACAGCAACATCAGATCCAAGCTGTGTCTGCAACCTACACCACAGCTCAAGGCAATGCCGGATCCTTAACCCATTGAGCTAGGCCAAGGATCGAACTCACAACCTCATGGCTCCTAGTCAGATTCGTTTCCACTGCGCCACGACAGGAACTCCCAAAGACATTTTCTAATTACAAAGCAGAGAAGGCCCCAAAGAACACAGCAAATGAAACCCACTATTAGATTCTGTAGGGATAACTGACAGTTGATTGCACTGAATTTACCAGATCTTTTAGTAATCTGTATGCGGTAAGACAAAAAGATATGCATTTTATTGAAAATTCTGAACTCCTCCCTCAAAAGCTATAATTAGGATTTGGTGAACTTCTCCAAACTGCCCTTGCTATATACACCTTGGCCTGAATATCCTTTTAGCCCAGTAACTACTAATTGATCAGGCACTCTGCTTCATCCATCTGTTCAAACGGTGACCTCTTTCAACTTCTTTTTACATAAGCTTTGGATATTTCTTTTTATAGCTTTGCCAACATAATCATATTACATCCTGACACCAGGCAGTGTAAATTAATTCTTCTTCTTTGTTATGAGCCACTCCACAGAGAACTAGATTTTTCACCTTTACACTTGATTAAATTGTGGGAAGGAAGGAGGAGGCAAAAAAAAAAAAAAATTAGGTCTCTGGGAAAACTGTATCTCACCTATGCCAGCCTGGAGACTAACACAGTGAATTTAAAGCAAATTAGCTCTTCCTAAGATTTTTAAAAAATCCTAATAGGGAAGAGCGAGAGAAATAGAGGAAGGGAAAGAGTAAAGGTGGGTAAAAAGCCTATTTGCTTGAAATTAATCTTATGTGAGATGACACAGGGCACTGTTTCCCAAACTTGCCTGCTCTGAAGATTCACAGGGAAGTTTTTTTTTTTTTTTTTTTAACAATACAGATCTCAATGCCTTTCTAGAGCCTCGGATCCTGTATGTTTGAGGCCATATGTGTTGTAAGCACTCTAGGAGATTCTTACTGTCACAGAAGTCTGAGAATAACTGAACTGGAATAAAAGTTAGGTCAGATTCTCCACCATCTATCCCTAATAATACACTGAAAAAAAATCCAAAAAAAATGTTTGCTCCAGGGTCTAAGAGCATGTATCACCCAAAAGAATGGACTACTTATTGGTTTTAACAAAGTATACAGACACATACACACAGTCTTGGAGATCTATTTATCCAACTTCACATCTTGTTAAAATTTCCTTGTGAAGCCAACTTTGTCCAGACCTGCTCTATCAGTGCGTATACTGATGGCCTCGGTTACCTCAGTCATCCCTGGGTTCTTTCCTCTTTTACCAGATAACCGACCCTGAAGTTCACTACTAAATCAGTTTAATATGTTCTTCACTAAATGGTCTATGTTGGTGAATAATTTTTACCCCCAGAAGATCGTACCTCCTGGGAGGCAAGAACAAATAGGGTCTAAATGTAGGCAGCGGACAGTAGGTGTTCAATGAGTGCTTTTGGCGTGAACTTCACATGGATCCGACTTTGCAGTCCACACGATTTGCAGATCCTGTCTGTGCAGATAGGACGCTTATGTTACTGGGTCTGATAAAAGCGTTCTGTGTTGGCATTTTGAACACTGCTGCATTAAACTCTAGGCTTGCAGTGTTCCAGAACCAAGACCTTTTAAGTCATTCTGCCACTCTGATCTATTTCATATCAGATTTTTATTGATATCCTTTTAACATTTAAGAATGATGAAGAATTTTAGTATAGACAAATTCCCCCAATCCATCATAATTAAAATAACTGAAAAAAAAAGTAAAACACTGACTCTATTGGTAATAATCTGAAGAGTAGGATAATTACAGAAAATTCTCAAAGATCCTCATTAGTGAGGGTAAGTGAAGAGAGAAGGAAGCACAGATAGACATATGGATACATTGAAAATAATGGGAAGAATTGCTCATTAAAGCTTGTTTACCCTGGAGAGTCATTTTCAGGGACCTGAACATCCTGGATGAATTGACTAAGATATCAAAGAGTTTGCTAAAAAAAAAAAAAAATGGACTAAGAAAAAGGCAAGATTGAAGAAGAGCTCATTTAACTTAACTAATACTTAGGGAGCATCATTTACAGACATGCATTTTCTTCTTTTTTTTTTTCCTTTTTAGGGCCACACCCACAGCATATGGAGGTTCTCAAGCTAAGGGTTAGTCAGAGCTACAGCTGCTGGCCTATGCCACAGCCACAGTAACGCTAGATTCAAGCCACGTCTGTGACCTACACCACAGCTCACGGCAATGCCAGATCCTTAATCCACTGAGCGAGGCCAGGGATTGAACCTGCGTTCTCATGGATGCTAGTCAGATTCGTTTCCGCTGAGCCATGACAGGAACTCCCATAGATGTGCACTTTCTGAATTAAAAAAAATCAGAAGTAATTTTTGAAATGTGGTCAGTGTAAAAGAGCTGTTTATAATAGGACAAAGACTGAGAATGAATATTTAAAGGCAGTGAGTAAGGGAGACATGACAATAAAGACATTGTGGAGCACAATTTCATTACAACAGTAAGTCCACAGCACATTAGCCCAAATCAGATGTTTTGCACCCTTCACCATCTTCCTTCATCAATTTCGTCTTGATCTCCTCCCCAGGCCCTGCTCCTGCCATAGAGTTCCCAATGTCCTCTTTCCCTTCATCCTATCCAAACCAGCTCTTGGAAAATATTTACTTAATTCATTCACAGAAATATGCTCTATCTCTGGTTTCCTACAAGAAAAACTCCAGACAAAGTCTTAGACCAAAAAAGCAAACTGTTAATGGTGGCACTTCCACAAATTAGCTAATGGCAAAGGAGAGATATTTGGAAAAGATGAAGGAAAGACTTTCCTAAATTATCAGCATTTTATCTTCTATTTTTAAGGTTGGTGGGGTGTTGGAATGAAACCTGTGTTCTTGGTACCACAAATTACATGACACTGGCAGACCCTTTAACCCCTCTGAGGCGGTTTTCCTAGTCCTCAATGACTAAAGTATCCTCTTGTTTTTCATATGCAATGTGGGCAGGAGAACCCAGATTCTTTTTTTTTTTCTCTTTTGCAATTTTTAGGGCTGCATCCACAGCATATGGAGGTTCCCAGGCTAGGGGTCTAACAGGAGCTGTAGCTGCCGGCCTTCGCCACAGCCACAGCAACGCGGGATCTGAGCCGCGTCTGCAACCTTCACCACAGCTCACGGCAACGCCGGATCCTTAACCCACTGAGCAAAGCCAGGGATCGAACCCGCAACCTCATGGTTCCTAGTCAGACTCGTTAAACACTGCGCCACGAGGGAAACTCCCCAGAACCCAGATTCTTACAGTTTTTTTTACTAGTAATTAAGGAGCTTTCAGCTGTTACATTTTTCACTCCTCTCAACTTACACACTTAAACCCAACTAAATTCCCCAATTATTTATCAAAAATAGCCAGGAATGGAGTTCCTGTTGTGGCTCAGTGGTTAACGAATCTGACTAGGAACGATGAGGTTGCGGGTTCGATCCCTGGCCTCGCTCAGTGGGTTAAGGATCCGGCGTTGCCCTGAGCTGTGGTGTAGGTTGCAGATGCGGCTCGGATCCCACGTTGCTGTGGCTGTGGCGAAGGTCGGCAGCTACAGCTCCTGTTAGACCCCTAGCCTGGGAACCTCCATATGCCACGGGTGCGGCTCTACATAAAGGCAAAAAGACAAAAAAAAAAAAAAATAGCCAGGAATGAAAAGCGTAAGTAGGAATTAAAGTATTCTAGTTCACTTATAAGATTTTAAAAGCCAATTTGCTTCATTGTTAAGACCACTGGACTGGGTATATTTGTTGCAATAACCTCAAAACTTGGAATTTTATGAGCTAGATGGACAAATTTTACTAAAAAAAATTTCACTTGAACTGAAAATAGAGCTTAAAGAAAAACCAAATCAGTATGCCTATGCTAACTCTTGTTTCATTTGAATTATGAGTGGTCTGGTTCATGTTACTTTTGGGTCACCAGGCAACTGTCCCTGAATCTTTCAGTCTCAGAGGAGTTGACTCTTAATTCCAAGCTAAATAACTCCAACCTAGGGTACTAAGGTTTCTGAAAACCTTAAAGCCTTGCATGCTAGGGTTTGCAGGCCAGTGACAATATGTAATCATACATACATCATAGGGTAAGAGAAGCGTTCTAGAATTTTCAGAAGCCCCTATCACAGGGGTGGAAATAATGAAAACAAAGAAACATTCATAGGTTTGAGGATTTGTGTGTGTCACTTTCTCCAGCAAAACCTCTTTGAAACATGGACAGAAAGCAGAGAAGTGTCTATCTTCTGTTAACTTGAGTAGTTTTATGTTTTAAAGACAATGCCCAGATTAAAATTCAAAACCTGTTTCCCAGTAAATTCTAAATTAGAAGGCTTTCTGTAGTCTGAAACACCATGTTTCTTTGATGTATTTTTTCGTTAGTTTTTATATAGAAAAGAAATACATAGAAAAATTCCATGAATTTACAGTGATCAGAAAATGACACATAATATGTTCATATAAACATGTGTGGGAATTACATTAATTCATTTTAAAATTTTTTAAAAAGTTTTTATTACACTTGATTTACAATGTTCTGTCAATTTCTGCTATACAGCAAAGTGACCCAGTTATACATACATATATTTTTTATGTCACACATCTTAGCCTCAAAAGTGTTAATTACGATATTTAAGATGAGCTAGCCCACTCAATGAATATTTTCGCTATTTTTTTTTCCCATAGGCATTGCATTTGTTCAACCGAGACCAAGTTGAGCGGCCCTTTTACTGCTGTGTTTATACACGGGGTACACTCTTTTGAGGCTAAGAATCTTCTCTTTCTTTTAATCCTTTCTATGACCTGCCACCAGATTTATCTGAGAAACATATGTTGAGTAATTTTCATTTCTATTTTTCATATACATAGTAATAATTATAATTATAAATAGATTTTTAAACTGCATTTTTAAAGTGTTACTGTACTCTGGCACAATCTCGCCCTTTAATTTATTTCAGTGGTAACTTCCATTTTTAAAATTAAGGGTAGTAGGGAAACGTATGATTCATTTCCTAATTCTACCACCATCTATAAGTGGGGCAAGTGACTAACTTCTCATAACACATTTTTAATGACCTGTGAAGTTCAGTAGCTGGGTGAAGATTACTAAGTGTGCTTTCTGTATTTAAAAATATAGGTAACATTTTTAATAGGCTAATTTGAAAAACTGAAATGTAACATTTTGCAACAGAGACTCAAATATTTGTCTGTCTGACCTTGAACACAGCTCATGTCTAATCCAGTTCCTTTTTCCTATTATACAATTTAATGAAATTGATGCAAAGTCAAACTAATCAATGCCATTAAAGACTGTCAAGAGAAACACAAAAAAATTGATAATGTACAAGTGACTTGAACATATCTGAAACTTTGGGGGCTAGAAGGAACTCTGCTCATCAGCAAATTAATAAACGAAAATTAAACAAACACATAAGCAAACCTGATTTCAAAGGTAAGGAAGAGACCAGATTGCTGGTATGATGGAGATCCAGTTAATTTCAGAATCAAGTCTAGATATCATGTCACTGGACATACGGGCCAGTACTTATCCCACAATAATGACAGATTCTAATTTTTTCAAGTATAAAAACTACTTTTAACATCAGATCACTAGTGGATATGGTGAGTGTAATTTGTAACAGGAAAAGGCCCCACCTCTATGCCCTGTCTCCTGTAACAACCATAACTTTAATCACTAACATGTCAGCCTTCCTCTACTAACCTTCAATTCCCTCCTTCCCCCTTCTTCCACCTGGTGTTACAGGTTAGTCAAGCTAAAAAAAACAAGTTGTTTAACATTCATCTAATCTAAGCTGCTCAGATAGCTCTTAGAGATGGAAAGGCTAGATAGCCATGACTGTTGATGTTCAGTAGAGAACTCCATAGGGCCTCAGCAATACATGTGTGGAATAGGATGCCAAAAGCTCTCACACTAGATTCCATCCCGCAGTCTAATCATCTGTTCAGCACAGAGTCCTGAGAGCCTCCTGTGACTGACAGCCCATCTCCAGTTTAGGGCTGTGGGCTGACACATTAACACATCCTTCCTTAGCCCTTACCCATTTGTGAGAGTATGATGGTCACATGGCAGAGAACCTTTTTCTTTTTCTTGCCACTGCTTACAGCAGCTTGATGTGGGATCTCAGTTCCCAGACCAGGGATTGAACTCAGGCCATAGCAGTGAAAGCACCAAATCCTAACCAATAGACCGCTAGGGAACTCTCAAGAATCATTCTTGAGATATCGCTCCTGAAAATTCTAAATTATTTTCAGCAAGACTGGATGAAAAGTCTCATTTAATTAGTAAGTGCAAGAAAGATGTGACATTTAAAAACAAATTATAACACATTTCTATCCTTCACTGGAACACTGAATCATGACATATTGTTCTTTTATAGTTGCTATTTCCAAGTTTTAATTGCCTTGGTTTAATTGGTTGAATCAAAAAAAAAAAAGTCAATTTGGTAATTACCGCTGTGCTATTGGAATTAGCTTCATTTATCGACCAAAGGAAAATTGACTTCAGAAAAGGAAGTACAATTACAATATAACACCAGGGGAAATACTATATCATTGAGGTATTAAAAAACAATACAGTATATGATTGAAACCTCAGTTTATTTTACAGAAATCAAAAAAATGTTTTTTTCAGTTCTAAATAGTAATATACCAAATAATCAAACATAAATTAGCTAACCCAAGATCATGTTCATTCACTTGGAAAACATCTACTGTGTGCCGATGATATGCCTGGCAAGAATTATGTAACTCCTTCTATGAGATCTAGTGGGTGAGAAAAAAAAATCCACACAAATCCGTGTATGAATACAAACTGTGGTAAGTCTTAGATAAGAATTATAAGAGCTTATGTGAATGTATCAGAATCCAGTGCATTGACAATATGAACTAAGCCATGGAGAAAAGGAGCAGCCAGTATAGAGGTAGAAAGAGTGTTTCTAGCAGAGGAGAAGAGCACAGTACATTTCAGGAGCTGAAGGAAGGCCAGTGTGGCCCAAATGCAGAGAAGAAGGTAGGAAATGGCACAAGAAGGAGTAGTTCAGTTAGTAGGCGCTGCATCATCGAGGCACGTTAAGGATTTCATCTACTATCCTAATAGCACTGGAAAGGCATTGAAGTCTTTGAAGCAATAGTGTGAGGATCAAAACTGAACTTTAAAATGATCCCTTTGGCTGCCTCAAATGGAACAGACTGGAAAAGAAGAGTGGATTCAAGAGATGAGTTTGGAGGCAGATGTAGCACTCCAAGTGAGAGAGAATGACAAACTAGAAGGTCAAGTTTACGCCTCCGATTTAACAATCCACAAAGTCTAAACTTACTTGTGTTCTCAAAGTGACCTATTTTCACAGAATTAAATGTGTCAGAGCTAAAAGGAAAGCAGGATGATAGAATAGAAGGTATGTGTGCTTTAGAATGAAATACATCCGGCTTAGCATTCTTGTCTGAACTTTTGGCTCCACGACTTATTAGCTGAGGCATGTTATGGGAGGCATTAAGCTCTCTGAGCCTCAGTTCCCACATCTTTTGAGTGCACATAATAATACCTCCCACAGTTGAGAAGATTAAGTGGGACAACGTGTGTGATACTCTCAGCATGTGGAAGGCCAGTTCATATTGAAGAGCCCCAGGACAGATCAGCAGGTCTCATCCTCTTCTGTTAGAGATCTTTATCTTCCTTTTCGACTTGTTCCTCCTCCTGGGTTTTCTCTCTCTGTGAACAGCACTATAATCCACCCAGCTGCACAAGTCAGAAACCCAGCAGGCATCCTTTCCCCCCAACCCTCTGTGATCATCAAGACATATAGTCTGTTCTCTAAATAGCTCTTGAATCGACAGACCAATGGCTCTGTGCAGCCTGTCACCACCCTCATTAAGGGCACCAGCCTCTCTAGATTACAAGATCCTCTTCACTCACTAACCTGCCTCCATTTTGTTGCCTTCTAGTCCATTCTTGGCACTAGCCAGGCAAATATTACTATCTCAGTTCTTTGACTACTCCCCTTATGCCAAGAAAACCACCACCCAGTTCCTTAGGATGACTCACACCAACCACCCTGCCTGATCTATACTCTGTTTACTTCCCAGCCTCACCCCTTGCCACTCCTCCTCCTCTGGTCCTGCAGGCAAAAGAAACTGCGGGCCATTTAGGATGTGCACCTCCCAGGCACAGTCTCTTCACCTCCATATTCAGGACACTGGCTGCAGCTCTCTCCTTCCAAAGCTTCTCTTCACTAGGTCAACGACTCAACCCTGAAGCCTCAGCTCAGAAAACACTTCGTCTGGGAGGCAATTTTGCCCCACCTGACTGTATCATCCCAAGTATGCAGGACAGCCTGCAACACAAATCTGACTATTTGAATGAATTGAACAGTCAAACGAGGTCTAGAGAGTCTGGCTCGATTGGTTAGGGGTGATACAAAGAGAGACCCAGGTCCTTGGCCCCATGTGGCATGGTCCCTGTCTCTCCCTCATGCTGACATTTGCCTTATTAGTCTCAATTGCATCAGCTCTCCTCATTAAGCCTTCAAAACATTTTCTTCATGTGGTTGCAAAATGCTGCTCATTTATACTGAGGGTTATAATTTTTGCACTCAAAACAGACAAATGTCCCCTCTTGGACTCCCCAAGAAGTGACAGCCATGGCTCCTGTGGATCAAGCACTTCTGTGGCATTGTTTATGCTGATCTCCTTCCTTATGAAAATGTGAACTCCTCCAAAACTAGGACCATGCCAGATTCATTTTACATTTCTGATACCCACGACTGTTCTTGGGACAGAGTAGTAGTATCTGATACTTGTTGAACTTAAGGGCATTTCAGAGCTGAACAGTGTCTAAATAAGGGCAATTAAAGTGATATAAGGAATGCCAAAAGAAAAAAAAATGATGCAAAAATAAGAAGACAGACTAATATGATGATGCCTCTGCCATCTAGAGATATGGAGTTTGAGAAAAGGCACAGATGGTTCTGGCCAAGACAAAGAATCAAGAAGATGATTGACGATTTCTCGTCATGGCTCAGCGGGTTAAAAACCCAACTAGTATCCATTAGGATGTGGGTTCCATCTCTGGCCTCATTCAGTGGGTTAAAGATCTGAGATTGCCTCAAGCTGCGGCATAGGTCACAGATGTGACCTGGATACCATGTTGCTGTGGCTATGGTGGTAGTCTGGCAGCTGCAGCTCCGATTCAACCCCTAGCCTGGGAACTTCCATATGCCGCAGGTACAGCCCAAGAAAGAAAGAAAAAGAGAGAGAGAGAGAAGGAAAGAGAGAAGGGGAGAGAGAGAGAGAGAGAGAGAGAGAGAGAGAGAGAAGGAGAGAGAGAGAGAGAGAGAGAGGGAGGGA
>PVHT020000077.1:31534595-31546723 GCA_004024745.2 Catagonus wagneri
AGAAAGAAAGAAAGAAAGAAAGAAAGAAAGAAAGAGATTGAGAAGATGGTTCCAGTGCTAGAACAGGCTGCCTCTCCTGGTGAGTACCTTTAGGCCCTCAGTGACCTTCCTGCTTCTTTTTATTTAGGACAGAGAACTAGTCAGAAAAGAAAAAAAGCTTTCACTTTCAGCCAGCTGTACAGGTAAGGAAGAAAGCTGACTCACAGCGCACTTTCCATGTCTGCTGGAAAGTCTACAACCAACACTAGAGAAGCTGGTTTCATAGGTGTTGCAGAGTCCTGAAATGGCTGAATCAGAGTCAGCTGATGGTGACGGAAATGGAACTGAGCTAGGGCAGAAATCCAAGTGTTAGTCTTACTCTTCCCCGTGGCCTTGGGCAAATCTCTGAAGTCATCTGAACTAGATGGTCTCCTACAGGGCTTTCTTATGCAGGGATTCTTCTATGTATGGCCTTAGCATTTGGAGTTACTATAGCTAGCTACACAACCAAGGGTAAGAAGACTGTTGATCTGGTTAATGCATGCAAAGGCAGACATCCAATTTCATCCTTTTCACTCCTGTAACTTCATCTGAACTAGCTGTAGCGCATATCCATGATGATACCTCCTCATCCATACATGGTAAGCAGAGCCAAAAGCTTTATGAATAAAAATATACAGATATGGTAAGGCTGTAAAGCAGTGGTTTGCAAATATTTAAAAAATAGTGTGGCAACTTTTGGAAAAGAAAACAATCTAATCTTGCACCAGATCTGCCAAATCAGAATCTTCAAGACGGAACCCTAGAGATATTTTGTTCTTTCTTTTTTTTAATTACTTAATGAATTTTATTACAATTATAGATGTACAAAAATCATCACAATAGAGTTTTTTTTCAAAGCTATTGTGTGATTTTGATGATCAACTGCTTTGGGGCTCATTTTGAAAGCAAAATTAGTGTTTCTCAAAGGGTAGCTTGTAGATCATTTTCATGTGAATTATCTAAGATGTTTGTTAAAAACATCTGGGAATGTGGCCAAAAATTTGCATTTTAACAATTCTTTCAGTGATTTTTGTAAACAGCTTACAGATGTTGACAAATGAAATCATTACATGGGCAAAACCTCAAAGTCTACAAAATATAATAAAGACAGGAAATTATGATTGCAGTATAGGTTTATTCATCATTATTATACTGTATTTCATCACTGCTTTTAATCCCATAACAAAGCTGTGATATAAGCATGTGTTACCCTCATTTTATTGACAAACTGAAGGAGTAGAGCATTCAGGTAACTTCCTCCAAACCACAAGATTAGTAAATGCATATAGTGGAACTGAAAACTAATGCCACATAGCTAAAGAACAGCCAGCACTGCTACAGAATATGCAATTAAGAGTTCGGTACAACCTTTTAATTAAACAATTTGCTGAGATCTTATCTGATGAAGCAAGTTAGCAATATGTCTCAGTTCCCGGTGGTTGGTTTTATTAGCTACTTCAAAAATGTTAATGTCATTATAATGATCATAGATAAGCCAAGTTACCATGACTAGTAACTACTCAGCAACAATATTTAAAGGGTGACATAGAATCATAAAACGATCCAAGGTAATCATTAAATTTAGTCAATCACCTTCAAACACAAATATTTACTGTTGAGAAGCCCAAAGTATGCTGTCCAAGGTCTCACCCACCTGGTGAGAAGCCCACCCAGTTACAGACCTTAGCTACCCGACTCTGCTTCATTAATCTGTCTTTATACCACGGTCCCTAGGCTGTATGCCTTTCCATTCAGTATGCTGACTACTTGATTTAGTGCTACAGTAAGTCTATATTAGACCTGAAATATCCTTCAGGGAAGGAAATATAAAATGCTACTATCAGAGATACATTTTTAGGACAGAGTTTTTTCCTTTCTCCCTCGCTGGTTCTTCTCAATTCATCTAATGCAATATTTGTTGGTGAAAAGATGTGCTTGTCTTGATCTCTCACTAAATTGAAACAGGAAGGGTTTATCAGATCCCCCATTCCTGAGTTGACAAATTTAGGTATAGCATAATAATAGGTATTTCATAAATATGATGAAACCAAATGGATCATAACTGTTATGAGATCTAGCTTGGTTTTTTTTTTTAAGTCACCAATAAACATTAATGGAAAATACAAATTTGCCCAAAGCCATATAACTTTTAACAGAATTCAAATTCTCCCCCTTTTCTATGTTCATACCCTACACTTTCCCTCTTCTTTCCCATTGGTGTTACAGACTTTCTAAAATGCATGAACACACAGATATTTTCACAAAGGGGAAAATGTCATGGCAGTGACATCAAGAAAGAGAAACTGCAAAAAAATAACTCAGACATTCACTAGCTGTAGATAGATTTGGTGAAGGTTTTCTAAGGATTTGTTTTATTTGTTTTGTTTTTCAAAGAGTGAGTTTTGTGTGTATTGCACTCTCATTCAATTTTGTATGTGAACTAAGACTGAAATGCTATATCCTGTCAAGTGTTTTACTCAGGGAACCATTTCTTCCACAAAATCAATATCTAATTTCCTAAATAAAGAAGAAAAAATACTTACAAATCTCTGATTAAAATATGCTGTTATTTCTAGACAGGTTTAGGAAGAAACTCTGATAAACCTTTTTTTCCTGTAAATTAAAAAAAAAAAACTATGAGGAACCAGAAAAGGTGGAAATCCAGTTAGATCATCAAATTTATATCATTTTGGTTTTTTTCACTTAAAACTGTAAACACCATGACCTGCTTGACATTCTTGAGAAAAGGAGAACCTCCAATTCTACAGTAAAGTTTTCTGCTAAAAGTCAAAAGGCTTCATTTAAAATAAGTGTAGGACTGTCAGCTACAAAACACAATGAATAAATACTGCATCAGTGCTATTAGGGATTAATGACAAGTTGAGGAGTTCTCGTTGTGGCTCAGCCTGTTAAGAACCTGACTAGTATCCGTGAGGATGCAGGTTCAATCCGTGTACTTGTTCATCAGATTAAGGATCCGGTTTTGCTGCAAGCTGAGGCATAGGTCTCAGATGCCAATTGGATCTGTTGCTGTAGCTGTGGTATAGGCTCTCATTTGACCCTTAGCTTGGGAAATTCCATACGCCAGTGGTGTGGTCCTAAAAAGAAAAAAAAAATTTAAAGAGTCAAGTCTAGAAATCATCAAATAAAAACAACCACCCATTATAGCAAACACTTGCAGGCATAGAAAATGACTATTAAGAAAACATTTGGCATGACTGCATCTTTGAGGAGTTGTAGAAACATAATGTGCTTTTACAATATTACTGTAGAGAATCTTTAACATCTTTCTTAAGTGCCTTAAAGCATTGTAACAATATTCTCATTACCCACATGGAGACCATGTGGAAGAAATCCAACCATCTTGCTCCAAGAAACGAAGGTATACTACCATATAATTCCTCTTCACGGATTGGATCCTGTATCTCAAGGCTGAGCATCTGACCCAAAAAGGGTGAAAAATAATAGGAGTAAAAACCAAAGGTATTTACATTAGCCACTGACAGCAACAGGGCACTTTGCACATACCCTCCACCACTCCCACTCCCCTAGATCAGCCTGCCATTTACTCTTCCTGGACAATTGCAACAGCATTCTAAATGACTTTCTTCTATTCATTCTTGCCCTGCAAATCCATTCTTTATACAGATGTCAGATGGAATTATTTCAAAGTAAATCTGCTCCTGAACATTCTATGATTAAGACATCACAGCCTTCCCATCAGGTACAGAATCAAGTCCAAACCCTTTCACAGGGTACATGGTACCTTCCAAGGGTTGGCCCCCATCTGCCTCTCCTCCCTTTTCCCCCATGCCCGACCTACTCTAGACCCAAACTCTGCAGTCATACCCTACCAATGGCCTCCTGCGCCTTGTTTACATTGCCCGAGGTTCTTTGCTCTAAGTGCCCTCCCCATTCTCCAGCTAACACATATTCATCCATTCAGGGATCACTTGGAACCCCTTTATCAGAAGCCTTCTATGCCCCCTCAGACTAGGTAGGTGCCCTCCTCTGTGCTCCAAAACACTCTGGTCTATCTCTGTTGTTGAACTTATCACCTATATTATTAATTTCTAATTAGTACCTGCCCTCCCCCCCTTCCACCTCACAAAAGTTTTTTAAAGCCTTTAGAGGGCACAGACCATGACTCATTCATCTTGCACCTGGTAGGAGGGATGCAATAAATATTTCTTGAATGTCAAGGTTTGTAAGGTGCTTTTCAGACTCAGAGCTGCCCGAATGCACACTTACTATGGTGGAAGAATTTTAAAATCCAAAGAATTTTAAAATCACGTCTTTTAACCATATTCCTCTACCCAGCTTCCTATATGGTTTTCACTGTTCCTCTCACTGTGTATCTGAGACTGTTTCCCTTCAAATGAGTCTTATTTGTCCAGACTGAATATAAGGAACTGAGAAGAGGAAGAGAAAAATAAATAAATGATCACATGGGAAGCAGTAACAAAATAAAAATGTTTAAGCTTCAAAATATAGGTAGTATGATGGAATATGCACTCCTAAAAGAAAACGATTAAGAAAAATACTTTTGTAGTACTAATTTTTTTCAAACATTTGCAAAGATCTAGTAGAAACTGCAAACAAGAACCCAGTTTAAAGTCATTTAGATAAAACTAAACACTGTTATTTGTGTCTAATAAATGCACGTTTAAAAAAAATCTATACTATCACACTTCTTTTAGAATTAAATTTGTTTTTATTTTATGAATTCCCACCTATATCTCCCCTTTGTAATAGCATTGAAAGAGAGAAAGAAATAGAAGAGCGGCATAATTATTTTTACCTCTCCACTTCTTTGAAGGTTATGTTACACTCAAATATACTTATCCAACGGACTTTAAAAATAATATTCATATGTAGCTTTGATTCCTCAGATACATCAAAATTCAGATTTATAAGGGATATGCTAACTACACAAATACACTACAAATGAAGAGACAGAGAGTCTCTACTTAGCCTTTAAATTGTCAATAATCAAAAACTTTACTGATAAAAGAGAAGTAATTCCTGAAGAGGTTTTAAGGGCAGTGACACTCCCTTAACAACAACAACAAATTGTTTTGAGCATACATTTCCTGCCTATGAATATTTGTTTTTAAAAATTATAAGTATTACTCTACTAATGACTAATATAATTTATGTCACATTATCATTGTCATGCATGTTAAATAACATTAACAGAAATTTAAAATAAAATAAAAATGCTGTAAATATAACTAGGCGTTCTACTATGGCCTTCCTAAACCTTCAGTTGGATGCAGAATTTAAAAGACATTGCTACTATACAAGGTCTTTCTCCATTATCTCTCTTGGAACTACAATTATATCTAGAGAAAACCTGGTGATATATATATACATATATATATATATATATATATATATACATATATATATATATATATATACACACACACACACACACACACACACATACACACGTGTATCTATAGGTATAGATATATACGTAGACATCACTAGGTTTTTTATATATATGTAAAATCTATATCTATATCTATGATGTCTATATCTATATATATCTCACCAGGTTTTACAGACCTTGCAAGGGAAGTAGATCAAGGTGTGGGTGGACCAGCAGAAATCCACTGTACTAGAAACATATGCATACTCAGGGTTGTGAATTAGCAGAGATCTTGAAAATCATTAGTCCATTTATTTTCAAACTATTTTGAAATATTTTTTTTCCCAAATGAACTCTCTATCAGGTGGCCAATATACACGGCAGATGCAAGCAGAAATGGTCTAGCTAAAGCAGTTTCAGTCTCTACCTACTCTCTCTCCCTCCTCAACTCCTCTCCCTCCAGGACCATAGTTTGAAAATTACTTGACCACACTTCCATTTAAACTTTTTTTTTATGGATATATATTCTTTATCAGACATACTTTGTAAATATTTTCTCTTAGTCTTGACCACACTGCTATTTGAGAGATAAGGCTACTAGGCCACAGAAGGGAAAAGAGCAGCCATTTCAAGACAATGTAACAGATAAAGCAGCTGAAATTATTAATCTGGATGCTTGTCTACCCTTTGACAGCCATGCCTTATTTTTTTTTTTTCTTGCTTTTTAGGGCTGTACCTGAAGCATGAGGGAGTTCCCAGGCAAGGGGTCGAATGGGAACTGTAGCTGACAGCCTACACCACAGCCACATAGTAATGCGGGATCCAAGCCACATCTGTGACCTACACCGTAGCTCACTGCAGCATTGTATCCTTAATCCACCAAGTGAGACCAGGGATCAAACCCACATCGTCATGGATACCAGTCAGGTTCGTAACCTACTGATCCACAATGGGAACTCCCCTGCCTTGTTTTCATGGATTGACTTCCCTGCACATTCCAATTTGATCTTATTTGTAAATATAAATATTTAAAGTATGACCTGGTAAAATTTAAAGTAACTTTTGCCTCTAGGGTTTAGCAAAATAATAAATACTTATTTTCTCCTTCAAATATATATTTTCTAACTTGAAAGTTTTCATGACTCGAGCAGTCAGCCGGGTGGGTAAGCAAAAGTTTGCATAAAGAAGGATCCATCGCACCTCAGGCACAAGATCTTCTGAGGGTCCCCCGAACCTCAGAAATCAAGATCAATAATATTTTAATGAACTATTGTAAAAAATCAAAATTAGTGCCAAAAATTCATGATGAAAAATATCAAAATTTTAAATAAAGGTTTGACCCTGCACTTGCACAGCTTGGGCTCACATACTTCACCCTCGCCCTAGACCTGGTCCAGCAACTTCTCTGAATAAAATGAAATACAAATCTAAAAATGATGTCTAGTTAGTTATTTTAAAGAAATGTCTGCCTCTATAATGCCTAGGATTGTAGGAGAAGTAAATATAGTTTGAAGGACAAAGACTAGTCAAGGTGGGTTCTGCAATAAAGACCTTCACACTACAGCCTGTAGAGATGAAGATAAAGTTAAGTTGTTTGGGAACAAATAAGCAACTAGAGAACTACAACACGTGGAGTAATAGTCCACGTTTTCACTAATAAGCTATTTTACAATTTCAGTGAGCTACTAGATAACTGCTTTAAGTAGCATTATTTTCTATTTCTGTTTTGTTTTTAAAGACAAATCACGGTTCTTACATGTATAAAGACCTGAACATTCAAATTGTCAGGTGAATGTCATCTGATTTCTAAAAGCAGATTGACCACTTTAACCACAAGACACAGTTTTAAAAGGATGTTCCTAAGATCCATTTAATCTCTCAGGCATTACAAAGATGAAAACGGCCATCAAAAGATGAATCACTGTGACATGAGAGGGCATGGACATTCATGAGTATGTTTTCTCTCCACAAAGAGAGCTTTGAAACAGAGACTTTATGCTGTGCACTAATAAACTGAGGTTTAAGAAGAAAAAGGAAGTGGTTCTTTAAAAGCAAGAACGAGTGGGTTGATAGTGAGCAAACAGTAAATCCAGCTGTAAGTCTCTAGAAGTAATCTTACCATTGGCAATAAAGGCCCACCAAAGGGGAAGACAGTAAATTAGATTAAGGAAGATGTGGCAGAGACTCCTGGTTGGCTCCCCACAGCTCTTCTTGCCTTCTTCTCTAAGAAACAGAAAGTTTAGCTAAGGATCACATTACCAAGCCATCCATGCTGCTAGCTACGGTCATACAACTGGATTTTGTTATTTAAACATGAGCTCTTAGCAAAAGTGATATATCCATTTCTAGATTATACCCTAAAAGGGAGGGGAGTGTGGTCCCTCCCACTTCTTTTCCCCTTTCTGAAAATGGACTGTATCTGTGGTGGTGAGCCATCATTCACCATGCGGACAAGGACAACACCTGGGGGCTGACAAAGCCCTAATACGGTCAAACCATTACTACCTCTGTGTCACCTACCTGGGCTGTACAATGAGCTGAAACAATTCCAAGGCTTTATGTTTAAGGAACTGGATAGTGAAACAACTAACAAAATAACAGATGAGAAGGACAAATAGTAAGTTGAGATGCTGGTAATGTTGCCAAGGGCATAGCATGGTAAGTAACTGCAACTATGGGCCTGGAACTCAGAGAAGAGAAATTAAAAATTGAATTTTCAAGAAGTTCCCGTTGTGTATCCATAGGATGTGGGTTCAATCCCCAGTCTCACTCAGTGGGTTAAGGATCTGGCATGAGCTGCGGTGTAGGTTACACATGCAGCTCGGATTCTGAGTTGCTGTGGCTATGGCTGTGGTGTAGGCCAGTAGCTCCAGCTCTGATTTGACCCCTAGCCTGTGAACTTCCATGAGCCACAGGTACAGCCCTAAAAAGCAAAGGGAAAACAAAAAACAAAAAACAAAAAACAAGAGGAAATATCAGTGATTTTGTATAGTTTAAAAGATAAAAATTGATAGAATCTCAGGCTATAAGAGATCAAAGTATACCAATGAATAAAAGCTTGTTCTCACAAGAGGCAGAAGCAGAAATCAGCAAAGGATAAAAAAGAACATTATTATCTTAATAAGAGAAGGGTAATTGAAAACATGGAATAATAGAATTAACTTTAATCTAAGGTGGCAAACAAATTCAAAAGGAATCTGATGTGGTCTAAACTTTTTAAATCTGCTTAAAGGTATCATGAAGAGTTAAAGCAATCGTTTCTTGGAATAGAAAGCATTCATCAGCGTTCTGAACAAGCTAGATCTCAACCATGCTTTAGTTTCAACTTAAAATTCCAGAATTCCAAGAGACCAAAGAATAAAGCGCAAGTACTTACATCCTTCTTTCCTTTTTTAATTCTCACATCAGAGGAAGTACCGTGACAAAACGAATTAAGGGAAATGGAAGCAGAGTGTTTTGCTACCGCCCTCATCCTTTCTAGAAGGCTGATGTTTGTAAGTGCAAATGACAAAATGAAATAGAAGCCTTCTCACCAACTTCATTAACTTAACATTTAAAGATACAGTGGGTCTAAATTTCATTAAAATTAAACTAAGATTGGCAACATGGAATTCAATTCCTCCCTATAAAAAACAAGACTTTGGGAATGTAACGTATTACTCATCAGATGCATTCCAATTACTGGATGGTCACCGGTATTCCAAAATACTCAGGCAATGCTGTTGTACCATGTCCTCGAACAGTCCTTCCCCACCTGGCCTCAGCCAGCCAACCAGAAAGGTATTTTCCAGGGAGGAGTCAGACCAAAGATTTCTGTTTTTCATTCCACTGTCCACTTCAGATTGATGAAGCTCACCATATGAGTTTTTTCTTAAGATTATTTTCTCTCTACTTTAGCCTGCAGAATGTACATTTCAGCTACTCAAGGGATACCAGGGAAAATTCTAGGATTCTTTACCACTACATTTTCATTGAAACCAATCATACTAATTCACTTTGTACAGAAACCAATATTCCTCTCCTCTCCTTTGAAGAGAGGCCTGTTAGCAATCTTCTCCTCTTCACACAGTGATTGCATTATCCATGGTCTGCAAAACGTTTGGAGGATAGTTTTTGTCTTTGTTGTTCCCAGCGTTATATTTGAGTTTCATAACCTGATTTTAAATTCTTAATAATGGATTGAATTTTGGGATTCCACAGACCCTCTTTTTTTTTTTTTTTTTTTTTTTTTTTGACATAATGTCCAGACATTGCTATTCATTCCTCCAAGTAAATCAGGGTGGGAGGGCCTGCCCCCAATGAACTCTCCTTTATAAATGGATGCAAAATACCTAAACAAAGGTTGCCGTACACCATCAAATTAGGTTGGGGGAAAGACAGCTTACACCATCAAATTAGGTTGGGGGAAAGACAGCTTTTTTAATATTTCGAGTTGGTATAAGGGAAGAGCGAGTGTGTGTCAGGGGTGAGAGCAAGAGAGAAGACTGTTTTATGGTATCTAGTGTTCAACAGGGACAATGTCTAGCTTTACCCCGATCTTTGTCTTCCATCTCCTCAGGGATGGCTTATGTGGTTCTGAAATTCCTGGTATTAACACATACTATGAAAGTCACTCTGATCATTCAGAGTGAAGCCTCTTTCTTCACTGTCTTACTATGAGTCATATAAAAACCACGGCATCAAAGCACTATACACATACTCATTATCAACTACCACTGCTTCATAATGTTTATTCAGCTTCAATGAAAGAAGCACCTTTTAAATTTTTCCAACATTATTAAACTTCTTGGCCTGCATCACTTTCTTGCCTATATCATAATCTCCAAAAACAGGAATTGAGCTCAAAGGCCTCAACTGTATTCCATATGACTTACACAGTAATTTTGATGTTAATAATCAAACAGTTAAAATGTTAAGTACTAAACCGATTACTGTAATATTCATATTAGTAGATTTAGATTAGGCATTCAAATATCTATGTTCATAAAAGAAAGCTGATGAAACTCTGTTATATATTAAAGTGAATACACCAATTCTTTGGGAAGAAAGGGAGCAAACAACTGCTGAGTGCCTGTGACTTTCCAGTTACATCTTAAACATTCTCTTACTGAATACAAAAGCCCTCAGAAATAAATAATACCATCAGATACCTGAGGGATGCCGAGGCTATAACAGAGGCATTGCCAAGCAGTGTCGAGATTTGAACCCAGGGAGTTCCCGTTGTGGTGTAGCAGAAACAAATCTGACTAGTATCCACGAGGATGTAGGTTTGATCCCTGGCCTCACTCAGGGGTTGGGGATCCAGCGTTGTCGTGAGCTGCGGTGTAGGTCACAGACATGGCTTGGATCCCATGCGGCTGCGACTGTGGTGTAGGCTGGCAACTGCAGCTCCAATTCAACCCCTAGCCTGGGAACTTCCATATGCCATGGGTGTGGCCCTAAAAAAGCAAAAAAAAAAAAAAAAACTTGAACCCACAAAGTCATACTGACTTAATAATAGTAGTGTTGCTTGACTAAGACAACCCATCAGGAGCAGCAAAGAGTAAACACATGTGAAAGCAAAGTTGATGAATTCTAGTCTAGAGGTCACTTTGGATATACCGCCTATTTTTCTTTTTTTCAAAGTGTTTTTTATGAATCATCCTATTAGCATTATATTTTAACATCAGATGCTCCATCCCCACCTTGATAAGATCAGTAACCTGTTCAAAGGAACCTGATCTGTTTTTTAAAATGCACAGCAATGCCCTTGAAGGCAGGTCAGGACTAGCATTAAATGTGCTGTCATCTTGCAAATCTACCAGAAAGTGACTGAACAGGATCCTAGAGTAGCAGAGGGGAAAGGGGGGAAGGAATACAAAAAACCACAGTAGATCCCCAATTTTTAAAAAAATAATTTTAAAAATAGATTTGGTGTCCTTTGGGATAAGACAAGATGCTCTTATGAAATGGGCATAATGATCTCTTATAATTTAGTAAACATTCTGGATTTTAGTTTCCATATCTCCACGGAAAACCTGTGGGAGTTTTAGGGGCTTTTGCAAGGTTAACCTTCCTGAGTCTGGGTGAGAAGCAGTGTCAGTGGTGAGAACACCAGGCAGAGAAATTCAGACGATCGTAAGGTTTGGTCAGAGAACGCTAAAGCTGGGAGAGATTCTGACACTAAAGACGGTATAATGTTAGGCAAATGAGCTTTGGAGACGGACTGGCTCTACAGCCTAATAGCTGTAATTTGGGCTACTTCAGTCCAACTTTTCTTTTTATAATGTGGAAACAAAACTTCTGCTTCACAAAACCTTAGGAAGACTAAATGAGACAATGTCTAAAAAGTTCTTAGTATAAATACCTAATAAATAGTAAGTTCTTAACAAACGATGGTCATTATCATTAGGATGTTCTTTGTATCAAGGGAGAAACTGCACTTTAGGAGGTTAATGCGTAGCACAAGATCACAGGCCATTACTTTATTGGGGGCAAAAGAGTATAAACTCAGATTCGTGTAAAACCAAACTGCCTCTAAATAACCAATTAGTAACACAGGGCCAGAAAAGGCCTGTGAAAATTTCACATGCATTTTGATTTTTTTTCTTTAATAAAAGTGATTTATAGACAAAATTTTTCCCCTTCCTGACCTCCTGTTCCTTTCAAAACTAACCCTGCATGAATTCGTGTGTGATTTTGATCCTGTTTGATTTTTTTTTTTTTTTTTTTTGCCTTTTGTCATTTTATG
>PVHT020000077.1:31547723-31638698 GCA_004024745.2 Catagonus wagneri
TTTTTTTTTTTTTTTAGGGCTGCACCCGCAGCATATGGAGTTTCCCAAGTCAGGGATCAAACCTGAGTCCTCATGGATGCTAGTCAGATTCTTTAACCACTGAGCCATGATGGGAACTCCAATATATTCATTCTTAAAGGGTATTTCGGAGAGTGACTCTTGGGTATTATCAGTAAGAACAATCTCTGGAAAGTAAACTGATTCAGCTAAGATTTCATATTTACTTCATCAATAAAGAGGCTTGGGCTGAAATGCTCATTTCTGGTTTTCCTACTTATCTTTACTAAGGGAAGCAGCCTAAGCTTGTTTCCCTTTGTCATTGCGATTGCTGTGTCACCATTTTGAGGAATTTTTTTTTTAATTCCAGGTATATGGGTCAACTAAAAAAACCCTCCACTATTCTAATTCATGATCTGTCTAGAACTGGAGAGACATTTATAGCAGGCCACTGCATTAGGCTGTATAGACTGCACTCACACTATAGCCCAACACTCACAGCTGAATTTAAAACTGTAGGTGTCATTAAAGTACAAAATTAGAATACAACAAAGTCTTAATACACTTTTATACAAAAATATATTTTCCCTAGGCTTTTATTTACTACACTAAAGTCTTTTTCTCAGTTATTTTAATTAGATACATTAAATTCTTTATATTAAATACATTCGTTTTTCAGAAGATGAATTCACCTATTTAAATATGCTTCACTTTAAGACATTGAATTCCAGGCAAGAAGATTATGAACAGGATTTTAAAAAAGGGGCATCTCCACATGCCGCAGGTGCGGCCCTAAAATGACAAAAGGCAAAAAAAAAAAAATAAAAAAAAAATAAAAAAGGGGCAAAACTCAACAAAAACATATTTCACATCAAAATTATCTCCTTCCCTTCCTTGAATTTGAGAATGACTACATGTCTCATACCGAGGCTAATGAAATTTATTACTAGCTGAATTTACACCTCCTATACCAGCACCTTGTTCATATCAGGATTTATCTGGCTCAGAGGAAAATGGCAGCTGCAGTGGTGATTCACTAAAACCAGTTCTCAGTGAAGCAGCTGCTGTGAAAAGCTGTGCTTCACACATCAATCATTTGCTGATTGTCGGAGCTAGTTCAGTCACATCATCTGCTCAGTCTCCTGATTTTGTGGTTGTTGATATTTGCATCGCATTGCAGCATCACTGTTGTCATATCCTGCTGCACTAGTTGAAATAACATCATCGTGTGGACCTTCCAGTATGAGAAAATCCACATCATCATGAAAAGACAACTGTTTTATGAAGGAGCAGATAAAAAGAGCAGTCATTCTAAATGCCAAGAGACTCACTCATCTTTAAAACCATAATGTCTGCATTTCTGCATTTCTCTGAGGGACTGGCCTCAGTCAATCACACTAGAGCAGTATCACAAATACTAGATATAATGTTATAGGTTGAACTGTGTCCCCCTCGAAAGAACCCAGAACCTGTCACTGTGGTCTCTCTGGAAACAGTCTTTGCGGATATAACCACGTTAAAACGAGGTCATTCTTCAGTAGGGTAGGCCCTTAATCCAATATGACTGGTATTCTTATAAAAAGAGGGGGTCAATGTGAAGGCGAGACCCAGGAAGAATGTCATGTGACAACAGAGGTAAAGACTGGAATAATGTATCCACAAGCATAGGAGCACCTTTGGCTACCAGCAGCTGGAAGGAACCAGAAGGATCCCACCCTAGAGGCTCTGGAGGGGGCTTAGCCCTGCCAGTACTGTGAAATAATACATTTCCATTTCTGTTGTTTTAAGTACCAGTTTGTGGTATCGTGTTACAGCAGCCCTTTGGGATCATCCATCTGGGGATGATGAAAGAATATCAACAGCTCCTAGAGGGCATGGGTATAACTGTGCTGACCTAGGGACCCACAGTGAAGACTCTGAATACGTTCTTCCTTTAGGCCACATTTACTCAGACATTTCACAAATTAAAGTATTCCTAAGTGCACAGATAACTGAGGATAAACAAAAATCAGGATCTGACTAATAGAGCTTAGATTTTTAAAAATACATAAAAATGGCTTGAGATGAACCAAATATCCAATAGCAGCTTGTGTGTCTAGTGCTTCTGGGTATCTCATGGCCTGTTGGTATTCTAATTTTTTTCAGAATTTGAAAACTGATTTTTTTTTTAATTTTTATTATTTTTTTCCATTATACCCAGTTGTACAGTGTGGTGACAGGGTTACACATACATATATGGATTCATCACAAGTGGTTAGACATAGTTCCCAAAACTGATTCTAAAATTAAACTTAAATGTAAAAAACATAAAAAAATAAAATGACCAGAACAAAGTTGGAGGACTCACACGTCTTGTTTTAAAACGTAGTACAAAGCTATTGTAATCAAGAGAGTATTATACTGACATAAGGACAGACGTGGATTAATGCATCAGAATTGAGAATCTAGGGGAAAAGCACTCATTTATGGTCAATTTATTTCCAATAAGAGTGCCAAGACAATTCAATAGGGGAAAGAATAGTCTTCTCAACAAACGGTGCCGGGACAACTGGATATCCAGATGAAAGGGAATGAAACTGGACCCATACCTCATACCACACACAAGAATGAACTCAAAATAGATCATAAATCTAAGTGTAAGAGCTAAAACCATACAAGTTTTAAAAGAAAAAGAAGAGTAAAGCTTCATGACCTTGGTTTAGGCAAGAGTTTCTTAGTATGACAGCGAATGCACAAATGACAAAAGAAAAAGAATAGATAAACTAAACTTCACCAAAATTAAAAAACCTTTGTGCATTAAAAAGCACATCAAAAAGTGAAAATATCACGCTACTGGAGTGGAGAAACTATTTGCTAATCACATGTCTGATAAGTGATTTGTACCTAACATATGTAACAACTGTTACAACTAAATTAGTAAAAGATAACCCAATATAGAAAATGGGCAATGGATAAGAGATATTTCTCCAAAGAAGGTATGCAAATGGCCAATAAGCACATGAAAAGGTGTGCAAGATTATGAGCCATCAGAAAATGCAAATTAAAACCACAATGAAATACTACTTCACACCCACCAGGATGGCTATAAAAAAAACACAATGACAAGTGCTGACAAGACCATGGAGAAACTGAAAACCTCCTTTAATGCTGGTTAGAATGTAAAATTGGTGCAGCTTCCTTGGAAAACAGCTGCCAATTCTTTGACTTGTGAAACAGAGTTACAACAGGAGCCAGCTCTTTTACTCCTAGTTATATACCAAAGAAAAAGGAAAGCATATATCCACACAAAAACTTTCATGGGAATAACATTTTAACATTGCTTTGTAGCAATGTTATTCACAATAGCTAAAAAGAGGAAATGACTCAAATATTCATAAATTGATGGATACACAAAATGTAGTATATCCTTACAACATATTATTTGGCAATAAAAAGGAATGGAGTATCAATACATGCTGCAACATTGGTGATCCTTGAAAACATTATGCTATATGAAAGAAAACACATGTGTGGTTCCATTTACACAGAATGTCCAATATATGCAAATTTATAGAAACTAAAAACATTTGTGGTTTCCTGGGGCTGAGGGGTGCAGTGTGTTTGGGGGAATTGGTGAGTCACAGTTAATGGTTTTAGGGTTTCTCTTGTGGTATTGAAAATGATCTGAAGGTGACTGTGGTGATGGTGCATGAATATACTAGAAACCACTGAGCTGTATACCTTAAATAGGTGACTTTTATGGTATGTGAATTATATGTCTATAAAGATGTTTTTCAAGTTAAGTAAATTTACCACAAAACACCCTTAGAGAATGTTAATGTTCCATGTGAATATCTGAGATGGGATTAATGTACAATATGCCAATCACATTTATCCATAGAGCCATTTATTCTTAAAGCATTTTGAAAAACATTTTGATTGCAGATCCCAGCTTGAGCTTGTTTTCTTTTTTCTAAATACAGAATGTAAAATCAGGATGTTAGCTCCTTACATTTTACATATCTTGTATATGTTCTATCTTTTGACTATTCTTTTTTTTTTTTGTCTTTTCTAGGTTGATTATTCTTTTAAGATGGTAAGAAATGTCTAAGTATGAATATTCAATCTGTAAATATAAATGCTCTGTATACATAGAAAGGTTTATTAAATGGGTGAGTTTTTTAGATGAGTGGTAATAAAGGCAGGAATATGTCAATCACTGAGATTTTCTCTTTTATTTATAACTCAGTTCCAAATCTGTTTTCCTGATAAAGTCACAACTTTCTATATGAAAGCATGCTCTTTGATCACTTAATAAAATACAAGATCATCCTTTAGACTGTAAAATGGCAGGGGAGGGAGTTGCCTCATCTTATTCCAATGATATCTGCTTAATGGAACAGAAACTTCCTAGTATAAATAACTATGTGCTTATTTAATTCCAAGATATCCATGCCTTTTATCCTTTCCAGTGATCACCATTCTAAACATTAAGTAAGCTCCCTTGGCCATGAAGTCTAAGCAAGGAGGACACTACTGTGTCTACGGTTTAGTTTGTAAGAGAATAGCAGATCAGAGAGCCACAGAATGCTAAAATTGGGAGGAGCCTTCTAGAAGAACACACTTAACTCTTTAATCTCAATCCTCTAATTTCAGAACTCAAGCCCTGTATGCCTCAGTCCCTGAATGAATTGCCAAGATAAAGAACATAGAAAGAATCAGAGTCCAAGTCTTCTGAAACTTCCTAGTTTTCTTTTCACATTATATTGTCTTTCAGTGCATCAGGCAACATGGGCTTCTTTGCTCTTCATTATGTTGTCCACAACAATGAATATGCATACAATATGCACACTTTCTGACACAGGTCACAGTCCTCCAGATTCTGCTCTGTTCAAAACACACCTAAAAATGATTCAGCGCTTAGCCTTTTCATTTATCCAGAAAAGTGTTTGACATTTCCAACTCATTTGTAAAGGCAAACTAAAGTAAATAATTAATTTTCATGCTCTTTCAGAACATTTTAGTATCACGCAGCTCAGAAAAAATGTTTTCACTTTTTTTGTGCAGCACTTTCTATTGTTGACTGTCTTTCTCTATCTTTACATAAAAGGTTCCTGTTTTTACATTGTTTTGTGTCCTCTAAAGATAGCGTGAGCAGAAGTCTCTCAGCTAATAGATTTTCAAATTTATTTCACTTTTACATTTAAAAATTCCCTTCTTGCTACTTCATTAAATCAATGCTAGTCACACAGACAACTTAACCCCCAAAAGTTTGAGGTTGGGAATTTATCAAATTAGAATTTTAAATACTAGTTAAGGATATGTCTCCTTTCAAACAGTGAAATTCTTGCCATGAAACTTAAGGATGATAGAATAATATTCTTCTTGACTAAATTAAAGCTTACTCTGTACTTGGGGGGATGGAGGGAGTTCCCATAAATAAATCACATAACAGCCAAATTGTCTTACATAATGATTTCACACTTAGTTTATCAACAGATTCACTATTCACAGTATCTTTTAAAAACATAATTAAATTTTGCATAATCTCTGAGGGAAAAAGCATGGTAAGGGCTGAATATTCCTGAGGCTAACAATTTTGAAAATATGTACTAACACTTTATCTAGAAATTTTAAAATGCATTCCAGTATATTTTATGTACATACAAAGCATCATTAATTTTTTATGTAAATTAAGTAGATAAAATTCTAATGAGAAATAGTGATCTTTTCAAGGAAATGAATTATTTTAAAGAAATCAGAAGCACCCATTTGCATGTAAATATATGCAAATATTTACATCTGTATTCATTTAAAAGTCCATATGACTTCTATTTGGTAAAGTCTAGTTTTTGTTCCTCACAAAAATTTTTGCTTTGATTAAAAATATTAAGTAATTCTAGTCTACTGTTTAATATTATTATAAAATCTTAGTTCCATTAGGCTATGATTCTGTTGAAATTAATACTATATCCCCAGTATTTAGAAGACTGACTGGCAGATGATAAGTAGGCGCTTAATAAAAATCTGTCAAATGAATGCTAAATAAATGAACAGCTGTCACTGGTAATATAAAATCCAACATTACCAAATGCTTCAAATGTGCCAGGAACCATGCTAAACTTTCTATATGTTGCTTTTCATCATCATCCAGCTCTATTAGAGAGGAACCACTGTTATTTTCATTGTATAGATGAGACTAAGTTCAAAGAGGCTAAGATAATACCCAAGGTTGTCCATTTAGAAAGTTTAGGGATCTAGGGAGTTCCTATTGTGGCTCAGTGGTAAAGAACCTGACTAGTGTCCATGAGGTGGCAGATTCGATCCCTGACCTTTTTCAATGACTTTAGGATCCAGTGTTGCCATGAGCTGTGGTATAGGTCACAGATGCAGCTTGGATCCCATGTTGTTGTGGCAGTGGTGGAGGCCAGCAGTTGCAGCTCTGATTCGACCCCTAGCCTGGGAACTTCCATAAGCTGCAGGTTCAGTTCTTAAAAAAAAATAAAAACAAGAAAAAAGAAAGTTTAGAGATTTAAACCCAGTTCTCCCTGACTGCAGACTCTGAGCTTAACCCCTGTTCTATAGTAACAATACTACTATTAATAGTAGCAATGATAAAGTAATAATAATAATAATAATAATAATAATATTGTTGAGCCATTCCTGTGTGCCACACATGGTTTTAAGCCTTCACATACGCTGATTCATCTAAGCTTCACTACGATCTTATAAATCAGATACAACTATCTCCAGCTTATAGATGAGCACACGGAATATGTTATTCTGATTTCCCCTTAATTATTTCCAATAACTAGGCTTGTCTGTACTATGGCCCTTTTTGTACTATGGCCCTTTTTGAATAATAAGCCAAAGAAGAAAGGTGTAATATCGTCTTCCCCTACAACTTTGTTCCAAGTCCTGCTTTTGGTGGGATCCTGGCTAAAGCAAAACATATTATAAAAATAACTTTTACTGAGCAACGGAAATATGCTAGGCAACTAACATGAATTATTATCAGGGTTCTCCTAACACTCTCAAAATAGGTATGATTATTTTCATTTCACTGATGAGAAAACAGGCTGGGAGACTGTTTCAGTTCCCAGTTTCAAAATTTAAAGTCAACTCTTGAGCCCATTCCTAACACACTATCCAATTATTACTTCTCATTTTCTGGGGATAGCGATTTTCCTAGGGTTTTGGCAAACTAGAATTGACCCATTCTTGAACACTCCCCTAAAGCAGCCTCTTCTCTATGAGCCTTACCATTGCGACTCCAAAGACACTTCAAAGCAATAAAGACATATCACTGGGATTCTTTTCAACAGAAAACCCGGAATACTTTCTGGATAAGAAATCCATTAATGGTTACCCAACTTATTTTCACCCCCACTTTTTGTGGAATATAAACTGTTCATTTGCCTTGAGTAATGTTAGTGCCTTAAAATTGTGATACTGCTTTTTTTATGTTTAGCTACATCCCAAATTGACCAAATCCATTCCTAGGAATATCTCATTACTTCTCATAACTTTTCTGAGATAACAATATAGTCTTTGGTTATTTTGTGATGCAGCACAGAGGCAAAGGCACGATGAAAATGAATGCTGAGAACTTCCTTATTGAAGAGACCATGTTTCCTCTAGACTACTATCCCCAGTGACCCTTGGTTCAGATTTAAGGTAAGAAGTTGTAAAGCCAGTGGTGATCCTGAGTCAGGCCTACTCTTGCCAAGAACAAGGAGCTCTCCTCTGGTCATAATTTTGAAAAAGTTCTGCACAGCGAGAGTCCTTTCTACTAAGGAAAAGTCAAGCTTTAATTCCAATCTTGTTAACTTTCTATAGTGATATGCAAATTACATCATAATGAGAGCAGTAATGGCTAACTTGAAAAAGAGGAAAAATGAGTGTTTAAATGAATGAAGGCAATTAGTGAAAAGTTAAAAGTCAGGCAACTGGTTTTATTGCACTTCAAGGAATAGCAGTTAAGTCATAATCCTAAATCTCTCAGCAACTTAAGCCAATATATTTCTACTCCATTTCTGAGTAACACACAGCTAAAACTTTTACACATCATTACTTTTCAGAATGTTAATTCAGACCTGACTCATCATTTAGTAAGGCTCATTCAACTATCATAATTATACAGTAAGTAATCCAGTGACCATGTGTGCAGGTGTTGTCAAGGCATAATATAAATGACTTCACCCAAACCACTTTGCAAATATGTTTTTTCTACTATTTCCTATTAATTAGTCAGAACTAGGTCAAAACCAATCTATTTTAAAAACATTTTAGACCTACAAACGATTAAAAGTACATAATATCCCTAATTATTTCTAATTAATAAATCAAAGTTCCAGGCAAGTTTTTCTGTGAAATTTGCATGAAGGTTAGTAAGTTTAATTTTAATGTATATCTTAATCAGCATATGTAAAGAGCTTAATTCAGGGATTTGGGACAGTGGCAGAGATTTAGAATATGTGAGTATTTCTTTAGGGTTAACCTACACACCACCACATAGCTGATATCTGACAAAACCTTTATCTTTCGTTATGTCCCTTAATTGCTCCAGCAAGAGCTGTATGGTTCACAGTGAAACTGGACAGAGAGAACTTTTATTGATTGTTTGAGTACACTGAGATGTGGCTGAAAGCCAGTATTTATGTTGAATTACTCCCTAATCTTTCAAAGCTAAGAAACACACAGCTGAAAAAGAGCTCAGTGTGTATCAATACAGTCTTGCTGGAAGGATCATCATAAGGAATAGCCCAAGCATCTCTTCCTTAATGATGAAAAAGGAAGCAGCTCGCAGGTATCCCCAAACACCTCTGTAATCACTCACTCATAACTCTTACCAATTAAATTCTACATATTGCCCTCAAGACTAAAACTAAATTAACTCCAAAATATAATTTTAACACCAGTCATTGGTATCAATAAAAAGTAATTAACAACACCAACATAAGTCATGATACGAAGTCAGGATGAATAACTGCATTTTTGGTGTAAACAATCACCAACATCTATTTCAATCTGACTGAAAGAAAAGAACATTTTCGAGCATTTTGGTGATGTCCATGAGAGCTCTAAACAAATAAATAGCCAAGAGTAGCAATTTTAGACTCAGGTTCTACTAAATAAAGGGTAAAGCTGATCAACTAATTAAGTTTCGATTGTCATTCATTTAACAACTATGTATTTACAGCTAGAAGACAGTGGGGGCAATGCGGTAAGCAAGAGAGACAATGATAAAAGCAAAGGAGATTACAGGACATATAAGTAATCAAACACATAGTTTACAGTTTTGATGAGGGTGATGTAGGGGGAAAATAGGTTATTAGAGAATAATTAGTACTCAAGGACAATCTAAATTAGATAAAGAGATGAGAGACAGCCTCTCTGAGGAGGTGAACCAGATGGAGCTGTATGTGGCTAACAGACCAAGTGTGCTGTGGAGCAAACACGTGGATCACCAATGACCTTGTCTTCATGGATACAATGATCTACTTTTACCCACATGCCAGTTCTGCCTCTTCACCCTCAGGACCACATCTATGATCTAGGAATGCCCTTGTCTCCCATCTCCTCTCCTCCCAGGAGTCCCAACTCCTCCGCCAACCTCTTTGCACCTTTACCCCTCCCAGTTGGGCTTTTCCTGGCCGGCTTCATGTATAAAATTGTAATTCTGTGGTTCTGCTGCACCTGGATGTTGGGGTCAGTGGAGTGAGAACCGGCCAGGTGACGTACACAGGGACAAATCTCAGCAATAAATCAGTTTGGCTAAAAAGGTTTTCTTGATGTTATAGGAACAAGTCCCTACCACAACTGCTATGCAAAAATTAGTTTTCTCAAATTCAAGTACTCTAAAATCTATTCAAGTAAACAAATTTTTAAAATTTATTTCCTTACGAATTCTTTCCAAATATTTACATTTAAAGCTTAGTTTTACCTAAAATAAAAATGAGATTTTATATTGTTACCGTTCTTTAAAAGAGTATTTAAAATTGGATGATATCATGTCTACAATAAATATTCTTTTATGCAACAAATTTACCAGATCTGTTATTTAATGAAGATAAACACTACCCTGGTCAGACTCTGCTGGCACATGCAATAGCTCAATGGCCAATTGTTGTTTTTAGTTATAAGTGTTGTCTGATGCTAAACCAGAATGTTCCTAGTAAGACAGAAAAGAAAAATCTCCCCTTAGAAGACTGTACACCCAGGCAAACAAAACTCGTAACATCATGAAAGATAAATAACTAACAAAGGTAGAAAATTCTATATTATGAAAATACTATTGTTATTGAGCTCAAATTTTGCAAATTTCAAGCACTGTCTCAAGTAACTTTCCAAGCCCTATAGCTGGACAGAACATAAATAATTATTTCCTTCTCAGTGCTTTATACATAGAAGAATAAAACCTAAAATGGCTATTTTCCTGTGAACTTTCTTATAAAGGCTAAGTTGCTTTTTAAAAAACATAAGTTACTTTTGTTAGTACTGTAAATATTAAGTCTATTCTTTCTAGCAATCTACATTTCTTTCCATAATATTGTGGAAATTCCTGGGCCAGGGATCGAACCCATGTCACAGCAGCCACCCAAGCACCTGCAGTGACAACCCAGGATCCTTAACTCACTGTGCAACAAGAGAATCTAAATGCTATTTATGTACATTTATGTTCAGTAAGTGCCGGGACGGGGGGAGATAGCAAGGAAAATACATTTTAAGTGCTTACCCTGTACCATGCACTTTTCATATATATATGGTCTTTACCAACATGATGCTCAAATTATCTTCAGTTTCTTTATAAGGAAACCAAGTATTAGTAAATGTAACAAACCTCTTAATGTAGTAAGAATTCAAAACCTGGTCTGACTTCAAAGCTCAAATTCTTTATACTATACCACAGAATATCAGGATAAGAGCTTGGGAAAGACAGGGAGAGGCAACAGGTAGAATTTGGTTGGCCTCAAGCACTAAGATTATTTGGCTCCAAATCAAACAGAGGTGATGACCCCCTTATAGCAAGTGGAGACAGGGAAGAGAGAGGGAGTTGGCATCATTGTCAGGAAGACATCCTTACCCCAATTCCTTTTTTTTTTTCTTGTACTAAACGGAATGTCGGGAGTTTTAATATAGAGTGAAAAATACATGTTCTGGAATCAGATTCCTCTTCCTCCATCTTCCCACCACAACTAGTCTAAATTATGCAGCATCAAATAAACTGCCCTAGAGGTTTCTCATAAAAATCTCTCTCACAGTCATAGATGCACCTGAAATCCTGTCAAAGCAATTTATATCTTGCCTCTTGGCCACTAGAGCATACGTAAGAGAAGGAGATGGCTCAACACACACCATTATTCCAGATAAACAAGTCACACGAGCTCAGCTGAATGTTGTGGTCACCTGGAACAATCAATCCAGGAAACCCTGTCACCTTGTTTTGTGATTAACAACCAAATATTCACTCAGCAGCGGGCCCCTTTCCTTCCACAGAGATATTGCATTAATCACATGTCAACTTTTTTTAAAGTGTATTTTAAACTGCATTCTGAGAAAACTTGGCTATCCAGGGACCAGCTTTCTGGAATTTACAAATTCTAGAATTCTTAGCTAAACAAAACTAAATTCTAAAGCTGTTAGCAGAATCAATCTCTCAATAGACAACAATAAATGAACACAATAGAAAAGCCTACTGATACTAAAGATCATGGCTGACCCCCCCCCCCATTATGGATATTTTAACAGTGTGTTAATTCAGAGATGATAATAGTTACAGACCACAAATAAGATGATTTTCTGGAGGGTGAGAAAATCTGTTGAGAAAAAGCCACTAAAGCTCTTTTTGAAAAAGAAAAATCACATCATGCTATCAAAGAGCACATTGTAGCTGCAACACCTCATCTATTTTTAAGGAAAAATAAACGACTAAAAAGCAAGTTATTACCTGGAACTTCTTTAAGAAACCAAGTTCCAGAGCCTGTCCTTGGGTAATTAGTCATAATCTTTTCATACACATCCTTTACATATGCCTATACATGTGATGACCATGAGACATCAAGAACAAAATTGGACTACTGAAGGAGTTCCCATCATGGCTCAGCGGAAACGAATCTGACTAGTATCCATGAGGATGCAGGTTCAATCCCTGGCCCCACTCAGCAGGTTAAAGGATCTGGCGTTGCCGTGAGCTGTGGTGTAGGTCACAGACGTGGCTCGGATCTGTCATTGCTGTGGCTGTGGTGTAGGCCAGTGGCTACAGTTCCAATTCAACCCCTAGCCTGGGAACCTCCTTATGCCATGGATGTGGCCCTAAAAAGACAAAAAAAAAAAGGGGGGGGGACAAAAAAAATTGGACTACTGAAATGGTCAGTGTTATGGGCAACTTGGCTTTGGTCTCGGGTATTTAACCAAATACTAATCTAGATGACACTGTAGAAGAACATCTATAATCAACTGATTTAAGTAGAGGAGATTAACCTCAATTAATCTGGATAGTCTTGTCCCAATCAGCTAAAGGACAGAATAGTGGTTCTCCTGAGGAAGAAGAAATTTTACCTGCAGATTATGGCTTCAATGCCTGACAGAGAGTTTCCAGCCTGCCAACCTGACTTTTGGACTTGCCTGACCAGTCTCTATAATCATAAAAACCACAATTATATAATCCCTCTCTTGGTTGCTTGCTCCAAACTGTGCTGTAGAAAAGGGAAAGAAAAGGGTGCATTCAAGGCTTGAAATTCCCAGTTCACACTCTGCATAAATGAGCTGAAAGCACTTATGTCTGTCCAGAAGGAAACCATTATCTCCTGTAGCCGTAGGGTTGAGATTTCAAATCCAGGATCTCAAGTTGTAAATTGCTGAATCACAACACAAACTGAATTCCCAGCCTTGCAGAAGCTCTTTGTTAAAGTGAGGGCATTGATTGGAAAGAAATGGAATCCTCAAAGCTGAAATAGATAGATACATCTGGGAAATCCCAATGAAGCCGAGGATTCTAAATCCCCAAATTCCCCTGCATTATTTGCCAATAGAGGCCATCCTTTCACCTCTGTGTGAAGAGGTTAATAAGCCCTACCTTTGTCTGGAGAGCCTGTAATAGTCTTTCCTGAGGTAGCTGCTTTGCAAGACATTGCTGATTCCCTCGGAATTTATCCCTGCTAGCCCTGTTTATTTTAGATTTATAACTACACTCGTGTTCTAGCATGCTACAAAGATACACACTGCGGCCCATGAGGAAATGTGCTACACACCAAAAGAAATGCATGATTTTTCCAACTTACTCCCCAGGGAGAAATCTGGGAAATACATGCATGAATGGCATATTAAGGGTGTTTGCTGGATAACTGTGAAAGGTACTTATGAATCAGAATGAATTTATTGAGATGGGTTCACTAAACAGAAAATGTGGAATCAGCTCAAGGGGTCTAGCATTTCGTTCAATTGGTTAAAACAAGGGTCAACATTAAATGAAATCAAAATGCCAGAACTGATTGCCTTGGTATACTGTATAATAAACGTCGAAGTGGCTTCATCGTGTAAAACCTGCTTACCTAACCTAGAAGGGTCCAAAAGACACATCTTTACCTATGACTGTAAGAACTACATTTGTAAGAAGAACCTCAGCATCCCAGTGAACTCCAGGGGCATTCTTTTCTGTAAGTCAGAAATTACAGTGGGAACTGCTGCCACTGAATTGGAATCCCTAAATGTAATGAGGAAGATCAGGTACTAGGGTGACAAAACCAAATAGCAGCACTTAATCATCAAAGACAGATGTGGTTACTATAATGGACAGTAGAGCTAAATCAGTAATCACAATAGTCTGACTTGCAGAGATAGATGTAAGGTGTTGGCTACTTGATCACAGTGTCCCTAGAAAATAAATAGACAGGCAAGCTAATAAATTCTACTTGATCTGTAAAAGCAGGAGATTTCTCTAAGTAATGAATAGAGGTCTATGTTGAACCATCAAAACAGCTGTAACTTCTCCATCTATTCCTAGTCTTGACCTAGTGTACAGACCAAGAACCCCTTGAATGAAGGGGAGGCTAACTCCCCTTGATAACCTGATGTCCTGCCAAGCAATCATATTGTTGCTCTTTCTCCCAGCCTTCTCCAATGAGTGCTGGTAGCAGACAGAGATGCTGTTTGGAGATCTGGCAGGCCCCTATTGGTGAATCATGATGCAAACCCTGCGGCTTTTGGAACAAAGCCCTATCTTCTTCTGCAGGTATCTTCTCTATTTTTGAGAAACAGATTTGGGCTTGTCACTGGGTCTTAGCAGAAAATGAATGCCTAGTCATGGGCCACCAAATTACCATGAGACTTGAGCTGCATATCATGAACCCTCCTTAAAACTGGGAGTACACAGCAACCCTCCAATATCAACTGGAAGAGATATCTAGGAGATTGGGGGCTCTGAAGCCCTGAAGACATAAATAAATTACATGAGGAAGCGGTTCAAATGCCCATGGCCCCTGATCTTACTACATTACCTGTCCCCTACCAGTCCACACCTGTTGCCTCATGGGGAATTCCCTAAATCTAGCTGACTGAGGAAGATAAAACCTGGGCCTGGTTTACAGATGGTTCTGTATGATAATGTGAGCACCAAGTGAAAGTGAACAGCTGTTGCACTGCAGCCCTTTCTCATACATCTCTGAAGGACAACAGTGGAGGGAAATGCTCCCAGGGAACAGAACTCTGAACAGTGCTGATAGGTGTTCATATTATTTAGAAAGAGAAATGGAAAGAGATCTAAAACTGTACTGAATCATAGGCTATAGTCAGTGGTTTGACTGGATGGTCAGTAATTTGGAAAGCAAATGCTCAGAAAATCGGTACAAGGAATTTTGGGGGAGAGGTAAATGGACAGACCTCCCCGAATGGGCAAAGAATGTGAACGTATTTGCATTCTGAGTGAATGCTTACCAAAAGGTGGCCTCAGCAGATGAGGATTTTAATAATCTAATGGACAAGATGACCTATTTTGTGGATCTGTGCCTCTTAATGGGCTGACACCAAAGACCATTTTGGAGGACGTAAAAATTATACATGGGCTCAGTGACATGGAATTGCACTCACTGAGGATAACTTAGCTGCAGACACTGCTGAGTACCCAAACTTTTAGTAGCAAATACAACATGAGTTCCCAATATGGCATCATTCCCCAGGATGATCAGCCAGCTATATGATGGCAGGTTTACTATACTGGACTTATTCCATCATGGAAGGGGTGGTGCTTTGTTCGTGCTGCAACAGACACTGTAGATATAGAGCTGCTTTCCCTGCAAGCAATACTTCTGCCAAAACTACCATCTGTGGATTTACGGAATGCCTTATCCACTGACACGGTATTCTACACTGCATTGTTTTTGATCAAGGAGCTCACTTCACAGAAAATGAAGTCTAGCAATGCTCATTCACTGGTATAATACTCTCCATCATCTTGAAGCAGAAAGCATGAATAGTGGAATGGCCTTTGCAGACTCGGCTACAATGCTAGTGAGGTGACAGTACATGGCCAGGCAGCACTTGACAGTATCCTCCAAGAAGCTATAAATACTATAAATCGGGATCTAGTATATGGTACTCTGTCTCCAGTAACCACGATTCATGGGTCCAGGAATCAAGGGGTGGAAATGGGAGTGACTATCAGTATTATCCCTAGCAATCTGCTAGCAAATTTTGTTTCCCATCCTTGTGAGCTTTTGTTTTGCGGATCAAGAGGTCTTAGTTTCAAAGAGAGGAGTGTTTCCACCAGGAGACAATTTCACTGAATCAAGAATAAAGACTGCCAGTCACTTTGGGCTCCTTGGGCCACTGAACCAATAGGAAAGAAGGGAAGTTTCTCCATTTCCTGGAGTGACTGATCCTGATTACCAAGGGACAATGCAGCTGTACTACCCAGTGGAGTAAGGAAGAGTATCTATAATACAGGAGATCCCTTAGGGCATCTCTCACTGCTATGTTCTGTGGCCAAGGTCAGTGAAAACCACAATCCCATGCATATGTCAATGAAAACCATAAAACACATCTAATGGCCCAGATCCATCAGGAATGAAAGTTTGGGTCACCCCACCAGGCAAGGAGACATAACTTGCGGCTAAGGTACCTGCTTTAGAGCAAAGGGAATATGGAATATATAGCCTGGGTAGTAGAAGAAAGGAGTTATAGATGCTAGCTACGACCACATGACAAGTTCCAGAAATGAGGACTGTTAAGTTATGCATATTCTTTCTTTTTCTGTTATAAAACGTGTGTCTCAAATATTTTTCCTTTCCTCCCTCTCAAGGATTTAACTTCTAACATAAGACATATTAATAATAGTAACTTTGTATTACAGTATTTTAAGTTACAGGATATAAAGAGTAAACCCCAATGACTTTGCACCTCTTCTGGGGAAAGGGTTAGCATGCTTTCAGTTACACACAAGATAGCTTTAAATCATGTTAGGAAGTACGACTTTGCTGTTGCCATTAAAGTATGATTTAAGGAAATTTGTATGTATGCCAAGTTGAGGAATGGGCTGTGAAGGTCGCGTTTATGTGTCAACTTGACTAGGCTGTGGCCCCCAGTTATTCAAAGACGGAATGAGGTGTTGCTGTTAAGGAATTTTGTACATGCGATTAACATCTACAGTAAACTGACTTAAGGGAAAGAGATTATTCTCAATAATCTGAGTGGACCTGATGCAACCATATGAAAGGTCTTAAGAGCAGAACGGGTTTCCTTTGAGAAAGAAGAAATGCCATCTGTGGAATCCAGCATTAGCTCCTGCCCCAGAGTTTGCAGCCTGCCCTTCCCGCACTAAGATTTCAGACCCTGCTAGGTTGCCTCCACAATACTTACGCCAACCTTTGCAATAAGTCTTTTAATACCTATCTCTTCCTGGTTGTGTTTCTCTAATGGAAAGTTGACCAATATAACTATGTTCAAATTATGAGGGCATATGAATGTGGGACATATTAAAACTATTTCCACAAAAATTTTCTATTAAAAAAGGGGAAACCTTGTTATCCATTATGATGCCCAAAGGTGTACCAGAAATACAATATTTCTATGAATATGGTAGAAATTGAGATAGGGAGTTATAAAGCAGTTATAGTAAATAACCTGCTCCAGAACCACACAGAAAGTTAAAATTTTAAGCTAGATTTCATGACAGCCAGGTTTATCTTGATCTTAATTACATACATTAACTTTCATTTGGCAAATGAATGCTTAATTTCTCTAGGCATTATTCATCATTATAAAGAAAGCATATTAGAAAGAACCAAGGTTTTTCTTCCATTGAAAATAATACTTGAAGAAAAAAAGATGAAGCTTTGGAATTTCATAATAACCATCTAATTTTTTTTTAAACTGGGCATCAGTCTAAAATTTAAATCAAAACATAAAAAATAGGAATGCTTGGATTTCGTTTTATTTGGGAGTTTGTTTCCTTTCATCACAAGTATGTCAACAGGCATAAAATCTAGATCAAAAACAGAAAGCTATTAAAAGCTAAGACATAGGAGTTCCCGTTGTGGCACAGAGTAAACGAATTCAACTAGTATCCATGAGGACTCGGGTTCGATCCCTGGCCTCACTCAATGGGTTTAGGATCCTGCATTGCTGTGGCTGTGGTATAAGCCAGCAGCTGCAGTTCCAATTCGACCTCTAGCCTGGGAACTTCCATATGCTGCCCCCCCCCCAAAAAAAAAAGCTAATATAAGACACAGGCAAGAGTCAAAGTTCAATTTTCTCTCTTACTGCTTGGAGGTGGAGGTCCTGGTTTAATACAGAGCACTCCCAACTAAAATAATGAAAACTTAAATAAAGAATTCTCAGGAAAGGGCCAGTTAACATTCCATGCCATTATAACAAAATTAATTTCAGTAACTTCCACGGCATTTTCTCCTCCATTTCAAGCAAAGCTCAGTCAGAAACAACCATTTATTTGCAAATCCTCTCATTTTATACCCTCTTCTCTGATACGTGACTTCTTCCTTAGGATAAATCCAATAAGAGTAGGGAATAATAACACCTCTATATCACGAGCTTCATGAAACCTAAGCCCCGTGTGAGCATTTTCAACTCCATGGAACTTATTCTTATTTGAAAATTGCTACAAGTTTTCCAAAAAAAGGAAAAGGGGGGGAGAAGGCAAACAGATCAAAGTTGCCTTCTAATCTAATTTATTAGCAATAAAGTAAAGCACAGTTTTGTAATTAACACATTTGAATTTTCAATTTTCAAAAGAGAGTCACATGAACCTATACCAAGGACTACCAAAGTTAGCATCTATAAAGACTGGCCTGATTCCCTACTCCAGCATCTCTCCAGGTCACGCAACCCCCAAAACTGAGGGTGTCACAAGTTCTCTTTAACCTGTGGCCCCAGAGAACAGAGTCTCAGCTTTAATGCCCCGAATAGTACCCTACTTCCTGAAAATGGGCCTTTGCACTAGTCTATGCAGTTTTTCCAGTGCTTGAATTTCACTTTCCAACCCCAGGGCCATACTACCTGTGATCAGACTTTTCTGCTTATCTGCCTGGATATCACCTGCTTCCAGACTCTCTGTCACCATGGCCCGCCCACCTGCTGAGACACCATCTGCTGTACTTGCTGGTCAGCTCAAACGCCGACTCCCTGCCTGTCAGGACAGCCTCCTGTTGCTGTCATCACTCTCCAGATACTAAGGCTGCTAGCTTGGCTGGACTTTCTCCTATGGGCTAAAATGAGTTACAATTTCAGTGGCCTCTTTCGCCCTGGTGGACATGTCCTGTTTTTAAAAACAAACTAATCTGTCATTCTACCACCAAGCTCTTATTCTGACATCTAGACTACCCTATGTACTACAAATTTCAATTCTGACAGGCTTCCAGCTTAATTAAAAGAGATTGAGAATTATTTAACAAAGAGTTATGGGTGTGTGATAAGCTTAAAAATATAGAACTCATGCACCAAACTGTACTTAAGGAGACCTGATGAACAGTGGAATTTTTTCACTGACACTAAAGAGTTGAAAAGTAATCAGTTCAGTTTTCCTAACAGCTTTCCCTCCAATAACACATTTATAAAGACAAATTGAACAATGAAATAAATTAACCCTTCAGAAGGCAAAGTGTTTACACAATACAAACACAAGTTCCAAACCCAGTTACAGAGACTGTTTCAGTCAATATAACTAGGAAAATATATATAGATATTTTGCCTATATGTGTGTGTGTGTGTGTGTGTGTGTGTGTGTGTGTATTTTTTTTAATGGCTGCACCTGGAGCATACAGAAGTTCCTGGGCCAGGAATTGAATCCAAGGTACAGCTGCGACTTATGCCGAAGCTACAGCAATGCCAGATCCTTTAAGCCACTGTACCCAGCCAGGAATTAAACCCTCACCTCCATGATGACCTGAGCCGCTGCAGTCAGATTCCTGAACTCGCTGTGCCACATCAAGAACTCCTTGCCTATATTTTTAAAAAATTCTTTAGTTTTGCACATGTGCACTAATTTTAAAAAAAATGAAAACAAAAATCATTGCTGTTAGATCCCTATAACCTCTAACACTTTGCATACAAACAACATTTTCACCAGCAAAAGCTTAATGAGTCAAAACTGTTTTGAAAACAAAGGTAAGAAACAGAAACTTAAAATAACGTAATCTTCAAACTAGAAGTACTCTTATAGAAATCACACCCAGTGAAATACAATCACAGTGAAGTTTTACTAAACAATCAGTCATATAGGCACTATTCTAAGTGCTTTATAAATATCCATTGATTTAATCTTCTTAATAACTTCATATGAGAGTATTATTGTCAGTGCCATTTTCCAGATGAGAACTTTGACACAGAGGGGGTGAAAAATTATTACACAGAGGTAATAAATGGCACAAGTGAGACTCAAATTTTGTATTCTGTGATGTAATACACTGCATGGTGCTTTATCTCCAAACGAATTCCTTAAGACTCATGCAGCTGGATGGTGGCAAAATAAGATACAGAAGAGAGATCTGACTTCTAACATTTAGCACTCTCTTCACCAAGTCTTCTGTGCCATTCAAATGTTCATCTAGGATCAGAAAGACTATGAAACCTCATGTGCTGGACTAATAAACTGCCACAAGGCAAACAGCTAAAGAAAAATTATAAAGTACTGTTGAAATCACAACTGGATGTGAGTGACTAAACTATGCTATGTATTTAAATACCAAAAACGGACTCTACAGAGTTACAAGGAATAATTTCAAGTGAGGTGGCTCCTTTTGAGTGGACCCCTGGCCATACTGAGTCATGTTCCACATGACATACAAATAGCATATAATTACCAACCAAATTAAAACAAACAGGAGCCTTCACAGATAGGCAATGTAGACATGACCTTGAGGGGGGACACTGCACTTTTAGCCATCCTGCAGCAACCGTGCCCACACATGGAATGGTTATACACTGCAGACCTTAATAACAATTGCAGCTAAAATATTCATGACATCATCGAGCAGTTTGAGGATATACCATTTGAGATAAATAACAAAGTCAGCTCATGTCCAGCTTTTGGATAATGACCTCATCTTTTCAAGAATTACACCCTTGACCTCTTAGGGATGTGTTTAAAAACAACCATAAGCACTACACTTCCCTACCAATGGATTTTTATTTTTTATGACTATAGTTACAAAGTCTACACTATTTACAAAGTATGATAATAGGCTGACATTAAATTAATCAACAGTATCTTGTGCCCTCAAGCATTTGCCAATTAGAATTTTACAGACTGATATTATTTGTAAAATAATCAAATTAACACAATTTTAGCAAGAACATAATTAGATGAAACTTGATACTCTACACATGATAGATCTTTACTTTCAATGTATCTACCACTTAACTTCTATAGAGTATTTTAGCAACTAAATATGATTGCCAGCGAGTAGTCAAGACTGGTTTTCTGTATCTTATAAGTGTATAAAAAAATCTTAGAAAAACAACAACAAATTTGAAACTATTTATTTTAAAATAGCTGCAAGCCTTCTACTAGTTGTACTAGTAGATTTTTAAATTTATAAGAGTTTAAAATAAAAATAAAATGAATGATTTGTCCTAAATCCATGTAGTGCAAATGATATAACTGCAATACTATCTCACTGTGAGGAACACCTGAGACTGGGCCTGGTTAAGGAAAGTGCAGACCTGAGCTGGAACTAAAATCCCTTGCTTAATTAGTAAGTCAGTTTTCTCTCCTATACAGTCTTGGCACACCCAAACCTTGCAGAAACAGATAAGTCATATTCATTAACTAGTCACCTGTTAACAAGACTAGTATAGGACAAAGGGAAGCTGACAAGTAAACAGAAAGGAGATTTCTTCTGGTCCCCAGTGAAACCCGATTTACCTGGCCACATTCCGCTACCTATTGGGACAAATGGGACAAATGGGACAGGGTGCTTTATCCCATGGAAAGAGGCAATAATTACATTTACCAGGGCCAGAAGAGAGCAATCATAAGGAAAAAAAATGATGGATTAAAGCCAGGCTGTCACTAGCCATTCTAAAGGCAGGATATCAGGCAATTTCCTGATAAGGCAGCCCTAAGAATCCAGCATCTTACTTCTCTACATCTTTTTTAAACAGAGAAGTGCCATGATGAAAAGAACAATGGACTGGAAAGCATTCTAAGTATACCTTATCCTATGCAATTGTTTGATTTTGAGATTTGGGCTGGTATTTCAAGGTCTGTCACTAACCAGCTGTGTAACCCAGAAAGTCATTTCTCTTCCTGCAGCCTTGTTTTCTTTAAATAAAGCCTAACCCTCCATTGAGATTTGCCTGGGAAAGTCCTAGTTTATTTACATTGTCCTGCCTTCCCATCTGGCTTTGTTTTTGTCATTTTCAAAAAGTACCAGTGTTGACAATATATAAAGACGTAAATTAGAATGATGTTTTTCTCCTAAATCTTATAGCAATAACATCCTGTCATCCATGAGACTAATTTAAGATTAAGGAAGGCCACTAAATGTGACTAGTAAATATCTTCTCAAAAAACCCTCAAATTTCACCAGGGAGAACAGAGCTATAACTATATATAGCTACATAGATCTCGAAAACACAGTGTGCTGAAAAATCAAACCAGGAGTAAATATTGGAATGGTTGCATAAATACGTGAGTAAAAGTATGAAATGGATAGAAACAATGTACTCTAATTTCTAGACACTTCTGAAAGGAGACAACTAATTGTACCATTTCATTTCTTTAAAAAGGAAGACTTTAAGCAAATATTATAAAATTAAACATGTCAACTCTGAGAGGTGAGAGTTTTCGTTCTTTTTATTCTTTTATTCTTCTCAGCATTGTTAAAATGTCTCAATATATAAATTACACTAAGAAAACACATATCATGGACTACTGAAACAAAGGGAAAGTGGAGCTTATCAAAGACAGGCCTGGAAAAGTGAGTGTAGAATACTGGAGTGGCTAGGGAAATAAAGAATACAGTCTTTCAGAGTTCCATGGTGTGGTGGATTAAGAATCCAACTGCAGCGGCTTAGGTTGATGTGGAGGCACAGGTTCCAACCCTGGCCTGGCACAATGGGTTAAAGGATCCTGTATTGCCACAGTTGTGGCATAGGTCACAGCTGTGGCTCAGATTCAACCCCTGCCCTAGGAACTTCCATATGCCATGGGTACAGCCATTACAAAGGAAAACAGAATACAATTTTCTTTCTTGCACCATACTCTCCAATAAAACAGGAAATATTTCCCTCCAAATTTTATATTTTTGCCCTGCCTCTGCAATTATCCACTGCATAATTCAAGACTGGAAACTGGAATAATTTTATCAGAGATGTGTTTTAACACATTGTAAAAATTCAGATGTTACACAATAATGTGAATAACTTCTACTGAAATGGAAATGCCCTGGCATGTGTAAGGATTATAAAACTGTCTAGGTGAAATCCCTTCCTCTACTGGATGCTATAACTCAAGTTTAGTTGACCTTTTGAGGTGGAACAATCCTAGCTATCATGTCATTACCTGGTCTTCTCCAGAATTCCACCTTTGGAATTCCAAACGAGTACTATCCCAGGATGGGCTCTGCTTTATTAAGCCTCCAAACAGTAGTGGGTTTGGAATCTTATTCAAACAGAACTTACCGATTTATTCATTCTCTACCCCCCAAAACAAGAAAAGAATGTTGAAACACAGTGCTAGGTATGCTTCTTGAGTCTCCTTTCTGTGTATGTAAAACACTTGTAACATATCCATAGTAAAGCCTATCAATCTTTATTTCTGGTTTTGGCCTTTGATGTCATATTAAATAAGATTATAAATTATTCATCTATTTTTCAGTTGTATCTCATTATTTTTTCTTCTTAAATCAACCTGATATTTATTTGTATTGTGTGTGAATAAAAGACTCAAGTTTACAATTTTTCCTAATAATAACTAATTATTGCAATTGTGTTCTTGTAATAATCAATACTTTCTCTGCCAAAATGAAATGCTGTCTTTATCAAATATTATCTTTATGTGCTTAACTTGGGGGAATTTTTAAGATGATTAACTTCTCCTAGGTCTCTATTTTAGTAAAACATATCATACTGTCTTAGTAGCAGTAATTTTACAATATTTTTAAATACTTGGAAGTAGAAGTTACCTCTTCATCATTCTTTTTCAAAAATTTGCTTTTTGCAATCTGTTCATTCTTCCAGAGGAATTTTAATAGTTGTATTTCCAGCCTTTCCCTAAAAATCTTTTTGTGGTACTATATGAGATTGCGTTAATTTTATAAATTAATTTGGAGAAACTAAAATCATTACAATATTTATTTTTCTCATCCTCTAACATAATATCAGTCTCCATTACTGCTAATCTCATTCTGTGTTTCTCAATGTTTTCTTCATTTAAGTTTTCATTTAACTAGAATTTACTCATAGATATGACATTTCATTATTATCATAAATTGTATTTTTCCCTCATGTTTTCTATTTGTAGCTGTTATAGAAAAGTTGATATTCATACACATAAATCCTTTGTATAACCACTAAACTGAAGTCTCTTATTCTAACAGTTCTTTGGTTGATTTTCTTGGGATTTTTAGCAATATACATATATATATGTATATATATGGACATATACTATATATACACACATATATACTTTTTCAAGGAAAAAAGATGTCACTTCTAATAATTATAAATTTTGAGAGGTGGCATTTCATAGTATTTTAAATTAAACACATGAGTTGAGCCACTTGAGTGCTTATTAGGCTCTACCACTGATAAGCTAAGTGACTTTGGCCAAGTTACTTAGCTTTGCTTGGCCTCAGCTTCTTAATTTGTAAAATCAGAATAACAGTGACTACTACTCCCTAGGATTGTTATGAAGATTAAATGAGTTAATGTTGGTAAAGTACTTAGAACAGTTTCCAGCATATACAATAAGTTTTAAAATGATAGCCATTTTAAAAAAATCTATTATATTGGCTAGAATTTATAGAATGATTCTAAATTAAGTGATGAAATAGGGCATGTAAGATTCTAATGTTTCTCTGCTTTTTCACAATTTTATAACATCTCTCTATTCCTAAATTACTATGCTGTATATATGTGTGTTCTTAAAAGAAATACAGTTGTATTTTATCAAATGTCACTTGGAATCTGTTAGGAGATAAAAAACAGCAGTTTCATCCTTCAGTCTATGATTATGACCTTATAATAAATTTCTCAATATTGAACCACTTTCTAGAATAAACACCACTTTGTTGTATTATTTTACTGTGTTGATTTCTATATTCCTGTATTTAGTAATTCAGTGAATTTTTTGTGATTTTCTTTTTCGGGCTACTTTTACTAGTGTTTTAAATTTTTTCTTTCTTTAGTATTATGCTTTTGTTGCGTGAATCAGAAAAAATTTTCATCTCTTGCAGAGTTCATAAAGCGTGGAAAAATGTGTTCCTTAAAAATGTATATTTCAACCACTGCTTATAAATACCTGATGAAAACAAGATACTGTGCTCATCTTTGCATGATTCAAGTTGGTCAAGGGCATAGGCTTAAGATTAAACAAAATTAGCTCAAACCCTAACTTCACCACCACTAGCTAAATGTGTGCAACTGGCAAGGTGCACTTTTGTCACAGGGAATAACTATGCCTTCCTTACTTTTTTCACACAGTTATTGTGAGGACTGCACAGGATTCTACTTATAAAATCACTACACACTCCACCCACAATAAAGACTCAATAATTATTGTTAGTCTTAATTTTCCTGAACTACAAAATTAATGTTTACATAGGTTCTCGCTGTTTTTTTCTAAGTGTGGAGATTTCAGTTGTTGATGTAGAAATAAAAGTGCTTTTGATAAAAATTATTTGTGTGAGGAGTTCCCATCGTGGCTCAGTGTTTACCGAATCCGACCAGGAACCATGAGGTTGCGGGTTCCATCCCTGGCCTTGCTCAGTGGGTTAAGGATCTGGCGTTGCCGTGAGCTGTGGTGTAGGTTGCAGATGTGGCTCGGATCCCACGTTGATGTGGCTGTGGTGTAGGCCTATTAGACGCCTAGCCTGGGAATCTCCATATGCTGCAGGTGTGGCCCTAGAAAAGGCAAAAAGACCAAAAAAATTATTTGTGTGAAATTACAGCATAACAGAAGGTGGACTTCAATTAAAACATGTTATTCTCCACTGACATACACTTAAAAAGTTGACACGAAAGTAGTAAAAATGCTCAGGTGACACAATTACAATGATGCCATTGTATAAATGAAATCACAGTGGGTTAACAGGAAAGTTATACTGGTTTTGAGAAAACCAGGTGACAAGCCTCAACCAAATGTAATGTCTTCCACTCTTGCCTGTTCCTCTGGAGCTTGGTTCTCATGGGAATCAAGAGTGGGAGGAGACTGCCAGAGCCTTCTGCAGGCAGAAGCTTACTCCAAGGCCTCTGATCTGCCATCTTAACTGCAACAGGGGAGCAGGTCTCTCACTCTGAGTGGGAAACACAGCACTGGGGGGTTGAAGGGGCCTCAAATACATCAGCAGGACACAGAAAGCATTTGAGATTTATGTCCACCAATCAGTGTCACTACGAATATTTATTTGAGGAGTTCCCGTCGTGGCTCAGTGATTGGCGAATCCGACTAGGAACCATGGGGTTGAGGGTTTGGTCCCTGGCCTTGCTCGGTGGGTTAATGATCTGGCATTGCCATGGCTCTGGCATAGGCCGGTGGCTGCAGCTCTGATTAGATCCCTAGCCTGGGAACCTCCATGTGCCATGAGTGCGGCCCTAGAAAAAAAAAAGGGCAGAAAGACAAAAAAAAAAAAAGAATATTTACTTGCATATAAACTGCCTATAAAGCCATCAGTATGGTCTCTGAGATCAATATAAGAAGAGCAGTACGTTTATAAGACCTGATAGGTAATGAGTTTTTCTTCTGTTTTAAAGGATATAAATTTAAAACATTATTTTAGTGGACTAGCTGCCTCTATTGAGAACACGTTAAATAAGCATAGCTAAGAACGGAAACATCAAACCAAGCTCCGTCTCTGTACTCATCCCTGGTCCCTGGCGGATACAGGCTGGAAACATGCAGCTCAAGTTCTCAGCATGCGTTACTTGCTATTAACATGACATTAAGAAAAGAGTCTGTCAAGCTTCAATTTAATCATATTGATCTGTTTTCTAAAATAAAGACTTCTCACTTTACCTATTCTTTGCTGCCCTCCAGCTTTATAGCAACAAAGATACTTTCGGGGACACCTTCAAAGCAGGATTGATGGATCAAAAGTATACCCACCTCTTTTTCTGCACCCTTTGTGGCCTCAAGAACTTGATGGTTTCCAACTCCCCCCAGATTTCTCTTGATTGAGTGTCTTTTCAGTATACCATGACCCCTGAAGGAAATAAAGCGGGGAAAAAAGATTTATTAAGATAAACATCCCTCATTCCTTGCCTCTTTTGGAAAAGAACAAATGGTTCCTTGGACAATAACATCTAAATTAATGACAAAATGCCACACAATTTTAAAACAATGTTCATTGTTGTTTTTTTCATTCCTCATCCTGATTTCTTTTATACTTCTCTGATTTATAACAGCAGCAGGATAAATTTTCTTGAGTAAGCAGCTCAGCACTCTCCTATAAAAGAGGAGTACATTTCTTTTTATTTCATTTCCTATTCAAACCCACCGACTGTATTCTGATCAATCTTTCTTGTGTTTTGCTCTAAGACTGCGTAACATGAGCAGTCAGAGACATTCCTACTAAAGAGTAAAATCAACAATACAATAAAGTGTATTTTTTTCCTCAGCTTTTCAAATTTCCATTGAAAACAGTTTCACTAGTTGAGTGACAGCCTTTCTCAGGTACGGATCTTAAAAGCCAAAAATCCCTGCAGCAGTTTATCTTTGAATTCCAATGCCAAGGAGCAAGGGCATTGTTTTCCTCAATTATACAATATGGTGATTGGGATTCTAGAAGAGAAAATCAACACAATAAAATCCGGCCCACACATAATGCCTCAGCATCAAAAGGTAACTTGAAATTTTGCTATGAATAGGCATCTGACACAGTTGCATGCTTTTCCCGTTCATATCCTTTTAGGTATTTCTATATCAAAAGCCCCATTTTAAAACTAATAACGGAGAAAAACAACTGTGTTATTTTCACTTCCATATATACTCCTTACCGAGGTGGCTACAACCAGTAATTGCGTTGGTTATTTTACCTTTACTCAGGCAGTCTACATATTTGAGCAGACATGTAGTAAAGGCTTAGTTGTTCTTGGTGAGAGAGCCATATTTCTTTCATGTTATGCAGATCATCTGTTCCTTTTTCTATAAAGTGTAGAGCCAGGAATGCCAATATGCTTATGCTTGTATGTGCTGCCTAACTTAACCAGGGTTATTCAGAGCAGGTGAGAAGCCAGTGCTGTTTGCTGTTTTCTTCTCTCCTTTCTAATAAACCACCAAATTCTATTCCAGGTTCATAAATATCCTTGACATCACTCTTCCTTCCAGTTCCATTCCCACAGGCACCATCTAGTTCCACCGTCCTCAACCACATCTGACTGCACCCCATCAATTCTTAAGGAGATTATGATATCTCTCACTACTCTCCCTGGTTTGAGAAATGCCTCTGCAATCCATGTTTCACTTTCCACTTACATTGGCACAGTTACTGAACTTGTGATTTGTATAAAACCCAAAAATTCTATGTGGTGGAAATATTTCACCATGATTCGCAAAGTCTTTTCCTCCAAATGCCTACAGCATTATGCTAGCCATCTCTTAAGGTCATTTACAAATAATTGCATTACTCTTCTCTTTCAGTTGCTTCCTACATTTCCTCATAGCTTACAAGTAAGCCAGTAAAAGAAAGTCCTCAGGGTGTTGCAACACAGACGCAGAAGCACTGAACTCTGTTCTAGTTCCTGCTCATCCCTTTATCAACTGTTGAATTTGAGGAGTCATCTTTTCTGTAGGTAAATGACAGAGCTTTGCCTATCAAATAGGGATGAAAATATTTACCCTGCTTATCTCTCCAGGTTGTTCTGGGAATCAAGTATGATCATCCAGGATAAAATATGAATATGCAATGTTATTCTGTTATCCTCCCTGAAGTACTGCAGAAGTAAAAAGTGTGCTTCTTGTGTTTAACACTAGATTAGGTTTGAGATCCTAGAAAGGTAGCTGTGATCACACTCTTAAGTCTTACAGCTTCCTTTAGAGACTGTGACATTCTAAAGAGTTTTGTTTGGGCTTCCAATAAAATAAAACAAAATACCAAAGGAATCATACTCTAATATACTTAGATTTCCAAGACATACTGAAATCTAAAAGGGAAAGAAAAGGAAAAGGAACCCAAAACAGTGACAAATTTTACTTGGCTGAAACTGCCATTTAATTAAAATAACCCAACTGTCATTTATGGCACAGATGTTAATACAATCTCCTTAAAGCCTAGTTAAATCCTCCAGATATTACTGGAAACTTTCCAATTGGAAATACATGCCCATTTTCTGTCAGTGTATTGCAGGTTTTTAATTGGAGGATGCCAATTAAATTAGGACGAACTTGTTTTGTTTCTAAAGAGGAAATAAAAAATACCAACCTGAATATTACTTCACACATAAGTAGCACAAGTAGACTCAGTCTAAGGTGGTTTTATTTTAGACTGAAAAATACCAAAGGCATATATTTGAACTCATGTATCCAAACAAATCACTGAAAATGCAGAAATTAAGTGTAGAAAGAGAAAAACAGAGTGATGGGAATAAAGCCCATAGCTGAGCTTTCTTTCCTTTTTTTTTTTCTTTTTTTTGGCTGCGTCCATGACTGCAAAAGTTCCCAAGCCTGGGATGGGATCAAACCCATGCCACAACAGTAACCTGAGCCACAGCAGTGACAACACCAGGTCCTTAACCTGCTGAACCAGAAGGGAACTCCCATAACAGTGTTTTCTTAAAATCTGGTGAGATGAATGTTAAATCACAGTTTTTTTTTTAAGTGTATTTTCCTTTGAATTGCACAGATATAAGAACACAACACTCAATGAAGCATAATTTTTTCTTTGAAAATTATTTTCCCTTGTTAAGAATGTAAGTTCAGTCATTCATTCAGATATTCAAAAACCAATACTTACTGACGAGACTTTGTATAAGGTATGATAAAATGTGCTGGTATAAACCCCTTGGCCAGGGGACTAGTAACAAATATGAAAGGAATTGTACAAACAGGCCGCATAAAAACTTCCTGCTTCCACCTAGAATGCACATCATCACCCTTGGCTCTCACTATCAGGCTCTGGGCCACCCTTAAAAGCCCATCTCAAGGGTTGCTGCTTTTATAAAGCTCCTTGGAACTGCCTGAGTATGGTATGAGTCATAACCTCTGCCCCTAAATCACTTTGTTCTTCACTCTCCAATGCACTTATCATGGTCGACTTCGCGTGATGGCTCTGAATTCACTAGCAACCAGTGAACATCTTGAGTGGCAATGTTTTATTCATCTATCTACAGCACTTGATGCAATACACTGTAGGCACTCAATTAGAGACTACTGAATGAAAAATTCACGCATCTTTACTTACTTGAGCAAAAGATATATCATAACTTTAAAATGAAGAACTGCAAGTGTCTTAATGCTTATTCTTGCCACATGTAGTTCTAAGAAGGTGAATCTGTACCATGAATTTATACTTTTTTGAAAATACGGAAAACTCACGTATTAATGTTGTGTTCACAACCAAATTAGCATTGCTATATTCAAATTCCTTTATTTATTTATTCTCAAGTTTCCCCATCTTTGACCCTTAGTCTAGTCTCTTCTATTTTTTCCTACTGTATATGCTTTATTTCTAAAGCTGTGATAGTTTTTAAGCTAAGCTATTAACCAGATCCTTGACCACTGCCACATTTTTAAAAACTCTAATAACTATCGTATGTACATAAAATGCAGATAACCTGTTTTATCTATTCACTCATTCAGCAAATATTATTTACCATTTGATAGATACCATGGAGGAAACAAAGACCCTGTTTCAGGGGACAGAGAGTTATAGCTAGAGTAGCTGAAAAGAAATATATACAAATGAGCAAAATCACAATTTTATCTAAAGTGTCGTATCTCTAGTTTATCTAAAATTACTCTTTCAAAAATTTTTTCAAATTTTGAAATTTTTGAATGAAACCTAAGCAGCTGAAGAATGAATTAGGAGGAACTGATGAAAATGGCTGAGAATCAGAAATACAATCATGTTTCAGATTCAGTTAATACAAAAAGTTGAACATTGTATCTGTCTCAGATTCAAGTCAATACCATAACCAAAGGCAAAGTAAAAATCAGGTTTTCCAGTTTAAAAATGTAATGTTTTCATTGTAATATTGCTTTTACATAACAATTTGGCAACACTGACCAGGAGTCTTAAAAATGTTGACCAACTTTATCCCGAAATCCTACTGAGAAATTTCCTTGACCCTTCAGGTACCCAGGATAACCCCTCTTTACTTTGTTGTTGTGCCGCTTGGAGAAGAGAAAAAGGGGAAAGACAAATACCATATAATATCACTTATATCTGAAATCCAGTATAGGCACAAATGAACCTTTCCACAGAAAAGAAAATCAAGGACATGGAGAACAGACTTGTGGTTGCCAAGAGGGAGGGGGAGAGTGGGATAGATTGGGAATTTGGGGTTAACAGATGCAAACTATTACCTTTGGAATGGATAAGCAATGAGATCCTGCTTATAGCACTGGGAACTATATCTAGTCACTCATGATGGAGCATGATAATGTGAGAAAAAAGAAAGTATACATGTATGTGTGAATGGGTCACCTTACTGTCCAGTAGAAAATTGACAGAACACTGTAAATCAGCTATAATGGAAGAAATAAAAATCATTATAAAATAAAAAAAGAAAAAGAGATTTTAACATTTAATAAACACCTGTTCTGTGTCATGAGCCTTGCTATACACTTTGCATTTTATTCCACTTAATCATCACAACTAATCTTTTTTTTTTTAAAAAAGAAGAAAGGATTTTTTTCGAAGTTTAGAGACAGTAAAGTACCTAAGGTTACATAGCTAATAAGTCACAGAGACAGGACTCGAGTTCAGCTCTGTCTGACTGGAAAGCCATTGATCCACTATGCGTCATGATGCCTTACAATATTCCCAGACTGTTGACCTAGCTTTTATACATAAATATTCCCCTGAATTATTTTTCTCATGACTAGGTGGCAGTTCCTTCATGCTTTGTAGCTATATTTCTTAGATGATTTTTTTGGAGAATTGACTTAAAAACAGTTCACTTATTCATTTCCTCTATTTTTTCTTTTAACGATTTCGTCTTCCTTCACATCTCATATGCCAAAGAAAAGAGACCTCATATCTTATCCTGAAAAGAAACAACTTTAGTGCTAAATGCCTACTGAATTCATTTTGCATTTTAATAGAATTTGGACAGATATAAAGAAATTTGATTAAAAAGGCTTCTTGATGTGGACTATAGGCCCAAAGAATAAGTGAAGTAAACATAAGTTATGTAAAAGATATAGTTTTCATTTTCACTATCTTGTATTCTCTCACTATGTCATTATAAACTAAAAACAAGTTTGTTGTGCATACTGACTGGGGTGCCCTCATGAAATAATATGGTGCTCAAAATATAGCATAAAATAATTGAAAGCACAGATTTTGAAGACAGACTTTCTGATTATAAGTCTATACTATGTACAGTTAGCCTCGTTACTTGACCTTTCTGGACAGGTCTAGACCTCTCCACATGTAAAATATCCATAAAACTATCACTTTTCACACAGGGTTTTAGGAGAGTTAAATGACATACTTAGCTTAATTTACACAGAATACTGCCTGGCATATATTGTGCTAATATGCTTTAGATTTATTACTATTCTTTGCAGCAGAGATAAATAGAAAACTTCTGCTAATGATAATATGATAAAAGTAGTAAAAATGTTTGCTTTTAAATGTTAAGTAGCTTTAAAAATAAGGCATTTTAGAAAACTTTTAATTTTTCTATTACTATTGTTATACTATCCCAGGTGTACTCTAATTAAATGGTTTAGACGTATTAGTGGGTGTGCATGTATGTGTGTAAAACAAAAATCCATGCACAATTCTTAAGAGGAATTTTAAGTTTTTAAGTATTTTCTTCAAAAGAATACAGGTCCCTCAAAGAGTTCTGACCCCAATGACAACAAAGAAACCTCCCACTTTGTGCCCCAAAGCCCAGGCAAAAGGTTACAGCCCAAAACCAAAATTATTGAATAAAAAAATACAGGGAAACAGGAAGATAAGAAAGGTTTATATCACTTCTTTTTAGCTGGCCAATGTTAATTATTTCTCAGTAACGGATGTTTATTCCTCTACTTCACACTTTAGTCTTTGATACAACTGTGTGTTACTCCAAAAGATCGAAAAGCTGAATTTTGGCTTTTAAAATATGTTTTTGGATATTAGGAAAAGGCTTGCTCAATATGGACTGCTTTAAGTCCTAAAAGCAGAACTCAGCCTTCTTACAAGAGCTGATTAGTTTTGACATTTTATCAACTCTCCTAAAGAGTCATTTATGGACTGTGTTAAATACTAAAAAATAAAGTAAGATGTGGTCCCGGTGAATTATCTTCAGACTTTTCTATACAGAGAAGATACTCAAAGCAGTATCTGAAATATTAGCAGCAAATTCTTTCATATTGAGTAAAATACTTTGCCATGCTTGCCCACTTGGCCAAACCAAAGTTAGCTTGATGGTTTTTCTCAAATGCAAATATTTGCTTTGGCTAAATAATGTTCACAGGGAAAGTTACATATTCCATGAGGCATAAAGAAAAATTACTTTCCATTAACCCAGATAACGTACCTTGCAACTAAGCCTGAAAGAGAAAGAAACTGGAATGAAAGTATTTGCAAAGAAAACTCTGGCTGCCACAGCTACCTGCCTTGCTCCAAGTTCATGTTTAATTAAACTTACATCAATAATTCCATAAACTGCTTGCATGTTCACAGAACATAAGTTATCGTCTTTGATTCTAAGATCAAATACTTAACTGCTAACAACCCTTGTGCCTCTGAGGGCGGCTTGGCCCCCTGCCAGACTGTACTGCTTCTCCCATGGGGATGGGCCCACCACTACTGCCCGTGGGGGATGAGGTGACACCAGCAGCCCCCTGGTTGCTCAGCAACAACCCCTTATGACCGCTCCTCTTGAACTGCTAGGCAACAGCACTGAGGCTGCTCCCAGTGCACTGCCTCTCAAGAGGGCCAGGCTAACAGGAGGCGAGGGGCCCTAAGTGACTAGTTACATAATCCATACACATTTCTCAGGATGCTTTCCAACTAAATAAAAATCAGAGCAGAATTAGTTCCTACCCCGAAGGATTCCCTTGAATGTATCCTTAATTTAAACTCTATCCTTGAATCTTTAGAGAAGCTGACAGGAAACAAATGCATCAAAAGCCGAAATCCATGGCCGGAAAAAGTCTATTAAAAAACCACACACACACATACAAAGGGGCCATTCCTTTTTTTAATCACATTTAAAATATAAATTTCAAGTCTTTCATAATTTCGAAGAATTTTATTATTTATATTTAAGAATTTTATTATTTATATATTTATATATATTTAACCAACAACCCTGCCCAATGGGGAAAACATATTAAACTGCATTACTTGTATGGTAAACCTGTTCCTAAAATAGCTTAACACATAACTCTAAGTACAGCAATTTCTAGCAAATATCTTCAATTCTTATCGCCAGATTAACGTACATTTCTGTTTTTTTAGTTCTAGGCTTTTACCAAATCTAAATTAGGCATATTTTTCCATCTGTATCTGATCTGCCTCTTAGGACAAAGGCAACAGCCCAGTCAAGCAGCCTAAAAACTTACCCTTCACATGGAAATACGAGTACAGCCTCTCTCCTATCTCCTGGACTATCCCTTACCTCTTTGTTGTAGAGAAAGAGGTACGTGCTCAGAGATATATGGACTCGCAGCCAGTCTACCACAGTACAAATACGATTCTACTGTTCCACTAATTCAAAACCTTCGGTCAAGTCCAAGCTGTTTATCCTGAAATGTGAGGCGCTTCTGAATCAACTTCCCTTTGAACTTCCAGCCATATCTGCAGTTGTTCAGTACGTTGATTTAATTACAGTTCCCTAAGTACATTCCACACTTCAAGCCCCTTTCCATTCCTAGGACATATTCCTCTTTGCCTGGCAAAACTATTGGTTATCCTTCAAGATCTAGCAATAACATCACCTCCTCCAAAAAACTGCCCCTGGCTTTAGAATTTCTTATAACTATCTCTGAGCACCTTATACTAGATTCATACTACTACAGTGGCATTAGTCACATTGTTTCACAGTAATTTACCTACTCAGTATTAATCTTATGTTCTAAAGGGCATATTCCTTAGCACCAAGGAGCTATTTTTCCTATGGTTCTATTAATGATTAGAGAACACACTCCCTAGGTAAAATTGTAAAAGGCATGAGGATTGGACATTTTTAGTTTCTTAGTTAGCCAGGGATGAGGTAATAAAGCAATCTGCCAAAAATCAAAACAAAACTTATTCTCCTGACTTCTGGCCCAGTCTTCTTTCTAAACTATGATGAATCGTTGAGGGAAAATAAGTAGATACCCCTGCAGTGATCCCACCCTTCCAGTAATACGGCTAAAGTAATCAGATTTCCTGTTCCCCTTTTATTGTAATCATAATAACACAAAATTAAAGGGGGATTCATAGTCACGTAACCAAGATGTGGTCTGGAGCTGGTTTCAAGGCAGAAAATTTCCCATTCAGATTAGTAACTCCTAAAGGAGTCTTTGCAGGAATCTGGGTGCAAATGAAGTAGGGAAGAGAGTAGAAAAGAAACAAACAAAAATTTAGAGCTAAATAAAAAGCAAGAAAAAGCTATTCTAATTTTAAAACTTCCCTAAATACTTCACAAAACAGCATTTACTCAACATCTGTCTCCCACAAAGCACTAATTTATAAAGGATAAATAGGAACATGAGCAAACAACACACAAAAGCCCACAAATGCAGCAGCCAAGTGTAATATCATGAAGCCACTCAAACTCTTACTTCATCACTTCTTAGGAGCTAAAGATATAAGCCTCCACCTTTAAATATAACAATGCTTTTATGCTTTGTCTATAACTTCTTAGTTTACATATATGTTTATGGCAGATATTGCCAAATTTTTTATATTAGCAGTAACGTGATTACCTACATTAATCCATGAAACACAAATTCTAATCTATGGAAATCGGAATTTTTAGGTTATCTGTCTTAACTTGAAGGGGAATTCTTAGTTTATTACAAACTTGCGGGTTCTAAATACCATTAAGGTTGTGCTTCCTCAAAACTAGGAAATCTGCACCCTTGGAAATTACAAAGTAAACACAACCACATGATAAATTTTGTTTATCTTGTCTTACTTGACAGTATATATTTAAAGCATATTTATATATTAAAACCAAAAATACATATAAAGTAGAATGCCAGATGTATACAAATATACACAATGAATATGAAATTTCAAAGAATTTTGTACTTCTCTGTGGAGTACTTTGAATTATGCATCTAAATTTCTGGGAATTCTTTGGTGGAAAAGAGCAAAGGCCTTTCCTCTTAAATGTTGAAGAGAAAGACTACTTTTATGTAAAAGATATATAGCTTTGGCTCTAGCCTACCACCACTGCTGAACTCAAACAGCAGTACCCTACTTCAATACACGATCTTTTTTTTAATTGCACTTTAGCCTTTATAATATTATTTTTTTCTTTTTATGGCTGCACTCACAGCATAAGTAAGTTCCCAGGACAGGGACTGAACCCAAGACGCAACTGCAGCCCACACTACAGCTGTGGCATTTAACCCACTGCTCTGGGCCAGAGAACAAACCCATGCCTCCATAGCAACCTCGGCTGCTGCAGTTGGATTCTTAACCCACCGTACCACAGCAGGAACTCCTATACTATCTTTTTTATTTTGAAGCAAAAATATTTCTCTCTCCAATAGTCCTAAACCTTTTCTGGGAGTAAATTGTCCAGAGTAATTTGACGATAATAGAACAGAGTTGAGCCATTGCTTTCTTTGCTCTGGATAAGATGCTGCTATTAATACAACTTACTAATACACTACCTTTGTTGGACAACCACTTGACGTTATATTGAATTGGCCATAAGCCAAAATTCTTTACTATTATTTTAACAGATCTTGCCAATAACCATTTCTTCTCTATCTAGTTTATTTTTTAAAATGTATACAGCTTGTATTTACCTATATAAGCAACCTGTCAAAATAAGTTTTTATTGAGTATAGCAGTGATTATATGACTCTCTACTCATTTTCAAGGATAAAAATTAGCTACAAATTTAAGTCCAAAATTTTAATGCCAGCATTTAAGATTCTTCACGACACCCCAACTTATCTTCCCATCCTTATCTTCTCCCAGTGGGTTAAAGGATCTAAGGTTGCCCCAGCTGTGGCATAGGTTACAACTGTGGCTCGGATCTGATCCCTGGCCTGGGAACTTCACAAGCTGCAGGGCAGCCAAAAAAAAAAAAGGAAGAAAAAAGAAAAATTTAAGTAGAACTGAATATCAGTGGGTATATATAGCACTAAAATATGGAATTATAGATTCTATTTAGAGTAATGCAGGTACTTTTAGCTCTGTATTGATTTTATGATGAAAAACTGAAATCCTGTTATTCATACTGGTGTAATCATGTTGACAAAAACTGAAATCTCAACAGATTAAGAGACTTCTCCAGGGTCACAAGACTAATTAAAAGTTGAGTTGGCCTTACAACAATACTTTTTAATTTCCAGTTTAGTTATTTTCTCTACCATTATCATTCAAATCACATGTTGAAATGTTTTCATAAATATTAGCTGCAAAAACATTTACATAAGGAGAAAGATTCCCTTCTTACATTATCTATTTTCAAATTATTATTTGAACAGGTGGAATTTAAAATAAAATTCATTAATGATGACAAAAGAGGATTACATTATACAAAATTTACTTATACAAACGTTATTTTGCAACTTAACTACAAAGATTACAGTAAAGAACAGGATATTAAAAAATATTGCTGTTCAACTTGTCTTTGGCTGAGGATGGTATTTAAGGAAAGCTGATAATATGGTCTTTGGAACTGAACAAAGATAAAATTAGTTAAACTGAAGAAGAGAGAGGTTTAGAAGGAACTGTGGAGCCATGCTATTAGAAGAAATGATGAGAACACTGATGTGAAAAAGGCGATGCCAGGAGGTCTTAAGAAGTCTTGCAGCTATAGCTGAGCCTCTTGGAATCCAGCTGCCATTCTGTGAGAGGCTCAAGACACAGCAACGCCATGGGCAGGCATTCTTATGGATAACTCTGCTGAACTTCTGTGAACAGCCAGAATCAACTACCAGCCATGTTAAGTGATGTATCTCGGAAATCAAATATGCTGGAATCCAGGTATTTCCAGCTCAGCTCTTAACATATTGCAAACATCATCAGCGATTCCAAGTCAAAACCACCCAGCTGATTCCAGTTCATAAACAGAGAGAATTTTACATTTTTGCTTTCAGTTACTAAAAATATCTCTGAGCTTTGGTGTGGTTTGTTACTCATGGAGATATAGTGTCAGAATATACACTAAACATTGTCTACATATGTGTTCTAATTTCCACTGTAGGTCATAAGCACCTTGAGATATGATCTGTATCTGATTCATGTTTTAATCTACCATAGTGCATGGCAGGTTTTGCATACATATTCAGTAGCTATTTATTTAATGAATGAACAGATACTTCCTATACTGCTAGCATTCCACAGAAACTTTAAACAAAGCACAGCAAAATAAGTAAAAATAATTAGGAAAAAATATTGCTGTTCAGTCAAAATAAATGTCATAAAACTTATGCACTAATAATGTTCACGGTCTTTACTCTTAAGACACTCCTACAGATTTAATCAGAGCCTGTTTATGGCACTGCTTTGTTTTTAACCTTCTTGTCACTAATTCAGAGGACAGTAAAACTTTTGCTTGCCCAATATCCATCTCCCATTTGAGGAGCCTTCTCTCCTATAGTCACTGCATGTGATTCCATTGTTTCCAAGAGTGAAGTTAAGACCCCTTCCTGATAGATCAGAACTCCCAATGTCCTGAGCCACAGCGACTGGCTCAGAAGGGCTGCGTTATGCAAACCTCCATCAAAAAGCTTATCACATTTTTCCAACCCAGCAAATGCTTAAAGAATTGGTTCGTGATGCAAGTTAGTCCACCTTTGGACTGGTGCCAAAGCTACTAAGTAAAGAAATTTTTTACTCTCTGAATTTAAACTTGAAAAGTTAGGCCTGGAGCTGTTGATAGCAATTTTGTCACCAAGCAGGACTTGAGAATGAAGCCAAATTGAAGAAGAGAAGAGCCAAGAAGTAGAAGGAAATTGGGTCCTTACAAAATAATTTGAGCTCTAGATCAACCTGTGACTGAAAGCTGGGTTACACAAATCTGATAATCTCCCACTTTCCCTTAAGCCAAGTTGAAGTGGATTTTCTACTGTGAGCAACTGTACCATTCCACTTGGATATCTGAGTTTCTCAACCCACAAAAGATTCAAAAGGTCATATAGAATGGGAACAGTAAGAACTATTACATGCACATGAAATGAACAGCTTACAGTTTGAAGGTAAAGATGAAGACAAGTAATATGTAAAGAAGAAAATAAGGAATTTCAAAAATTTCAGAAGTATGGAGTCTTTAAGTCAAGGAGTTAGTCCACATAGCCTCCTGGGAAGCCTCTTAGCCCTAGGAAAACCAGCAGAGTTCATCCTGCGACTTGGGAGAATAGGGACTCTTGCAGCAATATGCATAAACAAGATAATAGATCAATAGATCACAGAGGACTCAAGGCAGCTGGTAGTGAGGCTCTGAGGTTGCTGTTTAGGGGAGAGGGTGGTAAGGGATTACAGAGGCACAGAGAATTATTAGGTTCTACATTGAGAGGTGCTGACTAGAAACGTGGACTCCACTAAGAAATTATCTTTGTCCAAGCATTAAGAGTAAAATTAGATAAATCAAAGAACTGGCCATTTCAATGAAGTCAAAGGGCAAGTGTAGGTGTGAACCTTTGGATTTGTGTAAAAAAAAAAATATATATATAGTATACTATGCCCAGAGAGTTTCTGAATTTGTGATTTTAGGAAGGAACAATTCCACACGATAAGTCCAGGGAGTGACTATGAAAGGGTTGGTTGAAAAGGAATACATGAGACCACTGTTTGTGAGTTGTGGAGGTCAAAAATTGAGAGGCTGTGGTGCTGCATACAGACATGAAGTCACCCAGGGTGAGAACAGGGGGCGGGAGGGAGAAGATGACTGTACAAATGAGCTGCTTGATTGTTCAGTGAAGGAGGAGTTTGTTCAGTGGTGAACAGGTCACAGGAATGAGCAATAGCAGTTGATAGCATAGCTCAAAGGAACAAGAATGAGTTTAAGAGGGTAGAGAAATAATGATCTAGCGGTGGGAGGTTGTGTGGAGGACATGTGACCCACATCTCTACCCTGGGATTCGTGAACTATGGTGTAATAAACAGTTTCCAATAGAAAGGGCTCAAAGGGAAGGGAAATACCACTGCGAAAGTCAAGTTTCAGGAAAAGAGGAAAAAAGTGGAGGTCAAGAGGAGTTTATCATGATTGAACAGTGTTCCAGAAGGCATGACAGACTGGTTTTGAAGGAAGAGTAAAAAACAGAGACTAGGTCAGGGAGAAGCAGCGCAAAGCATAATAAAGTTTCAAAGCAGAGAGGAGAAATGAGTAGACAAATGATAAAAATGGAAATCTGAAGCATTAGAAAATTATCTGTTTCTTAAGGCTAACAAAATGACATATTCCAAAACTAGTAACACGGAAATTTAGGAAGAGTCAGCAGCCATGACGTGGGATGTGGAATTCATTTTCCTTCCAGGGTGAGGTGGTGAGAGCTGTGGATACAGGCAGCTTAGGGAGGCAACTGAAGAGCCTGTGGAGGAATGGCAGCCAGAGAGGAATGTGGGAGGAAATTCTGAGCAACTTCAGGATGATAAGGAAAGTTATGAAGAAGGTGGGCTCCAAGGAGGTGCAGGGGCATGGGGATGCTATTTCAGTAGGGAAGGAATGGGTTATGGAACAAATGAATTTGAGATAAGACTAGGAATTTTTAAAAAATTATAATAACATCCAAAATATACAAACAACTTATATAACTCAACAGCAAAAAAAGAAACAACTCAATCGAAAACTTGGCAGAAGACCTAAATAGACATTTCACTAAAGAACACATATGGATGGGCAACAGGCACGTGAAAAAATGCTCAACTAATATTAGGGAAAACTAATTGCTCAACTAAATATTAGGGAAATGCAAAGTAAAACCACAATGAGGTACCACCTCACACTAGTCAGAATGGCCATCATAAATAAGTCTACAAATAACAAATCCTGGAGAGGGTGTGTAGAAAAGGGAACCCTCCTTCACTGATGGTAGGAATGTAAATGGGTACAATCACTACAAAAAACAGTAAGGAGGTTCTTCAGAAAACTAAATATAGAGCTACCATATGATCTAGCAATCCCATTCCTGGTTATACAGCTGGACAAACTACAATTCAAAAATATACACACACACATATGTTTATAGCAGCACTATTCACAATGGCCACGACACAGAAGCAACCTAAATGTTTATCAATAGAGGAATGGATGTAGTACATATACACAATGGCATACTACTCAGCCATAAAAAAGAATGATTCGTTAACCACTGAGCCACGATGGGAACTCCCTAGGATGTACCACTTTTGTTTTTAAAAAGTTACATATGTGCAAAGAAGTTTATAATTCATGGTGGAAACACAGGTGGACCTTATTTTCTTCTTAATACAATTTTGAAATTTCTTATTTTTACTGCAAGTGTGTGTTATCTCAAAAATGCTATTTCAAAATTTTAAAGTTTAAAACTTAGTGGTATTTTAAGTGGCAAACATTATTTTTAAATTAATGAATTTTATTACATTTATAGGTGTACAAAATCATCACAACCAAAATTTATAGCATTTCCATCCCAAACCCTCAGGGCATCCCCCCACTCCCCAATTTGTCTCATTTGGAAACCATACATTTTTCAAAGTCTGTGAGTCAGTATCTGTTTTGCAGAGAAGTTCATTGTGTCCTTTTTTTAGATTCCACAGGTAAGTGGTAGCACTCGATGTTGGTGTCTCATTGTCTGACTTCACTCAGCATGATTTCTAGGTCCATCCATGTTGCTATAAATGCTGTTATTGCATTCCTTTTACTAGCTGAGTAATATCCCATTGTGTATATGTACCACATCTTCTTTATCCACTCCTCTGTCGAAGTGGCAAACGTTATCTTTCCAGAAAATAACATGTGGAATAACTTGTAATAATGTAATAATGGAGAGTTGACAAAAAGATGATATTAAGGAGTTCCCTTCGTGGCTCAGTGGTTAACGAAACCGACTAAGAACCATGAGGTTGCGGGTTCGATCCCTGGCCTTGCTCAGTGGGTTAAGGATCCGGCATTGCCGTGAGCTGTGGTGTAGTTTGCAGATGTGGCTCGGATCCCGCGTTGCTGTGGCTGTGGCGAAGGCCAGCAGCTACAGCTCCTGTTAGACCCCCTAGCCTGGGACCCTCCATATATCGCGGGTGCGGCTCTACATAAAAGGCAAAAAGACAAAAAAAAAAAATGAGATTAAAAGAAAAAAAATCACCTGACTATATTTTAACAACTGTGACTCTTGGAGAAGAATTTACAGTAGCAAGCACATATTGTCCTTGGAAAAAGTGAATTCTACATTTGAAAACTGTTAATATTTAAAGCAATATATTTTAATTATTTGGGTATGTTTTCATTTCATTGTCTTATTTCTGTGTTAAATTGATAAATACCACAGGGTGCAGCAAAATTTAAACGTAGCCTTTCAATAAACTGGAAGTTTTCTGTTTCATACCCTTAAGAGCTGAAACAGAGAATTTTCCAGCCAAAACTATTTCATCTGTCACTTTACACAACAAAGTGTTATTTTTTTGAAATTTGCTCTTCCTATTCATTTTTATTCTGGTAATAGTAATTCTAAGTAGAAAAACAGGATATAAACAGTATACCATTATTGTATTACTATAAAAACATATCCTTACAAATGTACGAAGACTGGAAAATAGTGTTGAAATAATTATGTTTGAATGTTAGAACTGAAATTCTAAAATATTTAAATGTTCTTAATAGTGTGATGGTTTTATGATCAAAATACCTGAAAGAAAGAAGTTAACAAATAAAATAAAGCTGTAACAATCCTTTTGTAAAATAATTTGATATGTCCTTAGATATAATGTAAACTGTTGTTTTTAGACAGAATCATATTTTATTAATCCATATTTTAAGTGGATTATATTGAGACAAAACCCACAAAGTGGAGAACTGAACCAATTAGGTACTAAGACCAGTAGTAATTACTGACAGATAATATGACAAGTTTTCAACAGATTAGGTAAATTAAGATATTTTTTAGTGAGTTGGTAAAAATAAGCATCTATGAATTAAAAAATGCTGTTTCCTCCCATTTTGCAGTTACACCTGAAAAGTTTATATATTCTTTCAAAGCATTCAAATGTAGAACCCATGGACTTCTCAGAGTTGGAACAACCTATGCTGGGTTTTACTTGAAGCATAATATCCTTTGGCAAAAATACACAAACAGCTCAGGGAGCTGACCCAGATCTAGACTGTAAGGAAAGTATTCCTCACTTCTGAAAACCTTCTCCCACTCCTCCTTGAGGCAGAAAATAAAAACTATGCCCCCCATGTTATATATAGACTGGTCCAGTTTTCACACTGTCAAACCCATATGGCACAAATGAATGGAAAGCCTGAAATGATCTCATTTAGATCTATTTTTGGTTCAATGGCAGAGGACTTTGGCCATGTCAGGATACAGTAGATACACTGCCCAAGTTACCAAACTGCTTATTATAGAACCATCTTTAAGTGGATACTCAGGATGCACACAGTTTAAATGATTTGCACTCCAATATCCAGGTATCAGCAAGGTTGATTTCTTCTTAAGAGAATCTGTTTCATGCCTCTCTTCTAGCTTCTGGTGGTGGCTGGCAAATCCTGGAACTCCTTACAGCTTAACTCCAACCTCTGCCTCCACTGTCACGTTTGCCTTCCCTCTACGAGTTTCTGTCTCTGTGTCTCTTCTCTTCTTGTAAGGACACCAGTCACATCGTGTTAAGGGCCCAACCTACTCCAGTATGACCTCATACTAACCAATTACAACCGCAATAACCCTATTTCTAAATAAGGTCTCATTCTGAGGTTCAAGGAAATACATGAATTTTAAGGAAATATTTCCAAACAAGTACACCCTCCAAATCTACCCTTATTTTTCTTTTGTCATCTTTGTAAACAGTGCTATTCCTCAACCTCAAGCCAAGAATCTCAGAAGCACTCTTCATTCCCACCTCCCCTTAACTTCCTATCTCAATTATCATCAAGCCTGATGATTTACCGCTCCTAATATTTCTAGACTTTGAATACCCCTGCTCATCTCTAAATTGCTCATCCCTAATCCCTGATTCACTCTCTAGCATCTCTTGCTTGGGCTGCAACTGTCTGTCCAATACTCCTCAAATTCAACTTCTTCTGAGCTACAAGAGTATATATATATAGATATATACATATAGCTCCATGGCATGTTAAAAACATGCGGAGTTCTTTTTTTTATATAATTTTTTGCTTTTCTAATTTGTCACTTCTGTGAAAAGTTTTGCTTATTTACTGCAATGAACATAATTATGATAGGTATCCTTCTTCAGGAATACATAAACTTAGAGGCAGAATGGTTTCTATGGAAGCCCTGGCCTTTGTAACATCTTCTTCTAGCTTGGTAAGACTCTTTACAAACCTTCAAAATGTGAGAAAATCCATCATATCTATAATCTAACTTTTAATTAGATTTGGGGAAGACACACAATAGGGGTTTATTTCAGTGTTTTGAGACTTAATATTATACCTGGCTCCAGAAACTCCATAACAGAAGTACTTATTCTCATTTTTAAAATAAACAAAATAAACAAATGTCATTGCAGGAGTTATAAGCCATTCTTATTCACACACACACACATACACACACACACACACACACACACAAGTGCACACACTGATTTTTAAGAATAGTGTTTTCTCCTGAGACATAGTAGCCCAGCCCACAAAGATTAGTCCAGAAGCAAATCACTTCCTAGTTATTTAACACAATCATGCTTGGGAAGACTGTTTAATTCTTTACTGTCCTCCATCGATTGATTCCTGAAACTATCACACCGAATCTCAGTTTTCTCTCTTCCTTCACCCAAAAGGAGAAAACCTACAGTTAACCACGTTGATTTCCATACTCCCAAATGGGGTTCTTTTTCATCAGCACAGTAGATGTTAGGGCTTAGCAAGAAATAGGGACTGGGAGGAAGCAGAATCCAAGAGGTAGAGAAAGGCATTCCGCTCCATTTATACCATCTATATATGCTTCTTCTGCTGCTCACCCAAACAAGTTTTCAAGCTGTGGAGGCTCCAGACTATACAGTCGTAAAGTATTTACATCCCCATGGCCCACAGTCTGAGAAATCCTATTCTAACGGATCCAGGATTCTAGGTAAGTTTACTTCCTCCTGTTCAGGAATATATACAAATATGAATTGTTTTTGTCTTATTTATACAGCTCTGAACTTCTTTTCAAACCAAGCATCCAGCTCTTGGATACTATCACATTTTAAGAATAGGATTTATTAGAGAACAAAAACCTCTCAGACTTATAAGGTCCATAGCATGCTTTATATCTGGATAGATGCATAAAACTGCTATTTGTCATTGAGAGTGAGAATGAAAAATATATCCCACTTGAGCATAAAGAAGACTATTTATTTGATTTCTCAAACGTACTTTCAAAAAAATAAAAAATAATAATAACCACTTTTGGTTTTCTGGATATGTTCAAGTGTTCTCTTTACGCAATGTCACAAACTGATAATGACTTATAAAAAGTAGAGTATATTAATAAAAAATTACTGAGACCAACAGTATTCAGAAGAGCATATACCAACAACAGAAGGTTTTTTTCTCCCCTTTGATTTTCTTGTTTGTTTTTTAGCTGTGCTCCTGGCACGTAGAAGCCCAAGGATCAAACCCACACTTCAGCAGTGACACAAGTGAAAGCAGTGACAATGCTGGATCCTTAACTACTAGGCCACCAGGGAACTCTGACACAAGTTATTAAACAAGAAGATAGGAGCCCTGGATTTTATCTCTATTACATAATTTTGCACAAGTAAATCACTTAAACCTGGGCCTTAGATCTCTACATCTAATGATAAAATATGTTTAATTAGTACTTAAAAGAATTATGTGGCATCATAGTTAAGGAATATCATTTTATTATATGATTTATAGGGTGCCTTTTTTATATCCTGAAAAGAATGATTGTGTTCTAGCTCAATTAAAATCGTGTGTTAAAGGAATGGGAAACCATTGAATTTACTACCAAGTCATTCAGGTCTGAGTCTCATCAACATCTTAAAATACAATTTCCAAATTGCTTTATTTATCATTCTCAATGGAGACTGAAGGAAATTTAGTCTTAATTAAGCCTGATTTACTCTCATTTGGCTTTAAAAAAGGACACTGGGGCAAGACACGAATAGGCAGAGAACAGAGGATATTCAGAGCAGTGAAAATACCTCCAATGATATAATGACACATTCATCCGAAGGCATAGAATGTACAACACTGAGAGTGAACCCTAAGGTAAACTACGGAATTTGGGTGATTATGATGTGTCAATGTAGGTTCATCCATTAAAGCAAATTTACCACTCTGTGAGCTAATGATATCGGGGGAGGCTATGCATGTGTGGGGGCAGGGGGTATATAGGAAATATTCTTTACCTTCCTTTCAATTTTGCTGTGCATCTAAAACTGCTCAAAAAAAAAAACTGTCTTCAGAAATATTTTATTTATGAGAAATATACTCTTTTCAAATTTATTTGCTGTATTTGATCTCTAAGTATAAAAGGAAGCAGTGTTTCTTCTCCAGCCTTCTCTCTATATATACATCAAATCATAAATAATCTAGTAAGAAACATTTATTTCTCTAGAATGTTCTACATTTAGTAAATACGTAACTTCTACGTAAAATTCACTCTACAATGCTCTTAAAAAAATAGACATATGATTATCATGCAACCCAGCAACTGCACTGCTAAACATTTATCCACGAGAAATGAAAAGATATGTATCCACAAAGACTCACATGGGAATATTCTTAGCATCATGATTCATAGTAGGCTCAAACTGAAAAGAACCCAAATGCCCATCCACTGGTGAATGGACAGACAAAATGTGGTATATCCATACAATGGAAAACTTGAAAAATAAAAAGGAATGAAATATTGATACATACTACAATGTAGATGAATCACCAAAGAGTATAAGTGAAAGAAGCCATAAACAAAATACTATATATTTTATGACTCCATTCATGTAAAATGTCCAGAGAAGGCAAATCTATAGAGACTGAGAGTAGATTAGTGGTTGCCTGAAGCTGGGGTGAGAACAGAGTTTAACTATTAATGGGCTTGAAGAATCTTATTGGGGTGATGAAAATGTTCTAAAACTGAATTATGGTGACAGTTTTACAACTTGGTAAAATTTCCTTAAAAATCAGTGAAGGATACATTTCTAACACTCTAACTTCTAGTTTAAAATTGACCAAAAAGGAGAAAAAAATTATTTAACAAAAAATGAAATCTGAAATATCCTTTATAGGTATGCCACTAGACTTTTGGAGAAGAAAGTTGTGGTCAAGATGCGACTAAAAAGTTAATTTCTAAAAACGTTTTGCAATTTTTTCCAACATATACTTTACTTCAAAATTAAATCAGTCGATCTTCCAAAACATCATTTTAGAAAATGAACTCCCTTAAGATAACTTCATTACAGGAGTATTGGCCAGAACCTGAAAAAGAAGGTTTTCAAAATGCTGGTCTAACCAACTTTGATCCAGAACCAGCTCCATTACAGAACTTCCTGTGAGTTTTACCGCCATCAGATCTCATTTTAATAATCCAAATTGAGCTTTCTGAATATTAAATCCCAGAAGGAAATTTTTTTTTATGTGTAGTAATGTCGATAAGAAGAAAGTCATCTTGTGAAGAGGTAAAATGGGTGGATTTTGAATGTACATGTACACACAGAGAAATGAAATCTCAGAGTCGTTCTAACCCAATACTTTTTCAGCATCCAAACCACTGAGTGTTTTAGTTTTTTGTTTTTCTAGGTGAATGTTTAAATCAACATCTCTACTGATAAAGAATTTCTACTTTATAGTCTTGCACAGACACTGACTAATAATACCACCTGCAGTTTGGGTTTATCGTGTATTTAGTGTTTCCTGTGTGCCCCACTTGTACCAAGCGCTCTTCCAAAGAAACCTTGTTTGGATGCGTTCCTTGACACGAGCTCTACCTCTACGATAGTGGAATGAGCCGTCGGTCTCAGCTCCGCTCAGCAGGGGTTTCCCAGTCAGGGATGCTGATAAATCAGGGTCATCTTCCCCAGATGGCACTGTCAGGAGCTTCCCCAACGGTTTGCTGCAGCTTGGGCCGTTAGGACCCAAGCCGCCCATCTCCTGAGGACCTGGGAGCACACTACACTCTACTCCCTCCCCGGCTGCCGGCCCAGGTCCTTAGGCTCAACGGAAATCCCCATAGCTGCAGGAAACTCTTGATTTCGCCCGATCTCGTCTTGCCCATGTTTCATCAAAGAATGGACGGTAATTAGTGAGGTAATGTGACTTGGCTAAAGCCACGCAGTTCGACGCGGGCAGAGCCGTAGAGAACACGGGTTTCGGCTGACCCCATGGCCTCGAGCGGCTTCCTGCGCTGGGAACGCACAGCCGGTGGGAAAGGACGTGGCACTGTCCGTGGGAGAGGCGAAGCCTCAGCAACTTAAGAAAGGAGGTCACCAATGTCCACCTTCAGGGCAGGCTGGGAAAATGAGGTGACCAGACCTCCCTGATCACTCCTGTTGATCTGAGCGGCCCCCTTCCACGCTGCAAGTACCTCTGCACGTTAAATGATGTGTTCACTCTGGCAAAAAGTGGCACTTGCTTTGAATTCCGCCCCCGCCCCGCCAGCTCCTGCGGAATGGGCGGAAAATAGGAAAGTTGCACTTAACCACATCTTCGCTCGCTCAGTCTCCTCAGACTCCCCAAGTCCTTCCTCTCCACCTTCGCACTGAAGACCCCCACTCCCGCCGCCCCCTCAACGCGTACTTACAACGGCCGCGCGCAGAGCTGCCCGCCGAGCCTGGGCCGGGTCCCTGAGCGCTCGGGCTCGCCTGGCCTCTCCGCGGTGGCGAGCTGTGACTCGGGCTCTAGCTCGCTGCCGCCTCTACAGTCCACGAGGATGCGGCCGCGTCTGAGCTGCCCAGCAGGTGCGCAGCCAGGAGGTGGCGGCGACTCCGGGGGCGGGAGGAGCGGCCGCCGAGACCCGCCCCCGAGCGTCGAGTGCCGCTCCCCCGGCGGGGTCTCGCTCTCCGCGCTGCCGCTGCCGGGACGCTGCGACGGCGGCTCTTCGGTTTCAGAGTCCTGGGCCGCACTCTTTCTCCTTCGTGTGTGTTAGCAGACAGTTAATCATCGGTGAGCACCCTAAAACCCGTGTCCTCCTCGCCTACCACTCTCAGTTCCCCTGAGTGGCTGTTAAGGGTCTGTTAAGAATTTAATTGATGTGACTGAGGGAATTTCGCTTCTTTCCGCAGTTCCTGGAGGCTTCCTCTGAGGTCCCTGGGACCCATCTGTGCGTGCCCTCGAACCTTTGTGCTCCACGTTAATCGTGGTTGAATGGAGAAGGTAGGAATGTGCGTGGTTTTCTTTACTGCACCGGGAATGTGGGTCTTCGGTTTATTAACTGATTATTTTAACAGACTGAGAAACCATGTACAATGTGGACAACTTGGGGACAAAGAAAAGCAGAAATCAGTGTTTATCAAGTTTCACTTTAAGGAAAATGAAGTACATACTGCTAAGGTCTCATTGTGTCCTTTAGAAAGCATAGTAGATGGTGATACCGCTAATAAAATGAAGGTGACCTTCTCTGCTTCCTGAGAAGGTGGTTTCTCCTCACAGAAGTCCTGAGATCTGCCCTGGTTTCCTGAAGGACATTGTCAGTGTCCAAGGGCTTCTTAACACCAATATGTTCACGGATACTACTCCAGGTTCCCAAGCCTATGACATCTGCCACTTCACACTGACTACTGCCAATATTTTCATAGGCAAAAGCTATGTAAGATATGAAAATATTTACTGTATCTGCCAATGATGCTACCATCAAGCTTTAAAAATTATTTAATATTCCTGCCCCCACAATGTAATAATAATCATCTGTTTTCAGACAAATAAACTGAGGCTCGGCAAGGTTAAATCATTTAAAGAAAATAAAATTTCTAGGAAGACTCCAAGTCAGTTGTTGAGCTCAAGTCTTCCTGCCTTTAAGGTTGGTTGGCAGTCTTTAGATCATACGCTGTTAATAAAATTTGTAATTTTCTAAATGCCAACATTGGTACATTTTGTTTTCTAAAAACGTGGTAATTTGTATGGTCATAAAGTAGCAACTAAAGAGATTGAAACTTATTTATACCTTTGTGTAATGTCAAAACATTACACTGCAGCCCTAGCAAAGCAGAAAGCCACATCTACGACCTACACCGCAGCTGACAGCAACTCCGGATCCTTAACCCACTGAGCAAAGCCAGGGATCCAGGGATCGAACCCACAACCTCATGGTTCATAGTCAGATTCGTTTCTACTGTGCCACGACGGGAACTCTGATAAGCAATTTTAAATGAGTAAATGTAACCTAACCTCATTTTATTCGACTAAGAAAAAATAATGACTTAAGACAACACTACAGATTGCTTTTGTCTGTTAGTAGACTGAAGATTTTTGATAGCTTCTCCTTTCTGCTAGGAAAATAATTGAGATGATAGAGTCAGGTAAAGAGCCTGAATGTTTGCAGTAGCTGCTGTTGGGAATGGTAGCAAGAACCTGACTATAAGTGAAAAAAAAAATCTTTTGAATGCAGGAATTGGTGATACCAGTATTTCCACACAATTGTGTGAATTTGTATAAAATTCATGACTCTAAATGCAGGAAGTTTAATTAATCCCACTTAAGGGTTTTGCCAAATGATTTGATGGAAAGACAAGGGGAGAACTTGGATATTATTTTTAAGAGAATGGTTGAAGGACAGAGCTATGAGGTTGACTTAAGACTTCATGGAAAAATAAGTGAAGACGTAAAAGGAGAGAAGTAAAGAAGCCAAAGAAGTACACATCTCAATCAAATAAGAGAGATTTAAAAAATGAGAGAAAAATAAGTTGTAGTCAGGAGATAGTTTTCTTATCTTTTTTTTTTTTTTTTTGTCTTTTTGCCTTTTATGTAGAGCAGCACCTGTGGCATATGGAGGTTCCCAGGCTAGGCGTCTAACAGGAGCTGTAGCTGCCGGCCTTCGCCACAGCCACAGCAACGTGGGATCCGAGCCGCGTCTGCAACCTTCACCACAGCTCACGGCAACACCGGATCCTTAACCCAATGAGCAAGGCCAGGGATCGAACCCGCAACCTCATGGTTCTTAGTCGGATTCTTAACCACTGAGCTACGAATGGAACTCCCTGAGATAGTTTTCTTGAAAGTTTTAATAGTAGAGTAATGGCAGGGTTATGGAAGAGCTATGGCTGGGGCTAGCTGTTCTTCATAGAATGAAGATCTAGCAGTTGGAAACTAAGGTACTGGAGAGGCTCTCCAACTGGACATTAAAGCTACCAGTGGTGATGCCGTGAGGTAGATAAGGAATGAATCACATACCAAAGGCTTCCCTGTCTGTGGTGGAATGATCCGGAACTAAGTGGATGACTGGGCAGAATTCAGACAGAAGGTATACATCTAGGGAACAAGTCTAAATGGAACAAGAGATGGTGCACTGGTCAAAAGCAATACTGGGGAGCTACAAGGATGCCAGCACTGCTTCTCATGGTCCTAGGGTGTGAGATAATGAGCAGGCTACTTTGAAGGGAGATCCAGGAAATTATTCTCATAAGAAAACTGATTTTTACCTAAAGCAAGATAACGGAGGAAGCATTGTATAAATAACATGTGAAGGTGGAAGGATTTTTCATTATTGAACAAGGATTCTGCAAGTTGAGAAAGGATAGATTTAGGAGGCAGGGCTAGCTTCATGGCTGTGCAGCCTGTGCAGTCGGACAGGGCTCTACTTCTAAGAAACGCTGTGCTTGTCTTAATGCTCCGCTGCCCCTGCCTTGAACTTCTTAGTAATTTTTTTTTTTTCTTTTTTAGGGCCACACCTGCGTCATATGGAAGTTCCTAGGCTAGGCGTCTAATCAGAGCTGCAGCTGCTGGTCTATACCACAGCCACAGCAACACTGGATCTGAGCCACATCTGCGACCTACGCTGCAGCTTGAGGCGATGTCAGATCCTTAACCCACTGAGCAAGGCCATGGATTGAACCTGCATACTCATGGATACTAACCAGGTTCTTCACCAGCTGAGCCATGATGGGAACTCCTTAATTTTTTAAACAAGGGACTCCATATTTGCATTTTGCATTGGAACTTGAAAATTCTGTAGTAAATCCTGTTTGGAAGATTTGGAGAAATGGGAGTGTAGGTGAAGCAAGAAGTGGGACCCAACTTCTATGGAATAAATTATGGGAAGGGTTAAATGCGAAAGGTTGTGTTTTGACGGGAGACCAAGAATGGTGGGAGAAGGAGTGTGGCTGCTAGATCTCGATAACATGTAGGTTCCATCTCTTCAGGGCTAGGCTAGCCGAGACCGGACAGGAAGACTGGGCCAACAGCAATCCCATCAGCCCCCTCATGTCTCTGTAGACTAGTGTATTAGTTGGCTAGATTTTTCCATAACAAATTACCGTTAGATTTTGTGACTTGAGCCAGCATGATTTTATTCTCTCACAGTTCTGGAAACCACAAGTTCAGAATCAAGGTGTTGGCAGGGCAGTGCTCCCTCTGAAGGCTTTTGAAGAGAATCCTATTTTCCCTCCTTAGCTTTTGATGGCTATGGGTAATCTTTGGTGTTCCTTAGTTTGTTGCTGTGCAGCTCCCATCTTTGCTTCCATCCTCAAAGATCCTCTGTGTTTCTTCTCTACTACACTTTTTGGATCAGGGTCCACCTGGTTCATCCAGGATGATCTCATCTGCAGTGACTTCCTCAGTTACCTCTTTAAAAACCCTATTTCCAAGTAAGGTTGCATTCACAGGTCGTGGGGTTAGGACTTGGACATACCTATTTGGAGACCAGCATTCAGTCCACTGCAGCGAATTCAGATGAGGCCACAGGAAGCCAGGCTGGATGATACTGGCCACTGACAGCTTTTCAGGTCTATTTGGCAAACCAAGAGAGTTATAATAGTATGAAGCTTACCAGTGTTTCTTTCCAGCCATGAGATTTAGTACATATAAAATCTAGAAGATTAACACTGCACAGAGAGACTTTACATGCCTGAAGGTAGCTTCCTGTCCTTGGGGACAAAATGGGAGTGGGGGAGAGAGTCTCTATACCTGGGATAGTGCCAAGTTTGGTTACAGGGAATTAAGGAAATGGGATTCTCCACTCCTCCTCTTCAGCCACCCCCCATCCCAGAGGACATACGTGGTTCCATGATATGAAAGGAAAGCTTACAGGATGACCACAGGTCACCCTTCTCCATAAATATGAGCTTTGGAAGGGCTGGAGGAGTGACCTTGTGTGTCTGTGGCAGAGACCAAGCTGGCTTCCCAGGGCATGCCTTATAGAGGATGATCTTAAAAACCCTCAGAGCAGAGAGAGAGAAATGTTGAAACTGTGTTACTGTGCTAACTGTGCTGTCTCTGTTCCCCTCCAGCTGAGAGGCAGTCTGAGAAACAGTTGAGTAGCCGCCAGAGCAAATGGAACTGTCCTTTAACAGCATCATAGCCACTGATCCTTTCTCCCTTCTACTTATGACAGCATAGGAACCACCCATTCCGTTAAAGGTTCTATTCATTCTTTTCTGAGTGTTGACAATGAAAAGGATCCCAAGTTGGGGCAGTTGGGCAGCAGCATAACTACATTGAGATTTGGAGCCCATTAGAGGAGCATCCCTCTTTCGGTGGCCTCTAAGGAAACTGCCCTGAGATCGAGCCTGGGTAATACAGTGGCCGATGGCAGAAGTGGGTGGAGGCTGAGCTGCCACCTGGTGGCTCCACTCCTGTTGTGTGGCAGCAATGATGCAACAGACCTACATCCACCAAGAACGGACAGTGAAAAGACTGGGGCGCAGCTGGCTTTTAGGAGATCAGAGGCTGTGGAGTGAAAGGCAGAGGAAGAGACTACTTTCATTTTAGTATTTAAAGTATAAATTTCCTAAGAAAGTGTTTCAAGGTATCATCGTACTCGTGCATCTCTCCTATTTCTGGTCAATGGGGCATTGTTTTGAAGAGTAGTGGGGGTATATGAAAAGAACATTAAAAGCAGAAATCTTGGGTTCCAATCCCAAGTGACAATGCCACTGATGGTGTGTAATTTCAGTAAAGTCAGTTTTCTCTGAAGGGAAGGTAAAGAACTAATGGATTACCCTGCTCTAAAATTCTCCCAAATCCCTGAATTTGCTTCCTTATTAAATTCAAACTCATCAGCCCAACATTTAGAACACTTTAACCATCAATCTCCATCTCTCTTTAGTTATCATTTTCCAGTACAAATCCTGCCTTCCCAATAAATTAATCAACATACCACTCCTTGTGACTTCCTCATTCCAATACTCATAATTGGTGCAGGGGAATATGTTTGTTTTCACTATCTTCCACTCTTACGCAATAATACTTAATTTCTTCAAACTCCTGTTCACAAATAATCTACTTACAGAGACTACTGAGGATTTTTTTTCCATCCTTGATCAATTCCTTCAAACATGTGCCAAGTTGATATCTAAATTTTATATCCTTTCTTTCATGAGTTTGAGGAGTGCAACAATATTAAATTAAAAGAAAATATTATTATCAAGATTTTGGCATGCTTTTAAAATCTTTCATGTGTAATAATCCTCCTAATTATACTGTTTCTTAGCCTGAAGCCCTTATAGTCCATAATAGTACTTCCTAATTTCTTCCAATAAAAGGCAATTCTGAATTGTTTAGGATCAGTTTTTTAAATTGCTAACTAGCTATCCACTGGTACAGTATCCACAAAGTGTTTGGCCTAGAGTAGGCATTTAGTAACTATTTTCACATGAATATATAAGTAAATTCTCACCTTTCTACTTAATCATAATTACATAATTAGCACATAAAAATGCCAACCATTCTCCCTCTTCGGTTCAATATAATGACCCTAGCACTTGGCAATAACATCTAAAGAAATTTAAGAAATACAGAACTTAAACAAAAATATTTTTGTGATTCACCAGTTTTGAGACCACACAGCTCAGATGGAACTTGAACCCACAATCTTCCAACTGAAACTGCACAGGACTTAATGAAGCTCAGGTTCTTTATGTCTCGCCACAGAAGAAGTTCAGCAAGATGCAAACTAATAGGTAAGAAATAGATTTATTAATATAGGATGCTTGTGAAGGATACATGTGGGCAGGCAAGAGGGCTCTGTCTTGAGACCTAAGTGAGCTACATTTTTATAATCAAGGGAAAAGTGGGGAAGGGGAAAGACCACCTACTTCCTCTTCCTTTAAAAAGATGTGGCAGGAAAATGGAGCACGAGAGGATGGTCATGTTCCAGGTCTTGAGTGAGTGCCTGGGATGGCAAGTAAGGGTTGTTGGGTTGCACAGGAAAGAATTCAAGAGCGAGCCATAAAGTAAAGTGAAAGCAGAGGTGCACATTCCAGAGGCAGAATGAGGTCTGTCTCAGAAGGTGAGAGTGGCCTCAAAATATGGAGTAGTTAGTTTTCAGGGGCTGAGGTAATTTCGTATGCTAATGAGTGGGAGGTTTATTCCAACTGTTTTAGGGAGGGGGTGGAGAGTTCTAAGAATTGGGCCACTACTCACTTGTTGATCATTTATGGTTGGCCTCCAAGCAGTCATGGCACCTGTGGATATGTTGTTTAGCACACTAATGTATTACAGTGAGCATACGATGAGGCTCAGGTCTACTGGCAGTGAATCTTCTGCCATCTTGGGCCTAATGGGTTCTAACCAGTTTTTGTAGCATCCAATTTTTCTAAACTGGCTGTGTCATTCTTTAAGGATTGTGCCCTGCCCTCTTCCCTCCTGTCTCAGTATGTGGTAATTTATTTGCCCAAATAAGCTTTATTTTTAACAACATATGTATAAGAAATAGTTGAAAATATTTTATATAGTTTTATATGAATTGCTTCTGTGTATAGATTCATAAAATCATAGATGAGAGCTTTAAGATGAGTTAATTTAAAAAATTAACTCATAACTTCTAACATAGGGGATCTTGGTGTCTCTAGGATTTTCTTTTAATGTAATAGAAAATATATATTTTATTAGAACTCCAATAACATTTTCATGATCTATTATACTGTGCATAGTAGATATTTACTATGGTCCTGAATTACTCAATAACTGTGGATAAATATAATGAATGCTAATTTGTCTTATAAAATGAGCAGGTCTTTTTTGATTTGGGGGCAAACTAACATCACTGAAGGAATTTAAGATGGGTGGAATCTTCTAAAAAAAGGAAGCTTCTGAGGTGTTCCGAGCACACTGGATTTGAAGGCTAGCCTCTTAAAAATGTCCTTGAGAACTGAGAATTTAAACTTAACCCAATTGGGACACTTTTTTTTTGTAATTTTCCTTATACTCTATGGATATAGAAAAGCTATAAAAACTAACAGTCCAAAAATCAAAACAAAATATATCTCTCTGTATATTCCTTAATTTAAAGTGCCTTAACAGATGAAATATAATCTTTAACATTTCTCTGGGCTTCTTGGACTAAATGCATCTTATCCATGATTCGCCTTTTTAAATGCAGCAAATCCTGTCCCCCTTCTGTGTCTTCATCTTAGCTATTCGAGACCCTCCTGTGAGCCATGAATAAGTTTTCTAAACACACTGACCCTGTCAGTAACTTCTTGTGCAACACTCTTTGGGGTCAGCAGTGGGGGAGTGGAGCAGAGTAACTGACATTGCAGAAGAGATTTTTAGGGAGATAATAACATCTGAGAGAAGTTTCCAAAGGTTCAAGTACCGCTCTGATTGATACCTGGGAGGGGATATCTTCCTTTAAAAGATTTTACCATTATCAACTTAAGTTTTTAAGTGTACCTAACAGATATGCATAAGATAACTCCTTTTCCCCCAACTTATATTGACAAATAAAAGAAGGGAGAAGTTAGAAGTAAAAAGAGAGGAGTAATTGCAATGAAACACCTTATAGATTTACCAGACAAGGCCCACGTCTTCCTGATTCCAGTCTATTTAATGAAGATTCCTTTACTTAAGTAAATAAGGAAGACTTTGATATAGAATTATGAGTTGACAAGTTTTTTCCTCAATAGTTTAAATAAGTTACTGTATTTTGTCCTATGTACAAAATATGTCTTTTATTATCTGCTTTTAAGGTGTTCTCTTTACCAGTGATTTTAAGTAATTTTATATGTTTTTGGTGTAGTTTCATGTACTTGAAGCCCATTGCACTTCTTACGTTGAAAACATTTCACTCATTTCTTCAAATAATTTTTCTATCTACTGCTTCTTGAAGAATCCAAATAACTCATACGCTTATCTACTTGAAGTTGACCCACAGATCACTGATGCTCTGTTCATTTGTTTTTGGTCTTTTTCCTTTTGAGGCTTCCCATCAAGTTTTTGAGTCTACCTAATGTCTCTTGATTTACGGCTAAAACCTCAGCCTAGGAACACGAACTGCTCTCAGCTCTGTGTAAGCTTTGGTGATTGGTCTTTGTGCTTGTTCAAGTGCTTCATGTATCCTTACATAGGTAAACTGATTTAACCCAGCTGAAGACTCGAGGGAATGTTCTGGAGATTTCAGGAGGTTTCTCTGTGAATTTCTGTCTGCCCAGGTACTCTGCCCTGCAGCTTCTAGGTGCTCTGACTCCCCAGATAGTCAGATCCATTTCTTTAACTCTAGGCGATGATCACCAGGCTTAGCATGAGTTCCCCTGCCCTGTAAACTCTATTTTAGACACTGAATTGAGGCAGTCATAGTGTTTACCTTACTTGTTTCCTCTTTCTCGGGGATCACCATCCTGTGGTGCCTGACCTCAATGTCTGAAAAACCGTGTCCCATGCATTTTGCCTGCTTTATTGTTGTTTCAGGAAGGAGGGCAAATCTGGTCCCTATTACTCCATCTTGACCTAAAACAGAAGTCCATTTAGTAATTTATTTTAGCTTTTCAGTTTTTGTTTTTATTCTGTTTTTCATGTGAGTCCTTTTCCACAAAATCCTTAGTAATAGTTCACTGCACACAATGCACTTTTTTATAAATGTTTTGGATTGAATGAAATAGATCTTGAAAAAGGAGGGGTAAATTCTGTTCACGTACATTTTGCTCAGAAGAAAACTTATCTGGAGAATTTAGTGGAGGACACAGTTCTAGTCTCAGCTCTTTTTCTGACAACTTCTATAGCCTTAACTTTTTCTGCCTAAATTTTCATGTAAAATGGTAATAGATGTTGGCATTCTTCTCTAATATTAAGAATGGTTGGATTCAAACAAGAATAGTCTTAACTAGGATTGTATTGAAATTCTATCTGTATTCCTTTGGAGTACCTTAACGATTGTGAATGTTATTTGTTTGTAAATTATTGATAATTTAGGATTATCAATAAGGGAGCTGATTCCAAGCACTGCTCTGGAAATTAGCTGATAAAATCACCATTAATAGCAGTTCCCTTGCAGCACAGTAGGTTAAGGACCTGGCATTATCACTGCAGCAGCTCAAATCACTGCTGTGTTGAAGGTTCGATCCCAGGAACTCCCACATGCTGTGGGTGTGACCAAAGGAAAAAAAAAAGGAATAAGAACACTGCAATTTACCACCTTTATCCTTAATCTCAGTTGTTAGACTCAAGGTTTTACTCTGGATAAACTGTACTTCTTTTACTCTAAGGAAGGTCACATCTCTTGTTATTGTACAATAATCCTAGTGTTGAAACAAATCTGATTTCTTTGATGACAAATACAACTTATAGGCAGAGTTTCCAGTGGATGAGTAAAGTGCTCTGGAAAACCATTCAAGAAAGCAAGAGTCTTTCTTTCCTGCCAATGTGTCCCAGATCCTTGACTCTGAAATATCAGACATTGTATATGACTATACAATATTACAGTATTAAAAATACAACTCCTTCATGATTCTTCCACTGATTAGCAATGTCCAGAATTTACTCAAGCCTCTAACTTAAAACAGAAGTTAGATACAGTTATTCAAAACCCCAAATATAGTAATAGAAAATTGGATCAAGAAGGGCTAGAAGTTAGTTAGTTCTTAGGACCACTCCCTCCTGCATTTAAAGGTAATTTGTAGTAACTAATTGCAGAACTCATTATTCATTCTCTATAACTGATATCCTGCCAGCTTCCAAAAAAGAATTTATTATAAAAGACCATTATATAAAATAAAATTGTTACATTTATTAAAAAAATGCATATGTAAAAGGGATTTTACCTACTTCAGTCTATTTTCTCCCCCACTTCTTGTCAACAAACATCAGTTATCATCTGTGAGCAGAGGACAACCCCGGGGGTAAACAGTGAGCACACTCACCATTACCTCCAGCCTCTCCCTGGCCATGTTCTGACTCTTCCTTTCTTCCTAGTCCAGTTAAACCAAGAAAAATGTCTAATTGTCCTGCTCTTACCTAAAACCTGAAAATCTTACTTTGAGGATAAAACGATCATAACTTTTGTGTCTGTATCCATCAAATTAACTAAAAAGCTAAAATCTACACTTTGTTCTGTAGAACTGATAAAAAGTCTATCATTTTACTCTTTGCCTAGGTTTATAAACTTCCACTGGGGGGGAAGGGGATCTAACTCTTCTCCAGTTTACCAAGCATTTCTAAGCTAAGCCCTTTTCTTTCAATACCTTATTCACTGCCTCCCTAAAACAATCTGTGAGGTATGCGGTGTTAATTGCCTTTAACAAAAGAGTAAACTGAGGCAGGGATAGGTTAAATAAAACTTACTCAATATCTTACAACCTTTAAGTGGTGGAATCAAGTTTCAAAACTTAGGTATAACTAAGCACCAAGCCTTTGGTTTTAACCTCTATGCTATTTAACTTCCCACAAAGAAACCTCACAAAATTTCGCTGTGAATCATCTTTGATGTAAAATAGCTCTTCATGAAGCTCTTCTTCCTACATCAGGCTGCATTTTAAGAGATCATATTTGCTAGCAGAAGGTCCAGAGCTCAGTAAGACAAGTGTTTTAATTAGACACCACTCATCCTTACCAATAATTTAGTATTTGTGTATACTCCACTCTTTCCTCCTAAGTATATGTCTAAATATCCCCTCCTTCCTTTTTTCCTGATTCTGAGTTTTACTTGCTTCTGATTTTCATTGATGTCAAAACATACATGATTAAGGGCAGAAGAAACAAAAGATAAAACATTTCAAAATAGCTGAATATTGAAAATCCTCATCTTTTTCAGAGACTATTATAAAGTGAGTATTTGAGGATCTCTTATCTGGAGATGAAAAAAATGATTTCCTATTATTAGCTAATAACTCTTATTGACAAAAACATCGGTTTAGCTATCTTCTTTCTTTACTTTATAATTTTCTTTGTTTCCCATAATAATTAAATACCAACATCTTATTTATGTTATCTATTTTATAGAACTTGAGCTGGCCTAGAATGATAGCCTTCTCTTGTATATCTGCAATATTCTTTTCCAGCACCTAGTGTAATGTCAAAATAGAGGGATATTAAGTTTTCATTGGATAATGTACTTTTAAAAAAACTTTTTTACATTTCACAAATAATTCATGAATATATTCTATTTTTTACAACTTTAAAACATGGAGATGAAATCAACCCACCTTTGAAAGCCATCTTCAACTTTAAACTCCTACGTTTTCAATGGATAACTGTCTCGGAATTTCCACTGTGGCTCAGTAGGATAAGAACCTGGTATAGTCTTCATGAGGATGCAGGTTCAATCCCTGGCTTTGCTCAGTGGATTAAGGCTCCAGCATTGCTGCAAGCTGCAGCATAAGTCATAGATGTGGCCTGGATTTAGTATTGCTGTGGCTGTGGTGTAGGCCGGTAGCTACAGCTCTGATTCAACACCTACCTTGGGAATTTCCATGTGCCGCAAGTATGACCATAAAAAGGAAAAACAAATCTATAGATAACTGTGTTTATTAAAAATTTAACATATTTGTTTCCCACCCTTTGTTAAGGCTTTTACATGTATGTCATATGGATGCAGAATTACTATCTATTATTTTTCACATGTCTATGTGTTTTACATACTGTAGATATTTGGCAACTTTCATTTTCTCGTGTACAATGTCTTAGAATTCTGTTGCTATTACCAAACATAGGTCTGAGTCATTCTTTTCAACTGTTGCATAGTATTTCATAAAATAAAAATATCAAGAGTCATTTACCCACTTGCCATACAGAAAAACATTTGAGTTCTTTTCATAAGCAAGAAATAAACACTCATTTTTATGAATCTTGTATACATGTATTATTCTAGGATAGATACTAAGAGGTAGAATTTCTGGATTATGGCCTACATCTTATTCTAAGATATATTTCTATAGGAAGAAGTTGTATTAGTGTCATATAAGTTCAGATACTAAAGTAAGAACCTCCTCAATCCTAAATTCAAGAGTTGTAACAAGAATATCAATTTAGCAACAATTGTATTTTTCCAGTGGGAAATATGTTGAATGAAAATTAAAGGAAATGAGTACACATCCCATTTGCTGCTAACTATAAGTTACTCAGCCTTTCAAGACTTGCATTTCCTCAACTAAAGTATTAAGCAACAGGGCTAGATGGTTTATTTCTTAAAAATATGCATGGCATACTTCTGTTCTTCATTCATTCTCTCATTAAACAAGCATAAACAAGGCATATATACAATCATAAGGACTTAGCAAAAAAATTTAAAAAAACAGGAAACAAAGCAATGTGTAAACAGATAGGTATCAATTAAATAAATGTATCTAGGCTACAAAATATGTGCTTTCCAAAAAAGAGAGAGAGAGAGAGAGAGAGAGAGTACAAAAGATGGACCCTTATCTTTTATTTAGTTTGCTTTATCTGTCTGATTAAAGTGGCTGCTTGGTACACCTTTATCTGCAAACGACAAAACTGGAAATGAAGTTAACCCCCCTACCACCACCCCACTCAGCGGAGGCACTGGGAGATTTGTTCTAACAGGTACTTAGCTGTTTCCTGTGGCCTTAAAGCCATAACTGTGCTGAAGAGCTGGTGACCAGGGCTGAGACTTGGAGTTCTGGGGGCTCTTCTATGTGTTCTGTAGATTCACATCTCCTAAAATTTTGTCTCAAGGCCCATCTGTTGGATTGTTCTGCTAAAGCCAAGTCCTCTCATCTGCTACAATTTCAACTGTATGTGCATAATTCGTACACATGCTGGATAAAGAAGGGTTAAGATGGAGAAAGTATAGGGGAAAGACTTCCTCAAGAAGAGACTTAGGAATGTAATACCTGTTAAAGACAAAAAAGAAAAATGTAACCATTTTTATCCAAGTTGTCAAGATGCCTCTCCTTTAGCACTGAGTTTCTATACCTCTTCATTTATTTAAGGCTTCTTTGAAGTTATAGCCGCTTGAAAGGCAAGGACTATGGAAGGACACACAAAAAATGAATCAAAACACAGACAACATAATTTATAACATTGAATTATCAGTCCACTGAGAGGACAGCCAGAAATTATAGAAAGTAGTTATATTAAAATGAAGATAACATATGATAGTATCAAGACAGAATTTAATAATTACAACACACATAATGAGAAACTGAACCAGGACATAAGTAAGTTCCTGTTTGACAATGCCATTCTTGGTTCAATAGATCAGTTTACTTTCAATTTAGATAGTTGAAACTTACCCACCTAAAGTGGAAAATTGAAATCACCTCTGAGTAGCTGATTTCAAAGCATGATTTCCCTAAGCCTTGGTCACTTATATCAATTTGGTTAATTTTAATCCAATTCAGAGGACATTTATCGTGCACTTGGCATTCTGCTAGGGACATAAATATGATAAAACGTGATCCCTATTCAAAAGAGTTCATCTGCCATTGGAAATATTTCAGAGTTCTCAGATCTCAAAACCGAATTAATTTAAGCATGTCATCTTTATTCAAAGCAAAGAAAAGCCAAGAGAAAAAGTTATGTACATATTTTACAAGGACTCAGCATGGTCAGTCCCAGAACATCCCACCACCACCACTAGCACTGCCCACTGCCCACTGCCCCATGTGAATACCAAAATCCGGGGATGCTCCAGTCCCTTGTATAAAATGATGTAGCACAGTCAGCACACTCTACCCACAGTTCTACTTCCATGGACTCAACCAACTGCAGTGAGTGAATCTTCAGATGGAGAACCTGCCATGAGCAGGGGGCTGACTGTACTTTCGTAATTTAATTTTACTTCTGTAGACTTAACTTTCTTTAGCTGTGAGAGAGGGAGGAAATTAATCTGTGGCCCCTTTCATCTTTAACCCAATACCTGAGTCAGTTATTAGGCTTCCAGTTTTTTTGTGTTGAAAAGTAGCAGAACCACATGATCATCTCAATAGATGCCGAAAAAGCATTTGACAGAGTCCAACATCCATTCATGAAAAGTAGCAGATAAAGGTGTCCCAGATAGGTCAGTCCAGGGAAAGCCACGTCAAGTTGAAAGGTGTTCAATTATTCAGTAGACCATCTGCTGCTCTTTATATATCTTACCTCATTGCATTGGATAAACACTCCCATTGATCATAATACTCTGCAAGTAAGTTATTTAATGAATTTAATATTTTAGACCAACAGTAAATTCATCAGAAAGCTCATACCTAATCTCAGCCTTCCATTTTGAAATCCTTTCTTAGTAAACCGAGACCACTTTTCTGACCATGAATAAATAATATGATAGGTTATAATTTAACATGTTTTGGTTCTGTTTGTTTTTAAATATACTTAAATATCTATGATGTAAAAGCTAATAATATCTAAGGCGATATTTTTAATTAATATTTTTGCACCTTTTTTCTAAATGTGCAATGTAGCCCCCCAAAAAAATCCACTAGATCTTTAATCAGTGTTTCACAGGCCTCTAGCTTGCTTCCATGCTTTTAGTTATTGCATTCATTTATGCAAAAATAAAACACCAGCTTAGAATTCTACTCATAGTTCAGTTAATCTAGGATTTATTATAATTTCCAAATGATATACTAACATTTAACCTCTGGTTTGAGATGTAAATTTTAATGTAACTTACACATTTGATCTCCCATGATATAAGAAAAAAAAAACGATACTTATTTGAGGAAATATGTAGCAATAAGGTGGGAACACTACCCTAAATTCTGATACATGTAAACATTCTTACAGTCTTCTCATTCTCAATATATATATGTATTTTTTCTGATTGGGCTTTAAGATTTTTTTTTTCTCTATTTGTCATTTTAGGGCCACACCCATGGCATGTGGAGGTTCCCAGGCTAGGGGTCTACCAGGAACTATAGCTGCTGGCCTACACCAGAGCCACAGCAATGTGGGATCCAGGCTGCATCTGCAACCTAAACCACAGCTCATGGCAAGGCCGGATCGTTAACCCACTCAGCGAGGCCAGGGATTGAACCTGCAACCTCATGGTTCCTAGTTGGATTCGTTTCCGCTGAGCCAGGACAGGAACTCCTGGGCTTTAAGATTTTAATTAGATCTTCTTTTATACTTAACTGTCAACCTATACTTTAAGTAGCCATTTGCCCCCCTCACAGTCATTAATGATGTATAATCTCTTATAGATAAGATTGGGTTCATTCAGCCTTAGTTCTGTGTATACTTTGTATGTTAAGTGGTTCCTCATACACAAGATTTAAATCACCACTCAAATCACCTATCTCTTTCTCTTCCAAGTCCAGTGCTGGGCCCAGCCTTGTACAGTCAACATCCAAAAGCTCATCTCTGGTAGACATGTAAAGGTAGCACAGGTAGTTCAAAGCATAAATGTAATCTAATGCAGAGATAGCAGGGGCAGGAGTGGTGATAGCAGAGCTTCTTAGATCTCTTCCTGTAGGACTGCCCTCTCATCTATCATTTCACCATCTTTCAAAGGATCCTCTAACAAAAGGTATTTTACTGGCCGCGGAAGAGCCAAGAAAGGTTTTAACCTATCTGGCACACCCCTTTGTGTCAGATCCAATACATTCATACATTTCAAAAGAGGTGGAAGCGGTATCAGACCACCAGGAAAATAGTAGGTAGGTAAGACCTTCCCTTATTCCTTTCTGATTTCCCAAGTTAGACTCTCTCAAACTGCAAAGACGCTACATATTAACCCTCCAGCTCTCCATCCAATTGAAACATCCTAGTCTCTTATCCAAGTGAAAGTCTGTTAAGCCTAATAGTTGGTCTTCTGCTTCATTTTCATTTGTCTCAGAGGATCCTAAGGAACCCTTTACCTCTGAGGTCAAGAAAAATAATTTAAGTCTAGACATTTTTTCCTTCCAATTTTATATAATTGTCAATATAATTGATACACAGCACTGTAATTTTCAGGTATACGCATGGTGATTTCACTTACATACATCATAAAATAATTACTACGATAAGTTTAGTAACAATCATCAGTATGATCTTTCATTCAGCAACAGTTTGCTTTGTGACTACTTTGTTAAGTACTGTTTTAAGTCTTAGGATACATAAGAACAAAACAGACAAAAATCCTTGACCTTGTGGAGCCTATATTCCAGTCTCCACTTAAACAGGTTTCTATATAATATACTAATATGGTCATCAGTTCCTTTATCATAAGCAGTACAAAAGAAGTACACCTTCTACAAACACCATCGATAGCCACAAAGAAAGCAGCTCTCATCCTAAGAACATGGATTAGAAAAGACAGTGGTCATGTATCTGTTTCACTCCTCTAACAGGTAACATCATTCCTACCTTCAGCCTCTTTGAAAGACATATTTATTAGCTTTTGAAAAAAAAAACAGTTTTTATTGAGAATTATTTAATAGCACATTATCATATAAAATCATCTTTTAGTCTTTGAAATCATTCCCAGTCATTCTTATCTGGATGAGGGTGGGTCATTAAACAATAACCACATCTGCTTTTATCTCTTACATTCTCTTACTCACTTCTATTTTTTCGTGGAAAAAGGAGACAGTTAAGAGAAGCCCAGTGGTGTGACTGATAAGTTCTACTTGGTGAAGAACATCTTCTGGCTTTAGCGAGACACATTAAGGCCCAAGGATGACGTAGATGAAGAGTCTGTGTCATCTTTTACTAGGATGTTAACTGTTACTGTATCAGTTCTATGGAGACTACAGAGTCCTCTCATTCATTAGCAAGAGGCATAAACATTTTTGAGCAACTACTGTGTACTGTGAACCATAAACTGTATGGTTCATAGTGATAAAAGACAGTCTGTACCTTCAAGGGAGGCAGGGAATATATGCATATGCAACCACTATGAGCAAGTATATGTCGAGTCATGATTCAACATGTATTTATATTCAGATATATATATGCATGAATATATACATATATGTGTATATGTATACATATGTTTCATATATATATGTAAAAGAAGGGCACAAACATTTTTAAAATACAGAATGACGTCATATTCCATACCTACAGCCACTACCCATTCCACATTCAGACCACTCTTGTCCATCAAGTTAGAATTCTGGAACAAAAACTTAATGATTCCTATGTATAGGAAGATGGCAATCACTGAAACATATCCTCATGGCTCAATCAGCTAATATTTAATCAGTAGTCAGAGACATCTGTCACAATTAAAAATTTGCAATGGTCCCTGCCCACAAAAGAGATTAAGATATAATCAGGAAGAAAAATTAAAAAATACCATGAAGGCAAATGCACGTGGGTAAATCAAGGAATTATAAGAACAAAACACATTAAAAGGAGGATTACCTTTGTGAAAAGAGAAAATGAATTTCTTTTAAATCTTTAATCTTGTTCTTGAAATTTTAAAGATTTGGTAATTGTTTTTCAACATTTATATGGAGAGTTATTTAAATTTAACTTAGGCTTATATCAAAGTCCTTACTGAATTTAAAGTCCTTTGAGAGGCTCTCTGACCAAATAATTTGCATTACTTCTTTTCTGTTCAGTTTTTCATGCTCAACATCGCCTCATTTGATAATAACTAGCAATCATAACTTAAGATGAAAAGAAAATCTTCCATTGTAAAAGAAATGTTATAATAAAAACAACTCTGGGATGACTGACAGAGGGGGAGGAAATTCTCTAAAGAGAAATCTGCATTTCCCAGATCTTCAATTTCAATACCAAGAAACTGCTTTAGTCCTAGAAACTCTATTCTATACAGAAGAATTGTGATAGGATTATAATGGTTTGATTCTTCTAAATCACAGTGTGATGTAGTAGTTAAATTTTTATTTCTACAAAATTACTAGGGCTATTTGAGGACTGAATTGATATCCTGGTTGTGCAGTCTCCAAAGGTCTTTGGTTTTAGTGTGACGCAAATTACACTCTGAGTCTGAAATTGATGGAGGATTCTGGTCAGTTGTCAGGCTGTAATGTAGAATCAGTGCCATACACCTAGGGTAGCCAAGACAACAGGAATTGATGATAATGTTTGCTCTCAGTTTAGATTCATGTGTTTTCTAGAGGGAGTGAAAAAGCAGATTTACCTCTGTTGGTGTCAGACAAGACATTGAGCACAACATTCAGTAAAAATAAACCTCACTCTTCTACTTATCCAATTAATTTTTTCACTTTGGAGTCTCACTAAAACAGATTCAACCTAAAAAAAAAAAAAAAAAAAAAAAACCTTGGTGTGCCAGGAACCAAGAAGACACCAGACTAAACAGTAGACTCTGCTGCTTATAGTGTATGGTGCCTGCAGATATGACTCAGGAAAATTCCAGTCCCAGATCTTTCAGCAACATGAAAAGCTGGGTGCTCAGGGAGACCTAACTAACAGAGTGAAGCTGGGCAAACCCTGCCCAGGCAAATGGCTCACTTCTTAACAGGCTAACGAGGAAGATAATTAATTTTTAAAGGAGAAGAAGAGAATAAATAAAATTGTAATGTAGGGGAAATATATTTATAATTCAGTTACTGAGTAACATACTAATGGCAATAGGTTTAATAATTACCTCCATTTAATAGAAAAGATGAAAACAATATCACTTCACGTGAAGTCATTTTCTAGAACTCCCAGTTTCCCATCAAAGTCAACCAGATTCCAATTTCTTAAGATTTGTTATCTGTAATTCACAATTTAATATAGAAGGAGCATGACTTTCCCTGTTTAGCCTCCACTTGAACTATATCAGCACCTATAGAAGAACCTTTAAGCAAATTATTTTAGTTGTTGAATTTAACTGCTTTCTCATAGAATACTCTATTTTTCGGATGGAAAAACAAATTGAAAACCTTTAATATAGTGGACTAGTAAAACTGGCCATATATAAAAGGGTTGTTAAATAATTCAATGTAAATTCACTGAAAATATCTTTGTACATTAAATATTAGAGGAAATATGTTAATTTCACTTTAACACCAATCTTTGATAATTCCAGAACAAGGCTAACTGTATAATCTGTCTATATACAACGTCTTTTCTTTGCACCTAAATATCTCAAAATGAGAAACATCTATTAGTGTTTAATTTGTATCATTTATTTGACATGGCTACTTTTGATATAGAACAATTCAGATTTACTCAACCTAAACTAGGAGAGGCTGCCAGGTTATTTTCAGGAATAATATTGCTTACAGTATGATCTTGATACATGAAAAAGTACCGGAAGATAACTCTTGTTTTGTTGTATAGTACTTTTTTTAATTAGGAAATGAAACATCTTACATTTTAAAATTTGAGTGAATGAATGTTTAAAAAATCATTGTATTTTTGTAAATAGTGCTTTGCTTTGTTACCAATTATTAATTAATGCTTATTCAATTGAAGAAATATTTATTGAGTGCCTAATCTCTTGTGAAGAGTCATAAGGATGAGTTATACACCCCTGGAAAAAGGCTATAATCCAGTATAAGAAATAAAAGTAATTCATATACTCTTCTAAGAAAAGATAAAGGAAGTGGCATAAAATAATATAAATAGAATTCAAATGAGAAAACAACTCCAGGGAATCTGATGTACCAGGAAGATCTTCAGAGAGGGATTTGAAGATTAGTCTTGAAGAATAGGTTGTGTGAGCAAGAGAAGAAAAAGAAGGCTATTCCATGCAGAGAAAATACAAATGCAGAGTGAGGGAGATGGAATAAGCATGGTTTATGTCAGTGCATTGGTGAAAAGTCCGATTTGATTAGAATATAAGAAGACTATAAGGAAGTAATTGGAAATAAACCTGAGAAAGTACACTGAAGCTAAATTATGGTAGCCTCTAACTCCTGACTTTATTCCAAAGTAATGAGCACTCACGGAAAGGACTTGAACAAGTAGAGGGCTGTGATGAGATCTGGCCATCAGAAGATTACCTCATCAACCATATACATGGAGGGCAGAGCTGGCAGGCTCTGAGAGCCCAGGCAAGAAGCAACAGAGACCAAGAAGGCAAGATTAGGGTAGTGACCTTGAAAATGGGAAGAAAGAAAACATACACTAAACAAAGGAAAACTAGGCAAAAAGGCCTAAATGTTGGAAATGGAAAAAACAAAGTAACAGTTTGGCATCTAGGTAAATAGAAGGACAGTCTTATAATTAATAGTAATAGATAAGCCCAGAGGTACATATTTTTGTGTGGGAAATTGATGAGTTCCTTTTTGAACAAGTAGAATTCAAGATTCCAGAAAGATATTTAGGGGACAAAGTAAAAATAAATTATTACCTTTTTTTCCTTTCATGTAAGTAGCAATCTTACCAGCTTGAAGCATCAAAACTTATGCTAACTCCTTTGCCAAATCCTCTAAAAATATCTTGTTGAACCTTGACTTTATTTTTGTCCATAGCTCCCCAGTCTCATTTCACTCACATTTGAAGTAGAAATCAATCTTCCTTGCTCTCCAATATTGGTTCTATCAACATTTCCTTCTAACTCAAACAGCATTTGCTAATTTCTCATCAATTACATCATTTCTCCTTTCCCTCTCTCTCTCTCTCTCTCTGTGTGTGTGTGTGTTTTTTTGCTTTTGCTTTTTAGGGCCTTGTCTATGGCATATGGTGGTTCCCAGGCTAGGGGTCAAAGCAGAGCTACGGCTGCTGGCCTACACCACAGCCACAGCAACTTGAGATCCGGGCCATGTCTGCGACCTACACTACAGCTCATGGCATGCCAGATCGTTAATCCACTGAGCAAGGCCAGGGATCGAACCCACATCCTCATGGATGCTAGTTGGATTTGTTTCCACTGCACCACAACTGGAACTACCTGGAGTAGTTGTAGATTCACACTAAAATTGAGCAGAAGGTGCAGATATACCTCCTTCCCCACAACTGAATGATCTCTCCCATTATCAACGTCCCCCATCACAGTGGTACATTTGTTACAATTGACGAGCCTATAGTGACACGTCTTTATCACCTAAAGATCATAGTTTATATTGGGGTCACTTTTAGTGTTGTACATTTTAAGGGCTTGGACAAATGTATAATGATATGTATTCACCATTACAGTATCTCAAAAATTTACATTTTAAGAGTCAGTTCTATCAGGCATTTTTATTTCTGTCTCTTGTACTTAAAAAGGTTTTTTAATTTAAATACCAGATGAATATTTCTTTACAAATATTAGGTGAAGTTTTTTCAGATATTTTGTTTTACTTTATGTTGTTTAGGTAGTCAATTTTATAATAACATATTTCAGACACACAGAAAGCATATGAAATGATATAACTACACGATGCTACAATGTGGCTTTAAAAAGAAAAGATTACTGAGTAACTGAAGCCTCCTATGTTATATTCCCAATAATATTCCCCTTCCTTCTCTCCGGAGGTTAGTGCCACTCTGACTCTTTGGCTTTGTCACTTTCAAGCAGGTCTTATTATATATTTTATAACATTTTATATAACTTCATGTATGCAGTTTTTTCCATATATGGCATTGCTCTGCATATATAAAGCTGTTGTGTGTATATTATTGTTTCACAAATACTACCCTTTTAAATTCTCTGAAGTTTGCATCTTTCATTTAAAAATTGGTTTTACAATTTTTTTATGTTGATACAAATAATTACTAACTCATTTCCTATTAAGTTAGCTGAAATGAGATTTCAAGTATAAGTATCTGCGTAGTACAAGAACCTTGGCAGAGGAGCAGTGGGATGAAACAGGGAAAGGAAGTTAGTGGATCAAGAGTGTGTTATGCAATTTGATACAACTCCTATGGAAGACAGTATGGAGGATCATTAATAACTTAAAAACATAACTACCATATGATCCAGCAACCCCAGTTATGGGTGTATATCCAAAGGAAATAAAATCACTATCTCAAAGAGATATCTACCTTCTATGTTCATTGCTGCATTATTTACAATAGCCACAACACGTAAAAATTTTGTGCAACCTTGGTGTCCATTGGTAGATAAATGGATAAAGTATGACGTAGGTATAGATATAGATATAGATGATAGATGCATACATACACATACAATGGAATATTATTCAGCCATAAGAAAGAAGAAAACTCTGCCATTTACAACAATATGGATTAACCTTATTGGGCATTATGCTAAGTGAAGTAAGTTAAGAGACAGACAAATACTGTATGATTGCATTTACATGTGGAATCTATAAAAACTGAATTCATAGAAACAGAGCAGATTGGTGGTTGCCAGGGGAAGGAGGGTGAGAGAAATGGGTGAACATGGTCAAAAGGCACAAACTTCCAGTTATAAGATGAATGTGTCCTGGGCATCTAACATATAGCATGCAGTTAACAATAATGTGTCCTATACTTAAAAGTTGCTGAGAGAATCAACCTTAAATGTTCTTACCACACACACACACACACACACACACACACACACACAAATGGTAGCTATATGAGGTGATGGCTGTGTTAACCAATCTTATTGTGGTAATCATTTTGCAGTGTATACATATCCAATCATCATGTTGTATACCTTAAAATTACATTATAGGTCAATTATATCTCAGTTAAAATGAGGGACAAGGAACTGTGTTATAAAGCTAGCTACAAATGTTGGGTAGGTGATTTAATCTTACAAATTATGGTGTAAAACACATACTTCAAAAGATATTTATTCATCAGCTCCCATCAGTCATTATTTGATGGATGTTCCTAGGGTATGTTAATTCTCTAGCATTTCAGACCTGCAACACACAATTGAACAGAAATGCTTTTCATCCCAGGAAAAGTTTAGGCACATAGATACAGATTCCAGCAATTGCTGTCTCGAGTACACCAAAATGGTCCAGTTCAAGGAAGACAGGAAAATTATTTTAGCATGTACTACAGCCAGTGAGGGCTACAGTGAAATTTGCACTTCTACTCATTGCTAGGAATAATGTAATTTGCCACAATTATTTTAGAAAGATACTTGACTATTTGCTATGAGCCTTAGAAATGTCGGCAACTTTATAAAAATAATTGTATGTATATTCATCATAGTGTTATTTATAATGTAAAAAAATAAATAATTCAAATGCCCAACAGTATAAAAATGGTCAGGAAAATTATGTATGTCTGATTAATCAAATTTTGCTATTATAGTTGAGAATTCTGAAGATTACATAGTTATATGAGAAAATGTTTTTGCGGAAGAAAATAAGAGAAAAAAGAAGGAAGATGAAATATTTCAAAATGATTGAAACTGTGCTGAGGGAGAGGGCTTATAAAGTTATATTATTTTTATGTGGAAAATAATGGGTCTATTTTTTGGCTGTGACCATGGCATGCTGAAGTTCCAGGGCCAGGGATCAAAACTGAGCCATAGTATCGACCCCGTTGCAGTGACAATGCTGAATCCTTAACCCACTGAGCCACCAGGGAACTCCCAGAAAAATAACATGCTTTTAAAGCAACATAAGCACTATTATAAAGATCATCCAAAATATTTTGATAATAATGTGTACTTTCTCTGTATAACTTCTAAGGTTCTATATAAAAATCTCACCTTGTCATAAAAATTTTGTGCAATAATTAAGATTAATATTAACGTCATTGGAGTTCCCATCGTGGCTCAGTGGTTAACGAATCTGACTAGGAACCATGAGGTTGTGGATTCAATCCCTGGCCTCACTCAGCTCAGTGGATTAAGGATCCAGCATTGCCGTGAGCTGTGGTGTAGGTTGCAGATGCGGCTCGGATCCCACGTTACTGTGGCTGTGGTGAAGGCTGGCAGCTACAGCTCCTGTTAGACCCCTAGCCTGGGAAACTCCATATGCCGTGGGTGCAGCCCTAGATAAGGCAAAAAGACAAAAAAAAAGATGTCATTATTTTACAGAGGAGGCTACTAAATCTCATAAAGAGTTATAAGACTAGAGAGTGATGGAACCTGTAATTGGGCTATGTTTATTCCGAGCCCTGGCCCAGTGCTTACTATGATAGTAGGTGCATGTCTGTGTGCCTGCTTGCACCCCTTCTATAATAACTGAATTTCTTCTTTTAGTTTCAAGACCCTCCTCATCTCCTCACCAAGAGTGGGTGGTAGATCCCAGCCTGACTAGTCAGATCCACAATGACTGGGAAAAGGCTGGGCATGCGACCCAAGTTAGGGCAATCAAAGTCAGCCTGGGACCTTTGCTTGAAATTTTGAAAAATAGATAGCTTCTTCTGTTGGAGGTACTAAACTGCTTGAGGATGGAAAGGCCATGCCTGTGACCTTGTTTGTTTGTCATCCCGTGAGGGAGTTTGCCTTAGGGAAAGACAGAGTAAAACAGAACTAGAAATGGAAAGAGACAGACTTCTCATGTCATTATTAAAGCACCAGGATATTCAGATCTGGCCATGCCTCAAACCAAGATCTATTCTTGGCCTTTTTATGTTTGTGAACTGATTTAAAACCTTTTTCTTTTCATTAAGTAATTAGATGAGGTTGCTGTCATTTCACCTAAAAATATCCTGGTTAATAAGGAAGTCAGTTGTTACTAAGAAACATTAAAAGGTTGGTCAAGTTGATCTGGACTGCAGATATTCCCCTATTACCAGCTAGAATGTGGCCCATCTGTGCTATGCATTTGCAAAGCAGATGGTTAAACTGTTACCTGTCATACCTTTGGACTCATGTTATATGCTTACTGAGGTTAGAACCTTAGAGAATTTGGTAGAAAAATGTCAGGATGCTGGAATATAGAAGTAAGTTCTCAACTTGCCTAGCTTGACTGTTTAAAAGCAAAAAAAGAAGAAAACACCACCTTGCATTATGGCTGCATCTAACAATCCAAGACAGCTGAGATTCAAATAGCCAGTACTTTGAAAATTGTAAAATGTAGATTCTCCACCCCAAGAAAAACTTAGTGCAAGGAAATCCAGGGAGGCTGACAACATGTTGCAAATAAGAATAGAATCTAGGAGTTATCTTGCAGCTCAGCCAGTTGAGGATCTGGTGTTGTCACTGCATCTGCTGGGGTTGCTACTATGGCTCAGGTTTGACCCTTGGCCCAGGAACTTCTGCATGCCTTGGGCATGGCCAAAAAAAAAAAAAAAAAATAGAATAGGATCTAGAAGAAGCTGCAATATGAGTCTCCATGTCCTTCCCAAGAACTTCAGCAGCTACTCCCTGTCTAAAAAAGGTTTTTGATAGGGTGTTTTTAGGTGAAAATAACAGAAACTCCCTTCCCCAATCTAATTATCTAATTAAAAGACAGTAAAAGGATTTTCCCTATCAGGGCACCTAGAGATAAAGGGAGGATTAATTATGACTTCCAGTCCCAACCCATTGCCCTGCACCATGGCAAACCTTTAAGCCAAGATTTGGAAAATTAATAGAGCATTGAGGCCTAATGGTAAGAAACAGAAACTACAGACTCAGATTTTTCTTGAGACTTTGATTCAACATCATCTCAGGTTCCAGTTATTAGCCTATAGCATTGACCAAATGCAAATTAACTGGATGCCTACCAAGTTTTTAAGGAAGTTTTCCTGCAGAGAAACCTCAAACATGGCAAGCAAATGCTTGGAAGTACTTTCCCTAAGCATTCCCTCCACCACCAAAACTCTACAAAAAGGAAATACGTTGTTAACATATGGCGGTACCCCCCAAAAAAGGGTATCAAATGTAGCCACAAGAAATTAATTGGCAAGTGAAATCCTCTGTGATGCAGATTCCTGATGGAGGGACTCACTGACCTTCCAGGACAGAAAGTACTTTCAGTCTCTGATGAGGAGAAGCACTGTTTATTGATTTTTCCCCCTCTTTCTATTACCAAATGAGATTTCATTGAATTTACACTCCACCATTGAATTTATTCCACCATTGTCTATTATGTTCACTGCAGGTGGTTAAACAAATATAGCATTAATCATAGGCTGCTGAATCACGAGAAACTATATCTGAGACTGACAGAAAGGCACAAAGCAAAGGTCCAGATCTAGAGATAAGAGGATAACTGTACAACACACATTTGGACTTATGTCTAAATAAGTTGAATATGGTATTGCATGTAAAATAGTTGGCTTATTACATAGGAGCAATATGTGTATAAAAAGAAATATTGAGAGGTATGAATTAAAACAAAGTGTAGGTATTTGCTGAACAACCAAGTTCAATATAATAGAGATGTATTGATTTTAGCTATTGAATATCCCTTGCAAGAAAACCCCTCTTTTACTTACGGATGTCTCTATTTTCAATGCACAAGGTTTGGGTGAGCTGCTCAGGTCTAGGAGTATGTTCTGCCTTGAAAATTCATAATCAGAATCCATAGGAGTTTCCTTGTGGCACAGCAGGTGAAGAATCTGGCATTGTCACTGTGGTAGCTCAGATTGCTGCTGTTTTGATGGATTTGATCCCTGGCTTGGGAACTTCCATATGCTGCATAGCATGGCAAAAGAAAAAAATGAGAATCTATCTACAGTTACTGTTTAAGAAATGGGCACATGACCCAGGCAGGTCAACCAAATTACCCTGAAGGTTTTTGCTAAACAGTATTGGGAAAAGAGCACTTTTCTTCCATTGGCATTGTTTTTGGTAGAATATAAGGCTGGTACTACCAGTGCTTATCTTTTCTACCACGTAGAAAGCTTCTGAGAATGAAACCAGCCAAAAAATCAGGGCTGAGAGGTGCAGAGAGAGAGAGAGAGAGAGAGAGAGAGAGACTCTTGATAATGTGTAAACACCTAAATTCAGCCATGCCCAAAACCTATATATATAGAACCTGCCCTCTGTTCTCACTTATTTGAGCTATTAAATTCCTTCTTCTGCTTCAATAAGTTCAAGATGTGTTTCTGAAATTTAAAGTCTTAAAAGTCACAAATATATTTTCAGTTTTATCCTCCATTTCAATAATTCCCCAGCTTTTCATTTTCAAGTCTTCCTTTTATATATTATTAAATCTCCCAAGAAAGAGAAGTCACACAGAAAATAATTCTTTAAAATTTACTTAGTTACTTGTGTTAAGGTTATGAAGATTTGAAGAAGATAAAGAGCTTGGAGGACATGTGTGGTTCTGTCTTGGAAGTGGAGTCACTATGAGTGCTGTAGGATAAGGGATATATTGCAGGAAGTAAACCTTGCACAACTGTGGGAAGTGCTGGGAAATTGATGTCAAAGAGGGCAAATAGAAGGATCAAAGATGGAGCCTTAAAGAATCTTGCTGAGGTGCTGGTGCAAGTAAAAAAAAGGTCTGTGATTTCAGGGAATTTTAAGAAGACTAGTAGAGTCCACCAAAGTGGGACAGTGATGGGGGAGGTCTCTGTAAAGCTAGCCATGGCTTCTGTTGATGTACAGCCAAGCATTTGGTGACAAACCTAGAACTGTGATTAATCACTAGGTCCAAAAGTTGGGAAGAAGAGCTCCTTCTCTCTGACACCTTATCTGACCACAGTGATCTCCAGAGAGTAAAGGCTGCGATTTCACACTTATAACTTCCAAATCTCATACACGTTCTCTTTTGGCCAAGCTGAACTTAGAAGAAATTCTGGGAAATACAGTTCTCTGTTTAACCAAGTTGACAGCACAATCTGAAATTGTCTCACCCTAGTCAAATTGTCATCAATACACATCTCTTTTAACCATATTCCATACAAGACAAAAGGAAAACCATGCTTCTGCCTGATATGGTGCAGCTGTCTCTTGCATAACTGAAAACATGCTATGCCTCTGCCCAAAGGAGGATACTCAAAATACCACCTTAGAGTGATTTCTTCTTCTGAATCATACTCCCTCTTTGATGTCCTATAATTAGATACTCAGTAATCAGTTTAACCACTATACTGTTTAGATAGGAGAATGGGAACAGGAAAGAAAAAAATCAAAATGATCAGTTAGTACAGATACATATAAATTCATGTCAAAATAAAGAAGAAATATTCATAACTATAATAGTCCTCATTTTAGCAACTGGCCATATAATCACAGCTAGCATATATACTCTCTATCTATAAGCCATTCCATGAACCCTTAGCTCTCAGCAAGTGCTCTGATTGGTGGTGGTTTCTTTACTGGTCAGATAATCAAAACCTTCATTACTAAAGGAGCTGCACCTTTATAAGCCCTGTCTCTATCATTCAGTTGCAATTTTTCATTAAATTTTATCAGGGCATGAATGTACCATGAAGCGTCTCAAAGAATCCCCACTACTCCACATATACTTTTCTTTCTCCAGTGTATGATAATTACCCACTTTCCCCATGATAGTCAGAATCAACCATCTCAACAGCACAATAACCCCCTCTTTTGATAACTGGTTAAGTGGTGTGAGGAGCCCACAGTGGCCAGTTATCATCTCAACAACCAGTTTAGTGAAACAATTGCTGCATCCCCTAAAGGAAATATCCCCTCCTTGGGAACTAAGACCTCCAAACCAGCAGAGTCAAAAGTTACAGGAGTAAGAAGCAAAAATGTTGATGGATAGATACTTCTATTACAACCCTTTGAACCCAAGCTGTGGGAGAAACAGTACCCTATTTTGGTCTCAGATTCAGATAGCATACCTAATCCTGGAAAATATTACTTGTAGCCCTTAAGGTGTTGCTATCCAGCTGGCACCACCACTGAGTTTTCACAAGATCATTCCACTGTTCTATAAGGCCAGGTGCTTCGGGGCAATAAGGTAGCATGCCAAATCAGTGAATTCTAAGCCCACTGATTGCCACATTTCATTTATTCTAAAATAAGTTCCCTGGTTGGATGTAAGGCTGTGTGGAGTACCGTGATGTTGAATAAGGTATTCTGCATGTACATGGATGATGGTTTTGGCGGAAGTATTGCAGATTGGGGTGGCAAATCCATATCCAGAACAGTGTCTATTCCAGTGAAAATAAAACATGATGGAAGTGATTTGATGTAATCATTCTGCAAGGAGATGGCTGGGAAAATTACCAGGGAAATGATACCACATGAGTGTCTCAGATTCTGTCTGTTGGCAAGTTGGACATTTCAGCAGCGGCTATGACCAGACCAGCCTGTGTTACTGAGCCCATGCAAAACCTCCATCCTTGCTTCCGTGGCCACTTTCTGTCTTCATTTCACAAGGACAGCAGTAGCTAGGGATAGATCCTGATTGACATCCACTGAGTAGCAACTTTTCACACAATTATTGTCACTCTTTGGTGAGCATTAACATAGGCCACCAGTATCTTCATACTCTACGCAGTCAGAGAAGTCTATCGACATAACTCTTCCTTACACTGTCCTGTGACCAGTTTTCTGATCATGTTCCTTCCAAGTTTCTGACTATTCCTCCAAACATTAGGCACTGCATATGGATCAGGGTAGGTCCATGTCTCAGGCCATTTCTTCTTCCAAGCAGAAATGAACTACCACGGACTGCTCTGAGTTCCACCCATTAGAAGGATTTCCCTCACCACTGTCCTGAAGGGCTAGCCCTCACTAGAGCTGTAGTCCTGCAGCTTTCCACTTTAAAGCAATGCCAGCATATTGTGCAGAATTATGTGTAAACCAGACCATGTACTTTGTTCTTCTGTAGTCCATTGGTCATGGTGAGCTCCCATGAGATGGAGGAAAGGAAACAACTTGGGCAGAAATATGGGCCGTGAGCATTTGTGACACTTGCTGTGTGCTAACTTGTGCCTTCAAGACCTGCTTGATCCTGATCTCGTATCACTACATCCATATGATGACAGGGTGCTGCTGTCCATGTCCAGTGCTTTGGCTTCTTGTCAACACCTTGTTCATGATAGGTAGCTCAGGTGCTTTGGTAACTTAATGGTACATGTTGAAACTTTCAGTTGTTTATGGCTTGCCAGGAACAAGCCGAAAACTGCTCTTCAAAAGAAGAAGAGTTTTCTGCAGAGAAGGCAAAGCTTTGTCACAAAAATTGTTAAAGCCCTGTGCTATGACTCACTTGTGGAGACCTCCCACCATATTCAGACGGCATCCCTATCTACCTCTGACACTTCAAAAACCATCAGATCCTGGGAGTTCCCATGGTGGCTCAGAGGAAACAAATCTGACTAGCATCCATGAGGATGCACGTTTGATCCCTGGCCTTGCTCAGAGGGTTAAGGATCTGGCATTGCCGTGAGCCATTGTATAGGTCGTAGATGGGGCTTGCATCCCACTTGCTGTGGCTGTGGTGTAGGCCAGTGGTGATAGCCCAGATTCAACCCCTAGCCTGGGACCCTCCATATGCCATGGGTGTGGCCCTAAAAAGACAGAGAAAAAAAGAACTATCAGATCTGCCCATTCATTTGGCCCATTCATTTTGCAACAGCTAGTATGGCTGCCTGGAGCTGATAAAGAGCCTTCTCTTCCCAAAGTCCTTTTCAAGGCAGCCTTTGGTAAATAGGTTGGAGTAGATCGTCCAATTGAGATATATGCTGTCTCTGAAAATCCAAAGAGGCCCACAAGGTGTTTGCCTCTTTCTTGGTGTTAGATGAGGCAGATGCAGTGTCTCATTCTCCATCTTCAAAGGCACGTGGTCAACAAGCTCCAGATCACTAGACCTCTAGAAGTTTCACCAAGGGGGCAAGTCCCTGAACCTTTGTGAGGTCGTTCTGTATTATACACATCTGTATATTTCTGAGGTGGTGAGTTTTTCTTTTACGTGTTACGATGAAACCAGCCTCCTCCAAAGAATCATCATTAATAAGGAAAAGGTAAATGATCATGAACAGGATCTTCAAACCAGCCATAAGTAATGTTCTGAAAGAAAGCAGAACACCAAGATAAGTTGAGCCAGAGGCTAAGATCCTAATGGCAATTTGAAAGAAAAAAAAAAAAAAGAGGGCCTGCTGGATAGAAAAGCACAAAATTAGGATATGAAATTACTCCTCTTCTCCCATCCAAGAGAGAATGCCACATTCAGGTCTAATTCTGAAGGTCCTTTATCTTCTTTCTATTTCTTCTTTGCTTTTAGCACTTGGCATCTCTTCTTCTCTCAACTTAAATGCCAGGTTTATCAATCATGCCTGCCAAAAGCCATCAGCTTTCAATGCCTCCCTGCAGCCTACAAGATAAAAAGCAAACAACTTCGGGAGTTCCCCTCATGGCGCAGCGGAAATGAATCCAACTAGGAACCATGACGTTGAGGGTTCTATCCCTGGCCTTGCTTAGTGGGTTGAGGATCCAGCGTTACCATGGGCTGTGGTATAGGTAGCAGACACGGTTCGGATCCTGCGTTGCTATGGTATAGGCTGGTGGCTACAGCTCCTAGTCATCCCCTACCCTGGGAAAATCCATATGCCGTAGATGCAGCCCTAAAAAGACAAAAAGAAAAAAAAAGCAACTTATAGCCAAAAGACTCCTTCACACATGACCCTCGACTATCCTTCCAGCCTCCCATGCAACCCATTCTCAAGTCATATTGCATTCCTCACCTTTCCTAGAATACATTGTATGTTTTTACAACTTCCAGGCTTTTCCATAAATGGTCCCTCTCCTGGGAAAGACCTCCCTTCTCTTTTTTCTCCTTTTCTCCTGGATTGCAATTCATCCTCCAGACTCAACTCGAATCTTATTTCTTAAAAAAAAAATTAGCATTACAAAACATATTCATTTTCAAAAAGTAAATCATTTCTTCTCTGATTTCCACTTCCCCCAAACAAGCAGATCAGTCTCATCTCTGGGTTCCCAACAGCTTTTGGCTTATAATTGTTGGAGCACTCACCACAAGAGACTATTGTTCTTCTGTCTATATATGCCATCTCAGTGAGTAGAGCAAAGGAGGAGCATAATAAATATTTATTCAATAAATGAATGGATGGACTTACTACCTTTTGATTTGCCCACATCTTCCGCTGTAGAACTCCATCTATTCATCTGCAACTTGCTGATGATGTTATTTAAAAGCTTCAAGGAGGAATTTATTTTTCCAAAACAGCTGTGTAAGCAATTCCCTCAAGTCACTAACAGAATGTTCCTTCGAATTGATTTGTTTAGAGGTCACTTAGAAAAGCGAGGTATCTAGTGTTTAATTTGTTGATTTTTTTTTTTTTGGTGGCACACCCTTGCATGAATCTCTGTTTTAAGACAGAGAACAAATTGAGCAGCTAATCAAAATGTTGATCTTCTTTTTAGAGTTTACTCTGTCAAAGTTATGTACTTATCCAGAAGAGTGGATGGAAACCTTGATCAAGTCCTTGTTTTACAGTATACTGACTGTGTGACCTTGGATAGATAATCCCTCTTCTACTCAGTTTTCTTTCCATTGTAAAATGAAGATAATAATTCCTGCCATCATACAGATTTTTTGAAAATGTCAGTTTTTTAAGCAAGAACAAACACTAGTCAAATACAAGCATTATGAGTATTTTGTGCGCCTACTAACCATATCGGTATATTTAGCAAAACATTTCTGGGAAAACCAGTGTGCTCTAAGATTTATTTCACATTATATCCCTTTCTACCTGTACAACATATGAATAAACTAGAAACCTAATTAGCACATATTTTAAAAGCTTCAAAGAAGATCATTGAGACAGTACCTGGAAAATTCAGGAATCTGTGCTTTGTAGTTGAAGCTAATAACTTTTCTGTCATTGCTGTAGGTTAATGTACTATTTTCCTCAGGAAAAAAAAAAAACAGGTCTTTTGCAGCCACGGTCATGTTGTGTAGGAGTCCTCATGTCTAGGTCAAACTGAAGTCCAAATAAATCCCAACTCAGTAGCACATAATGTTAAATTGGTGAATTTAAGGGAGCTAGGAAATGCAAATGTTTAAACTTTTTTTTTGAGAACTACAGATTCTCTGTTATACCTGTTGACCTATAAATGCAAAAGTCTACCAGAATACAGGAATGCACTGACAGTGTGTTTTACCTAAATTAGAAGTGTCACTTTGCTCCAACCAAATTAGAAGCACCTGTGTCACTTTGATCCAAAGTCGCGAGTTGTGAAGAGCTCCAAGTTCAAGCTGGTCTGACAGCTGCTTGGAAATGGCAGGGTGGTGCAGCTGTAATCGCGGAGACAGCAGAGGATACAGGGCCACATGTCAGGGTGGAATCATCCTATCATTGACATTTTCCCCCTCCTGAAATCTCACCTTGATTTTGCTTTATATTCATAATTCAATTCTCTGTGGAAAAAACTGTAAATTAGATTCTTTCAAAATTAAACACATTCATTCATTTCATGAAGGTTATTGAGTTCTTAACATGGGACAAAAGGGCAACATGCTAGGTCTGGTGATAGAAAGAGGAAGGTTTCACTGTAAAATCAGGGAGGGCAGAGTTAGGAATAGCTTGTGCCCCAAGGGAGTAAGAGGTAAAAAAAAAAAAAAAAACAACTAATTTCAAGAGAGAGAAAGGGTCATGGAAGGCTTTTTAGAAAGTGTTACATTGAACAATTTTGAGACGATGACACTCTGAGTTAAGGTATTTCTAGAGTGAGGGAAGTGCACCCATTTATTGCCTGGAGTATCAATTTTTATCAATTTTTTCTGTGAATCCTGAAAAATATAACTAATTCCGCAGTCTTAAAAAAATGATTAGAGATGGGAAGCAGAGTGCTGCGCAGTTGGTATAGCCAGGGGATAAATGAGGAGAGGGTCAAGGGCTGATGGAAAAGAGCACTGCACACCACCCCCTTATCCTGGGGGGCACATTCGGCTGCTTGTGCACTTGAACTGCAGGCTGGAAGCGACTACAGCAGTCAGGCCCAAATCACAGTACTTTGAACAGGAATGGTTTAATATAAAGAATACCTAGAAGAGAGGACTGGTGTACCCATGGATTAGCTAGTAAGAAGTAAAAACAACTCTAAAGAATATTGGAATCCTGGATATGAGTGGCCACTCCCCCTTGAGATGAGATAGAGCCCCCAAACCAACCTACTTCCACCCAGCGAGGCTGGGATCTGGACCTTGTTGGAGAGGGCACAGAACTGGCTCACAGGATGCAGAGAGGAGGCTGTGGTGCTGCCCTGGTGAATTTGCAGGAAATTCACCCTCTAGGGTGAATAGGGTGCCAGGGTAGTCTATTCGAGGGCAGGAGACTCACTGGAGGCACTCTGCTATAAAACTACCTGAGGGTGGAGGGTCCAAGGAAGCTGCTGGCTGTTGCTTTCTGCTGCCTGATGTGAACTGTCCAGCTGGACACTGGAGAAGCTGCCCACACTGGATGGAGGAGCCTAGTGCTGAAGAAACTATCTGAATCCAAGCTGCAGAAGCCAGACAAAATGAACACATTGGAACAGGAAGTAAAGCCCCTCCTCCTGCCATGTCTCTCCAGCACCCTCTAGTGGCAAAGCTTAACTGATCCTAGCTGCTAAGTAAAATACTTCACCCGCTGGTCTCCATGTTCACAGAACAGGTGAAAAGGGTGAATTCAGAGCTGAGAGGCAGCAGTGGAGAAAAGATTGCTGGAATGTTGTTAAAGTACTTTGATCCATAGATTTCTTCCACCACTCTCTGTAGTGGAGTGACTGCCCTTGTTTGACCTAGCAGAAAGGCTGGAGTTTTCTTCTTTGAAGATGAAGCAGGTCTCTGGACTGGAACACACTGGGAATGGTGTGAAAATCAGGTAAATGATGTGAATATAGACATACTGAATGCAGAATACTGAATTTTCAGACCCCTGTGATCTTCCTTCCCAGTTTCCAGAAGGTGGCTCAATGCCAACAACTTTTTAGTTCTCAGTCTTAAAATGAGAAGACAAGTTTAATGAGATAGCTAAAGAAGTCTGTATCTAACATTACAGGTAGAGGGAAAAAAGATTGAAACTAAAACCAGAGAAAGGAGAAGAAAGTTCAATTATTCTAAAAAAAAAAAAAAAAAAACAGGAAAATATATTGCAAGACTTCCTTGCTGCATAAAGGAACATTTAGAGGGGAAAAAAAGAGAACAGGATAAAAAGCATAGTGGCAGAAATGAAAAATTCAATAGCAGTGATGAAAGATAATGTCAAGGAAACCATACAGAAACTAGCATACAAAGAGAAAGAGATGGGAAATGAGAGAAAAGAAAAGAAGATGGTCCAGGAGGTACAGTATTTGAATCATAGAAGTTCCCAAAAGAGAAATCAGATGAAAAAGGCAACCGTCCTAAAAGCCAGGAAGTCACCAATAAGATAATTTCTAAAAATTTCCCAGCACTGAGACGAGTTTCTAGATTAAAAGGGCCCACTAATGAAAGCAAAAAAAGTAGGCCCAATTAAGGTCTGTAAGTGAAATTTCAGTTAGAGATAAGCTTCAGATAGGGGAAAAAATACAAGTATGCTCTGCAAAAATGAGGAACCAAATGAGATATCTCAACAGCAACACTTTTCTCTATAAGCGCATGGAGCAGCCTTTTCAAAATTATAAAGAAAAAAAAATCTTGCAATATAGAAATTAGTGACTGCCTACCAGTGTTATGGTAAAATAAAGATACTTTCAGACATGCAAAGTCTCAAGTATTGTGTTTCCCATACAGCTTTTCTCAGGAAATAGAGGATGCACTCCAATAAAACAAGGGAGTAAGAAAGAAGAGGGAATCCAGAAAAACAGGATACCCAAATTGAAAGAAAAACAAGGGAATTCTCAACATGACAAGGCAAGGAATTTCCTAGACAAGTGCTTTGCAGTATCCCTAAAGAGCAGTCAGTTCAAATAGAAAATGAATTGAGGTCTCCAGATGCGTAACTTCATAACAAAATAATTGGAATTGACAGATTACCAAAGAAGAATGATCTTGGGGGAAATACTACTGAAAGGCTATTGTGACAAATTAGCAAAAGATTTAAATAAAACCAATCTAAAAGCAAAGCTGTTACCAATGTCAAAGTTTTATAGAAAATGTGATTTTAGTAAATTCCTAAAATGTTCACCTATAAATATTACTGACATAGTCATAATAACGTAAGCAATTAATTAAAGCTAGACAAAACTTTTAATATAACCATAGTATGGGAAATGGGGAGGGAACTAGAGGAGATGAAATTTTCAGGGAGCTAAATGCTCAACCACAATATTGGAAAGTCAGTTGATAATATTTAAAATTGAATAATAGAAATATAGGAGTATATGCATATTATTGAGAAATATGAACAGGTATGAAGAAGGAATCTTTAAGAAGTTAAAAATGATTGCTTCTGGGGAAGAAATTGACAGAAAATGATTGTATTTTTTATATATATTAGACTTTTAAACTATGTGTGTGCATTACTTTTTCAAAAATAAAATTAATGCAAAAAGGAATGAAAGAATGTATTAGTTAAAAATACTTTCATGTTCACACTCATTAAACAAATGTGTGTTAAGAATTCACTGTGTGCCTGGCTCAGTGCTCTGCGCTGGGGGTAAAACTGAAATAAGATAGAGTTCCTGCCCTGAAGGAGCTTAGAAGATGGTTAGAAGATGACAGAGAGAGGAGTTTCCTGGTGGCTCGGCAGGTTAAGGATCTGGCATTGTCACTACTGTGTCTTGAGTCACTGTTATGGTGCAGGTTCAGTCCCTGGCCCAGGATCTTCCATATGCCATGGGTGTGGGCAAAGAAAAGAAAAGAAAAAGAAAAGGTGACAGAGAGTGTTGAGAGAAACAAATAAATTAGAGGATGTTGCCATTGAGGGACAGAAGTAGAGTATGAATTGTGGCATGGGGAATTCAATTGTCTAAAAGACATATAGGAGAAAATGAATTTTTTTTTCAGTTCAAAACAGGTTACCTTATTAACTCATTAATAATACTTATATAACTCATTAATAACTTTTTTTTTTTACTACCTCCTCAGTATAAGATACTCATACTAGGTCTTTTACCTACGTCCTTTGATTTAGTCCTAATTCTATGAGGCAAATCTTATTAGCCTCATTTTACAGATGAGCTGAATCATAGTAGTGTTAAGAATAGAAAAGTTTCACATCTGTGCCAAAGGCCGATATGATTCAGCCTCAAAGGGAGGGAATGAACTAGATTATCTTCTTGGCTTACTTCAAATACTGTGATTTTACAGTGACTACAACCTACAGAGTTATAGTCAGGAGATTTGAAAAGTTAACTGCTTTAAGTTACCAGAACCTCATAAATGCTATTGAAATGGGCCCGTGTGCTAGAACATGGAGAGGTCATAGCAAAAGAATAGGTCTTTGTCCTGCAAAACATTCCTTAAAAAAATTGATATTAACTATTTATCTACCTAGATGTGTACAGTTACCAAAGAAAGTATTTCTTCTTTCTCTTCAAATAAACTTCTTAAAATTTCCATATGAATGAATTCAAAGCACAATCAAAATATGCTTAATTGTTCTCTTCTTTGTAATTCCCCCAATTCTAATATTGTTAATTGTGCTTTTAATATATTCTGAATAATGTAATTTAAACTCTAGCTACTGAACTCCATTTTCCTACCAATTTAATCATTGTGCACCGTGCACCTGCCATATTTGTGTCTCTTTATAACCTACAATAAAATAAAAACTGAATAATGAAATAGAATGCTTAACTCTGTTTTGTACTCACTCTGCCATCCTATTATTGAAACACTTTGAATAGCATCTATATGTGACCTGTGTAACTACCACAATACTGTATTCTAAACTGAAATGAAATGGCAGATACTGTCAATATTTGATGTCCTTTGCTCCTATTATTCTTTGTGTATGGTTTTCAATCTTGAGGTCAGATGACCATTCTGAAAAGAGTAGGATGAGATTTCTGCTTGCTAAGAGATTTTTTTTTTTTTTTGTAATGCTTCAGAAATGCTTAGGAAGTCAGGAGTTCAGCCGTTGAACATCATTACGTCAATTACAGAAGCTTTTAAAGTCCTCACCATAAAAGTCTCATAAAAGGTTATTTTCATGTTTAAAATTCACTGTGAATTTATTTTTAGACCAGAAAATGAGTTGAGAGTTGTCTTTAAGCTACTGTAATTCCCAGGTGTGTTTCCAATTAATTAGAGCCATGTCAAAACGGGTCTGTTGAAATTAAATTACCTTTGTTCTTTAAAACACATTTCCAAATCTGAAAGGAAAGAGAGTCAATAAAATAATACCAGCAACAAGGTTCTTATTCTCTGAAATATGAACGGTAAATAAAATATTCTAAAGGTACACACAAATCTATTTTATGGATCTAGCTTTGTTATTCACCGGTCTAAAGCCGACCTGTGTGCATAAAAAGTAAATAAGAAATGATGCAAGGCAGTAGTTATAAACGCTTCTCTCCCTGCATCTGTACAGCACTTATTGAGCCCTCCTAATACATTTGCTACTTCCTACTATGTATCATGTTATATAAGTCTCATCTCCCCTGCTACAGTACAAGAAAACCCCCTTGTCTTTTTTACCTTTTTATTCCCACTGTACCTAAGCTGTGATTTTGCACACATTTAGCACTAATACATTATTTCATTGGCACTTTTTAAAAAAATTGTCCATTAAAGAAAGAATACTTGGGAGTTCCAGTTGTGGCTCAGTGAGTTAAGAACCTAATATGCATGAGGATACCAGTTCGATCCCTGGCCTCACTCAGTGTGTTAAGGATCCTGTGTTGCCATGAGCTGTGGTGTAGGTCACAGACACAGCTCAGATCCTGCATTGTTGTGGTGGAGGCCAGCAGCTGCAGCTCTGACTCTACCCATAGCCCTGGAACTTCCATATGCCGCAGGTGCAGCCCTAAAAAGAAAGAAAGGGAGGGGGGAAGGAAGAGAGGAAGGAAGAAAGGAAAGAATACTTGAAGAACACAGTAAAGTTTTTCTTAACTCAAGTAAACTAGTTTCTTCATCTAAAAACACTAGAAATGATATTTTAAAAGACTACACCTCCTTTATGTTTTTCCTGCTTGTGGCCATTTTTATATAGTTATAAGCAAGATGTCTGCATAAAATAGCTACATAAAATTTCATTTAAAGGATTTTAAAACAGAAAATTATTCACAGTTTTTTTGTTATGAGGCAGAAAGGTTGTTGCAAACTAAGCTGATCCTCTCAACCTCATTGATTCTGAGAAGCTGTGAATCATTCTGAGGACAGAATGTGGCCAATGATCTGATGATAAGACCATGTCTCAAGGGGTAGGTTTGGGGAACCCTGTGATACCCATAGCTCTGAAGTGTGAGACACTGGGGTGGATCAGTTATTATTGGCAATTTCGTTCCCTTGCTTTTCTACCTTTACCATCCCAAAACTGACCTTCTCCAGAAGAGGAAGTAGTTTGCAGTTTTCAGCAGCTGAAGTCCTGTTCTGCCTCAGCTCATTTCTAGTAGACACCAAGTCACCCAATATTTATACTGTTAATTGGGACGCTCCCATTCAAGAAAAATTAACCTTTAAGAGAAGACCCCTGTTCCTGGGCTTCACCGCTCATAGATGAAGCCCTTGGCTCCATACACAGACACCCAGGTCCATTTTTCTAGTAGGTGTCACCTCTTATCTGCTCACTTAACCCCAATTCCCCCTGCTGTCCCGGATGCCAGTCTCTGCTCTGTACTGTGTATTCGGCTCTCTGCTTGATCTTTTGGAAGCTAATGGCCTATTCGAATAAATTTTTATTTTTTATTTGGAGAAGGAGGGAAATCCCCACCCAAGTTCTGTCACGGACACTGCATTTTCTAGCATGCTCCATTCCAACATCCAGGCCTGGATCTCAAAGGATCTCCCTTTCAGGCTAGAGCCTCAGACCACCTTGTTGTGCAGGGGAAAGGTCAGACACAGATTATCTGGGAGATAACTCACATTTTTTTCATGCATTGTAGGTGCTTAGTGAATATTTGTCTACTATTTAGACATTTCCCAGAGGTGCTGGAAACAAAAACATTTTTTTAAATTCTTTAATGGAAGTTTACATAGCGGTTACTTTGGGGGTTAAATAATGCCTGAGAGTGAGCTTGAGGGAAGCTTCAAATGTACTAGAAATATTCTATAAATTTGATTTCGATGGTCTTTAGGATGGGCTCACTTGGTAGAAATCCAAAAGCTGTGTGCTTTTCTGAATATATGTTATGTTAGTAATAAAAAGTCACCCTTAAAAACAAACAGCAAAATCTTAGAGTGATTAGAACTTTAAAGACCATTTTACCTTTAAAAATTTCTGAGATTCAGAGTTCCCATCGTGGCTCAGTGGAAACGAATCTGACTAGTATCCATGAGGATGCAGGTTCTATCCCTGGCCTCGCTCAGTGGTTTAAGGATCTGGTGTTGCCATGAGCTATGGTGTAGGTCATAGATGTGGCTCAGATCTGGTGTTGCTGTGGCTGTGGTATAGGCCAGCAGCTGCAGCTCCATTAGAGCCCTAGCCTGGGAACCTCCAATGGGGCCCTAGAAAGACAAAAAAAAAAAAAGTAATTCTGAGATTCTAAGCCAGAACCCACTAAATAAGCATTCAGTTGACCCCTACATGACTAGGGTACCTCTATCATTCTGGCCCACGAATGATAGTAAGGTTATTAGCACAGAATGAGCTAGAATGGAAGTTAGTATCAGGTATCTGCTCACCCCAGTTCTAAATGGCACATCTTTCAAATGTGCCTGAGGAACTTAAAGGACAGACCAGGAATGAATCTTCCCTGTTCCAATATACAACGGGGATCTCTCACCCTTCTGCTATCCCAGTCTCTTCTCCCTAACGTCATACCTTGGCTACTTCCATTTTCAGTACTTATTTCAGTGTTGCCTCATTTGGTGGAACTTCTTCTGCTTTCTGATACTGTCCTGTCCTATTTGATTCTATATTTTCCATATCCTCTCAGTTTCAGTCAGCCTGGATCTTGTTGCAAGCTAGGTCTGAATAAACAAAGATACAGCTGCAGACTGGGTCACACAGCAGTGGGACTAGCCTCTGACCTCCCCTCTAATAGAGGGGTCCGGGACACAGGAAAACTGGATGCAGGGCACAAACTTGGAAGGAGACCAGGACTGAGGTCTGCAGCAGCATAATCAGAATTGGGAATTCAAGCAAGGCTGATAGGAACTGTTACCTATTAAATATTTAAAAGGAAAAAGAGAACATATTCATTATCCAAGAGTCAATCTTAGCAGAAGACATAAAGAGACTTGGAAGGTGAAGGCAAAAACTTGGCTGAGGGATGGAGCATTACTGATCAGAATTATGAAAGATGAACATATAAGACAGAGTGGGAACTGAAAGCCAACTCTGATTGATCTTGAGGTCTCCTATGGGGTTATGTTAAAGCAGAAGCCAGTCCCCAGATAGGCTGATTTGAAGCTTGAAGGTGGGAATGAGCGGAATTGCCTGGATGATGTGAAGAACCAATGACTGGGGAAAAAGACAGCTCTTTATTTACACTACATCCTTCAGAAAGACAGGCATCCCAAGTGCTGATGTTTGTGTTCTTTAACATTTATATTTTCTATTGTAGGACATTAGACTTTTTAATGTTAGATTCAACAGAGAACCTGCTAGTCATCATGGGTCCTTGAATTAACAGTAATTTCAGCTATGAGCTAGGAATTATAAAAACTTATGAGGAAACACTTCACTAAAAGTTTAATAAACAAGATGTCAAGTGGAGATTTTTTACTTATTTAAATGAACAAACTACTTATTAATTTATTTTTATATATATATATTTTTTTTTTTTTTTGCCTTTTGTCATTTTAGGGCCGCACTTGCGGCATGTGGAGGTTCCCAGGCTAGGGGTCTAATCGGAGCTGTAGCTGCCGGCCTACGCCAGAGCCACAGCAACGCAGGATCCGA
>PVHT020000077.1:31639698-31735698 GCA_004024745.2 Catagonus wagneri
AGGGGTCTAATCGGAGCTGTAGCTGCCGGCCTACGCCAGAGCCACAGCAACGCAGGATCCGAGCCGCGTCTGCGACCTACACCACAGCTCACGGCAACGCCGGATCGTTAACCCACTGAGCAAGGCCAGGGATCGAACCCGCAACCTCATGGTTCCTAGTCGGATTCGTTAACCGCTGCGCCACGACGGGAACTCCTATTTTTATATTAATTTAATTTCTTTTATTTATTTCTTTTTAGGGCCACACCTGCAGCATATGGAAGTTTCCAGCATAGGAGTTGAATTGGAGCTGCAGCTGCCAGCCTGTGCCAGAGCCACAGCAACACCGGATCCAAGCCACATCTGCGACCTATACCACAGCTTGCAGCAGTGCTGGATCCTCAACCCATTGAGAGAGGCCAGGGATCGAACCCGTATCCTCACAGACACCAGTTGGGTTCTTAACCCAGTGAGCCACAATGGAACTCCATAAATGGACAAATGAACCGATAGTCATTGAAAATCTGTCCTATCTGTTCTTAAAGCAACTTCCAAAGGGATCTGTTAAGAAACACTTTGTTCAAGTTCCTGTGTGTATTTGAAAGTATAAAAAGACCTCGTGTTTCTTCCCAAGTATTATATAATTCTAACTTTATCTAATTTAGACAAACTTGATCTTCGCATGAATATGAATTAATAAAAATTTTCTAATAAAATTAGTTTTTTTGTCCTATGAGTTATAAAATACTAAAAAAACTAAACTGGTCATTTAAAAATTTTCTTATTCTCTGCAAGTGACAACTGTTGATGTATAATGTGTACTGAGCTCAAAGAAGTCATAAATAGAAAACCAAATTTAAAAGACACTTTTTAATTTTATTTTTTGGCTTTCAAAATATGCCATCGTACCTGGAAGCAATAGTTCAAACTCAGAGTTTTATCATGAAATAATAGTTCTGGTAATGGAAAGCTATTTCGTATTATGTATTAAGGTTAAATTTTTTTGATGAGTTAGTTAACCTCCACTTAAATACTTTACTCTTTCTGCACAAAGAAGAATGTAAATTTATAAGAAACTACACTAATACAAATTATAAGATTAAAATGCTTTTACTGGTAGATTATCTCTACAAACATACCATGAGAGATGGAATTGCTCCAAAACTTTGCCACTTACTATTGCAAGGACCTCAGTCACGGAAGCACAGAATAAATGTAATGCAAAGCCTGAGTAATACTACTCTTTAAGAGCAGGATTTCTTATCTTTCTATGGAGAAGAGATTGGTAAAGGCTCTGAAACTGCCCTCTTTTATTCCATTAAATATAATAAGGACTTATTTTATATTGTGTCTTTAAATATCCAAATATATGTGAATATGTCTCTTCATTTTATTGTTCTGCTGAATTTTGCTAAAGGTACCTTATTTTTCTAAATCCTTTTAAAATATTTTTATGAGCTCATATTCCTTGGAACTTTATCAATGGGATTTCCTTAAGGCCTGAGTTTAAAATATGTCATTCTGTAAGAGGATTTGAGTTTGCCGACATGCCCAGAACCTGTGTATACTACCAGTCCAGGACCGTTTTCACATAAATTTGTGTCTTTGTTTTTTCCCCAGGCGTATGGATTCTGGCTTCAGAACAGAGGGAAGACTTATTAAGAATTCTCAAGCAAAGAATTCTTGTTTCCCTTTTACCCAGGGCGAAGGCCAAGAAAGGTAAGCATCCTTATAATCACCATCTCCTGGAAAGGATAGCCATCTCCTTCATATGTTCCCTTTGGGATTCCTGGATTTGCTTCTCTGTTTCCTTCCAGTCTCTCACTTTGCATATGAGCCCAAGTGTTTCTGACTTTAATAATCTACCCATTAAAATAAAACTAAATTGCCAGGGTTAGTAGGTGCCCTGTGCCCTCAGTGCAGATGCTGATTTTAGCACTGACTTGGAGAGAGATTCATAATTTCTTATTATTTCTGGACTTTTCCTATAGTTGTACATTTAAATATTATATTATATATGTTATACATTAAATATGTTATACATACAATATATAATATATAATATACATTACAACATATAATATATATCTTATATATGTTATATTTTATATGTTGTATGTTATATTATATATTTATATATATTATATTATACTATGTATGTTTTAGGGCCCCAACTGCAGCATATGAAAGTTCCCAGACTAGGGGTGGAATAAGAGCTGCAGCTGCTGGCCTATGCCACAGCCATAGCAATGCCAGATCCAAGCCATGTCTGCACCCTACATTACAGCTCACAGCAATGCTGGATCCTTAACCCACTGAGAGAGACCAGGGATTGAACCTGTGTCCTCATAGACACTACGTCAGATTCTTAACGCACTGACCCACAACAGGAACTCCTAAAAAATATTTTATCCAGTTGGTCTGTACTTTTACTCCAGAACCCGAGTAGAAGAAGAATACCTCATCTATGACTTGACCTCAGTGTGGAGAGTAAGAGTCAAAGAGCTGGTGAAACATCCAGCGTAAAAACCTCTGCTCTGATGAATGTACAGTGACTTCTGCTCACCTTCATTAACCAAAACATCTCTATGGCTGAGCCTGATCTCTATGATATGGCAAAATATGCCCCTCCCAAGGAAAATACTGTCAGCACATGGCAGTAGTTGGATATATACAATCCTCTTATAGGAAAGGAGAGAGTGAATACTTATAAACAATAATACAGTCTCCCACAAGAGAGATCACAGGTGGAAGAGTAAGTTTGGCCAAGTTAAGCTGTGTTCACATCGGACAAAGGATGCTTATAATGCCTATATGACATCCAAGCACAGATGCCAAGCAAGCGATTGGATATATGGGTCAAAGTTGAGGGGAAGCATCTGAATGGGAAAGATATATTTAGAAACATTAATTAAAATTGGTAGCTGAAATCTTGTGAAAGACATGAAAGCTTTCAGGGATAAGATGGTAGACTTGCTATTTGCACATTAATATTTGCCTTCTTCCAGTTTTCCTTAAAACACAAAGGTCTCTTGGCCTTTCGTTTTCCAATTTTTTATAGAAACATGGATTATCAAGAAATACTTCTCTATTACAAGAAAAGCAACAGTCCAAGTGAGATAGGTGATAGCTGAGGCTTAGGGTCAGTGTGTGAAGGATGGCAAAGGACTAGTAAGTGAAAGCGATGGTACATGTCCTGTCCAAATGGGCAGCCGACACACAGCTCTAGCGGATCATTGCCCTATGGAAATACCAACTTAAGTTGTCCAGATAGTCCAGTTTTTATAGGAAAAACTGGAAACATATTTAATGTGTAATCCCAAGATTTAAAAATATTGAATATATTTATTTTAAAATATTTCAAGGGCCAAATTATTATTGTTGATGCTGCTGTTGTTGTTATCATTATCATCATTATTATTGTTATTCACTATTTGTAAGCAGATTCGGTCTATGGTGTCACCAGTTTGGTATATGATCTATTATATAGAGTGAGAAGAGGACAATGAGAGAAACTTGAGAACATTTAAAGAATGAGCAGTAAAAGAGAACTCCATTAAGGAGAGCAGTAGGAGAAACATAAGAGAATAGGGAAGTCACAGACTCCAAGGGAAATAAATATTTCAAGACAACTTTAATCTAGCTATTTTAAGGCATTTATGCTTTCCTATTTCTCAAAAATGCACAAGACAAAATGTATTTTATATTACTTGAGTTAAAAATGTAATCCTGAGATGCTAAGGTGTTTAAGATGCCATCACAGTTTTGAAGAGGTTAGGATATGCCCTGAAAAGTGTCTGCAATGCAAATCTTTACATATTTTTAAACCAATACATTTTATTCGTTACCACACTGTAAAATGTCTGTCCTTCAGTGAATAAAGTATACAGTTATGTCTATACCAAAATACTAGAGAAATATGAAACATATTATTTAGCACAGCAAATTTTTTAAAACAATAATTTAAAGACAGAAAATATAGCACAGCTTGTGGATATGTGCTAAATCATTCAAGCCATGGGAAGTAACTATCTCTGAGCATCCAGGTGACTCTAACAAACATACTAAAATTAGACAAAAATTGCATAAAGAAAGACTGACATCAGCTTTCAAGGAGTCTTAAATGAAGGGTGGCATGATTTGAGCAACTGCACTCAGCTGCTGGACATTGATCCCTTAATGGCATGGATGCTGCTTGAACTACATAGTTTAAAAAAAAAAAGGAAGCAGTCCATATTTATTCCAGATTGTCAAGGCCCATACCACCTAAGACAAGGTGAATTTTAAATTAATTATCAAAATGATAATGCATTTAATTGATGGTAAATATTCTGTAATTAATAAGGAGGAACATAGATTATTAAAGATTCTTAAAGCCGTAATCCCCAAGATCAAAAGACTTAACACTCATTGACCTCAGAAAGGAGACTCATTACTCATTACTACGGAGTCTACCAAAAAAGATAGTAAATATATCCTCAGCCCACTGAATCAAGAATTGAAAAAACAATACTTATAAATACATCTCTTGTTTGCATCTTTCCAAAGAATATGGATAGTTGTCTGTTTTAACTTCTAGAAAATATTTGAGGAACTTCCATTAAATGTATTGGAATCAACTTATTATTACCAGAAACTATAATGTAGTAGCATATGTTTGACTAAATATTACAGAAATCTCTTTAGTTTGTTTTTTTTTATCTTCCCATATCATTTTTGTCTCCCCTAAATTTGCTTGATATTGGAGTCCCCACTTCCTTTGGGTGATTGTCCTGTTTGAACCCTAGCCTGGAGAATGAGATATGAAAAAAATCACAATGCCTCACCTTCATGACCCAAGAGATGGTTATGTGACCAGGGCCTGACAACCATGGCTGACCACTTCACAGGCCACAGGAAATGGCAGAGAAATGGGCAGGAGTTAAGCTAGGCATTCAGTTTGCCCTATAATATCCCCCATTATATAAGTCCTCTCTCTCTTTTGGGGTATTAACTAGAAGTAACCTTCATGATGGCAGCTTGTCGTAGTGGAAGAGAATTAAGCTACAAGCATAGAAGAAAAGAGATTAGTAATGGAAAAAGAAAATCCTGAACACCTAATTTATTTATTTTTTGGCTGTACCTATGGCATGCAGAAGTTCCTGAGCAAGTTACCAGGCCAGGGATCAAATCCACACCATAGCTGTAATTAGAGCCATAGTAGTGACAATACCAGATCCTTAACCCACTGAGCCACAGGGAACCCTCTGAAGACTTTATTCAAACCTTTGGATTTGGTCACCCTGAAATATAAAATAAATTCCTTTATTTCCTTAAGTCAATTTGAATTGGGTTTTAAGAAAGGAAACACTTCTAGAAATTTTAACATAAAACACCAATTGTTAGGGTTCCCTGGTGGCCTAGTGGTTAAGGATTCAGCATTGTCACTGCTGTGGCTCAGGTTTGATCCCTTGCTGGGAACTTCTGCATGCTACAGCCAAAAAAAAAAATTTATAATAGTGATAGCATTTAAATAAATTTACAAGTAATACACAAGCCTCTAATGAGGCATAATTTTTACCTCCTCTGTGACTTTTAAATCTTTTTGAGTCACTACATGAAAATTTCAGAGACTCACTACCCTTGCCTGACTCTTTCAAGGAAGTTATGTAATTAGTTATAAAAAAAAATACTGGGAAGTTATCTTTAAGAGCAGACTACATAATCCATGAGCTTCAGAGATCATCTCCAAAAATTCCGGAACTTACTATATTTATCATACAAAGAAAATAAATTTCCCTGTATCTGAGAAAATTCGGTATCTACTTATTTTATAGCAATAAACCATATTTAGGATTCCATGCATGTGACAAGGGGTAAGTTTTTAATTCTCTGTAGTAATCAGAACAATTCTGGAGACAATCCCAGATACCATTTATTGTGTGAATTCCAGATACATGCTGTAATAGATTAATAACTAGCCATTTGCAAAAAGATTCAAAAAATTACTTCTTTTACTAGTTCTGTAAATGTCCTGCAAATAAAAATTTATCTGTTGAAAAAGATTGAGAGAGGCAATCTTCTGTTCCCTTCCTCAGTGTTACAATTTAGTTTTATTACTATTTATTAAGTACCTATTATATGCTAGATATTGAGTGTTAAAAAATAAGCATGACATCATCTGCTACCTAGAAATTCAAAGCCTGTTGAGAATTTTCTTCCATTATTCCTAATCTCATTGGGTAGTCAGTGACTTCAAAACTGTACTGGTTATTACAGAAAGAGCCTTCTCTGTTTTGCACCAATCTGGCCATTGTCTCAACAAACACATCATAAAACATTGATTTATCTTTAGAAGCAGAGTTGAGGGAAGTGGTTATGTATAGTCATTTCTGTGTTGCAAGGCTAAGTCCCACGTCTTAGTTGTATTATTTCATCCCATTTACCCACTACCACCACCACCATTCTCACAGAAACTATTCAAAAAACTTTGAAAACTGTATGCTGGATGTACTTATCTTTACAAATTTTTGGTAAATCTAAAACTATTCTAAGTTTTTTAATTTATTTTTTTTAAAAATTTAATGTATGGATAATGAACTTTTTATGTAGTTATCGTCAAGATATTTTGCCAGCAATTATCAATCAGTCACACAAGAGTCTTAGAACATTAAAAAACAATTTAAAATTTAACACTATTATTATTAGTAGTATTAGTATTAGTATTATTAAATATTTTCCTAAAGTGAAAACTGAAGTGAGTTTTTTTTTAGAGGTTTTTTTTGTTTTTTTTTTTACCTTTACTTTTCAACACATGTTCTGGAACTATAGGAACCGAAATATATTAAAAAGGCTTAGCGATCATTTGCCAGTGTTTCCCAAGGGAAGTGTCGTTGACATTTTGGTCAGGACAATTCTCTCCAATACAACAGCATCCCATGAATCAAAGGATAACTAACATTTGGCCCCTGCCCTGTAGCACTCTTCGGTTACTGTGACAGCTTAACAAACCTAAATATTTCCAAATACCTACTGAAAGGAAGTATCGTCTGGCACCAGTAACCTATGCCCTGTTTTTAGAAAGGGGTAAATAGAAGTCCAGAAAAGTTATATGGTATGATTAAGGTCACAAAGCTAACAAAGTTCAAACTAGCAAGTGAGATTTCTTAATTAATATTCCTAAGATACATGAAATTTTTTTAATGCTGTAGCATAACTTACAAGGTTTCTGAATTTTTGGTGTTTGGATTTAGTATGAATTACTAAACCAAATTCCCAAATAAGAAAACTAGCGTGTACAGAATTATATTTAGTAATCGATTTGAATTACTAATAGATTTTTTTATTTCGTTCTCTATTAACATAAGCATATGTCTCATACTTTTAATAACAATTTAAGAAAATAGTTAAAGACTTAAAGCAAGCAATAAACAGTAAAGATAAGAAAGATCTAATTTCTTTCCAGCAGTGCCACAGTAGATAAATGACTATAACAACAGGATTAGTGGGAATAGCTTTCAGCTTAGCCATGGACCCAAGAAGAGAATTGTATATACCTACAGTCAGGGTACAGGAAGGAAAGCCAAAGACAAGTCTGCAAATATTGGACCAGCTAGACCACCCCTTATGTAAAGATAATTAAGGAAATTAAGGTCCAAGAAAAGATTCTGAAGGACAAGGGAAAGAAAATATAAACCTAAAGCTCAGAAAAAGGACATGCCTGTGAATTTGGGGTAGTAATGAAGCAGAAAAATGTTTTAGAAAACTCTGTGGAGTTCTCAATCTCATGGAAAAAGACAAAGTAGAACCACAGACAAAAGCCTATATTTATGAGGCACCACCAATATCAAAGTTATAGAACAATGAACATTTATGCATTGAAAAGCAAGCCATTAAAATGCATATATAGGAGTTCTCTTGTGGTGTAGTGGGTTAAGGATCTGGCATTGTCACTGCAGCAACTTAGATCGCTGCTATGGCATGGGTTCAGTTCCTGGCCTGGGAACTTCCACATGCTGTGGGCATGGCCCCCAAAATAATGCATATATAATAAAATCTATTAGAAACATGAAGACATTGAGAACCATTCCTACAATTTTCCATAGAGGATTCTAATACCTCTCATGCTTTGACAGCCCAAAAGGATTTTTTTTAATTCAGAAAATTTGGATAATCTCATTAATAAGGTTGAGTTTAGCTAGGCAGAGAACTTATCATAAGAAATATATCCTTTTCATTGATGCATGAAACAAAAACTAATCAACTACTAGGATACAATGTTTTAATTATGCCAGTGTAGAAACTGTATTCTCTGACTACAATGTAATAAGCTGTAATTTAATGATAGTAGTTTAAACAAAAAGCTCACCAATTGGAAAATGGAAAAGATGGTCTAAATAATTGTTCTAAATAATTGTTCAAAGGAGCAACATGGATGGAATTAGAGACCCTCATACAGAGTGAAGTAAGTCAGAAGGAGAAAGACAGATGCCATATGATATCACTAATAACTGGAATCTAACATACTGCACAAATGAACCTTTATGCAGAAAAGAAAATCGAGGACTTGGAGAACAGACTTGTGGTTGCCAAAAGGGTAGGGAAGGGAATGGGATGGTAGGGGGGTCTGGGGTTAATAGCTGTAGATTGTTGCCTCCGGGCTGGAAAAGCAAGAAGATACTACTGTATAGCACTGGGAACTATGTCTAACCACTTGTGATGTGTAACCCTGTCACCACGCTGTACAGCTGGGTATAATGTAAAGAAATAAAAAAAAAAAGAAAAAAGAAAAACAAAAGAAGAGTCCATCTTTAGAGACCACAGCAGTAAGTACAAAATGTTTTAAAGTAAATTATTTTGAGAATTTACTGTGACATTCTCAAATTTGCTAAATTTCCCGCACCAGTTATTTGTAAGAGTAATCCTTTTGATGTACATTATGATGTCTGTAGTATAAATTTGAACCGTGAAACAGAATATGTGTTCCATATTTTGATTAAAAATATTATGATATTAAAGCCTAAAAAAAAGCTACCAATAAAGAAGATTAAGAACAGTTTTAAAAATAAGAACTCTTCCTATTAAAATGTACACGACATGGCAAAGTTATATAGAAACAAACGCATAACCTCTTGTACTTAAGTTATTTAATAAAGAAAAATAAACAAAAACAACAAGCATCTTAAAAATAAAACACAAGATGGTAGAGCGATGAAAATAATGAAAGTCAAACTAGAAACTGAAAGAAAAAAGTAGTTTGATTTATAAAAGCAAAACCGTGTCTTTGGGAGAGAATTTTATTTGAAAGACTATTTCTAAAATCCCTTATTCTGGTCCAAGAATTAGAGGAAAAGAAATATAAATATAATTCTGGAAAAGTTATTGAACCTGTCTTTAGTCCCATATTGTTTGCTGGGTACTCAGTGGTTATACTGATTTAGAGTCCAAAAGTCCCCTTCAGTCATAGATCCAAAGAAACACACTCCCAGCAAGCTCATGACTTCCCTAAAACCTGAATTCGTTTTTCTTCTATTCAGAGTTTTTAATCCCATGAGTACTACACATCAAAAACTGGCAATTCTCCCAGTATGCTAATAACTGATTCTTCTTCTTTTTATAAAATATCTGATACTTCTTAAACCCAGGCACCGCCTTCTATATTTAGCATAAGTAGATAAATCAATTTATCTATCTGGATCTCCCAGACCAAGCCAGAATCCTTCTCACTATGTTCTCTACCCCTGGTGCACTGCTCTCGTGGCCCTTTGCTGCCCCCTCTTGGTTCTAGGCAATACTTTCTCAGGAACAGGGACAAAGGGCTTGAAACCTCTGAATAAAACCTCCAAATGTTCCAGAACTACATATATAACAAAAGCACACTTGGTGGGTCTTTGCTTTTAGTCATGTAATAAAATTACAAAGAGTGTTCAGTACTAATAATCCTCACATACAACTAAAGGGAATTTGTTGCAAAAAACAGAATACTTGTTTTTACCAAGTAGTTTCAGAAATTAACTTCAGCTCAACGCTTCCTAGATAAAAAGATTTAAGTCACAGACATAATAAGCTTTCCCAACAAGTGCGTGATTTTTTATATTTTTACATTATGAACAGCCCTGAAATCAGAAGACAACTACAGCCCAGAAGAGCTTATTCGGAGCACATCTACCAGGACACTGTAATGGAATCGATTTTCAAGGCCACTGTGCCCCTTCTAGAGCTCTTATACCAACAACTGGTCGATACCAGGGTATAAGCGTCTGGTTATCTTATCCCTACTTGGCAAGTCTAAAAGGTCATTCTAGGTCCAGAGCTTCCCTGTGTAGTCAGCTGAGGCTGCAGTTGGGCCTGTATCATAGCACAACTTCTCCTTCTGCCCATTGTCTTTTCCTTCTCCTTCCTGCTGCAGGCATCAGTCCCAAGGCACTACCTAATAAACATCCCCATGCTAAACTTCATCTCAGAGTCTTCTTCATGGGGAACCCAACATGTGACAACTATGAACATGACTGCCATTAAGCATTTCCCCCTTCTTGTGTGAATTATTCGAAAGCTACAACAAGAAGCTTTTATAAGTTCAAAAACCATATTTGGAGAACTTGGAGACATCTTTAACTTCCAGACTGCACTTTATATCAAGACTGTCAAAAGCACTTGACATCCATTGGGATCATAAAGGGCGCAGGGGAAATAATCCCAGAGAAAAATCTCAAGAGCAGGGGCCCAGAGAAAAGAGATCGCAAAAAGCATCAGCAAAAATATACTTCCTGAAAATGGGGGTACATTCTGACGTCAGTAAGTAGTATTCCTAGTTTATGACCCTTGGTGCAAGGACTAGATAGATTGAGTTGACACATCTTTCCTTCTAAGAAGAGGGGGGAGCTATAAAAAGAATTTTAAAGAAATCATATTTGCAGGAAGCATCATGACTCTAAGAGAAGAAGAGAAAGCCTTCGCACTAGGAAAACTTGCTGGTCTTAACACTCTACTTTGTCTTCTTCACTCAAAAGGAACCTCTTACAAATGACCAGTCTAAGAAAACCTAACTCATTCAATGATGAGTGATATTTTAAGAGGACAGAATTGATTTTCCTAAAATTCCCTTTTTAAAAAAGGTTCTTCCTCTTTGCCTTTCCATTATTTAAAAAAATATTTATGCATTTCTTTCACTTCTTTTCCCTTGAAGCAGCTAAGGCCAGTGATATCGGTAGGATCAAGGACAACATTGGGGCTATTGAAGTGGGCAGGGCAGAGAAGACAACTAGTTGGATCAGTAGTTTGATTACATTCAGAAAGAATGAATAAGTAAATAAGTTGAGAATAATGGGAAACAATTCTCACTATTAGAAAAAGGACTTACAATATGGAAAAGCCAAATGGCAGAATCAGCTCTGTGATACTGAACTGTAATTGGAGTTGTCACTATGAACACATGGTATTTAATATATAGAGGTAGATATAGAAATAGATATAAATGCTTATGTGTGAATATAGATGGATAGAAAGGTAGGTAGGTAGGTAGATAGATAGATAGATAGATAAATAGATAGATAGATAGATAGATAGATAGATAGATAGATAGATAGATAGATAGGTAGGTAGATAAACAGGCTTCCTGGTGGGAAAGCCTAGAAGCAATTGCATCCCAGAGGCAGTGAGCAGACCTACTGCTCAGATCTTGGTTTCTAAATAGAATTCTCCACTATACAGAGTGAGAGTTCCTTGGGGAAATGAAAGAGCAATATGAACCTGAAGGATCTTGTCCCAGAAAGTAAAAAAGGTCTGAAAAGAAGGTGATGGGGAAATGTCACAAAGACATGGGATCAGCTTCACAGGAAGGAGATCCCATTTGCCAAATAGGTAGAAAACTGAGCATCAAAATAAATAATTCCAGCAATGGATTATCAACCCATTAAATAAATAGGGCTCTATAAGCATATGTGTAGATACATAGATATATCATATGAATACATCAAAGAAGGGCAGGAAGGCTGTTACTTCTAGCAGAATACAAATAGAATGTATAAAGAATGGTGAAATTAGAAAATCATAATTTGGCAACCATCACAGTAAGAATATTTTGACCTAAGAACCTCCATTACATGCTGAAGCGAATGGGTAAACAAATATGAGGAACAAGATATTTGATATCAAAATATCCCCCATCAAAATACATGTTAATTATAAAGAGAAACACAAACTTTACAATGGAGAAACTTGTCAGATACCACTTTAAACAAGGATTAAATGTTATTATCACTAGTAATGGGAAAAAGCACATCAAAATCCAGACATGAAAGGTGTTCTACAGGTTAACTAGCCTGCGTTCTTCGAAAAACAAAAGGATCATGAAAGAAAAGGGAAGACTAAGGATGATTTCTAGAAGGCAGGATAATAAAGAGACATGACAACTAAGGCAGCATGTAATCTTTCATCAGATCCTGGGCCTGATTCTTTCTTTCTTTCTTCCTTCCTTCCTTCCTTCCTTCCTTCCTTCCTTCCTTCCTTCCTTCCTTCCTTCTTTCTTTCTTTCTACTATAAAAGATGATATTAGGACCATTGGCAAAATTTGAATATGTTCTGTAGATAGTAGCATTGGAGCAACTAATTTTCTTTATGCTATACTTGTAAGTTTATTGTAAATTTGAAATTATTTCAACGAAGAAGTTTTAAAATATTTCACTTTTAAAAAGTAAAATAAGAAAAATACTGTCATGGTATAAACTCTGTCTTCCAAAAAGTTAAGAACTTCTTAAGACAAATCCCTCTTAACTAAAGGACTACAAAGCAGAAAGGCAGAATCATGCCTTTAACTTATTCTCAGTTGACTCAAACACACTCCCTGTTAGTTCATGACAAAGAAGACATCAGCAGATGCAGTTGATTGTTCAAGTTTCAGGTCTTCTTCAAACTGAAGGATTTCTATCACTACCCTTTGTCTTATAAGCCTGAACTTCATCTTTTGCTGTAACACTGCCTTCGATGTTTCTGCCCGTCAACTAGCCATCCTCAACTAGTTCTGCTTTGACTTGGAAATGCATTAACCACTGCTTTGTGACTTAATTTATTTCTTGTTTGTTACGTGTGCTCCCCCTTGGATCCTAATTTTAATATTCTAGTCACATATGACTGATTTTATTCAGGCTCTGGATTATTCCAAAGAATTTTGTGTTGTTTTTATTGGTGATGTATCTGCCTTCTACCTAGAGAATTATATGTGTATATATATATATATATATTTTTTTTTTTTTTTTGGTCTTTTTGCCTTTATCTAGAGCCGCACCTGCAGCATATGGAGGTTCCCAGCCTAGGGGGTCTAACAGGAGCTGTAGCCGCCAGCCTTCACCACAGCCACAGCAACGAAGGATCTGAGCCGGGTCTGCAACCTATACCACAGCTCACGGCAACGCCGGATCCTTAACCCACTGAGCAAGGCCAGGGTTCAAACCCGCAACCTCATGGTTCCTAGTCGGATTCGTTAACCACTGAGCCACGACGGGAACTCCTAGAATTATATTTTGACATGCTTGTTTGTTCTAATGTTTTAAACCAAACTACTCAAATAAATACTTTCCGTGACTATCTCTTATATTTTTTAAAACAAGATTCGAATTTTCTTTTGGGAAATAATTTGTGTATAAATTTTTACTTAGAACTCTTATTTATGTCCCACTTAATGGATTAATCCAATTTTCTCATTTTGTCTAATTTTATTCTCAATGGAAATATAGATCATCTAGTTACCACGTTCTAAAAGAGTGTATCTTAACAGTGTTTCCCCAAAAATGATCCATGGGATGTGATATATGTTGTTTTATTTTCCTTCAGAGACAGAAAGTCCTGAGGTTATATAAATGTGAGAAACACTGGCTTAATAGGTTTATCACAGGATTTCTCAATGCCTTTAAAATATAATGTGTGATGTGATTCTTGAATATGGAAAAAACCAAACCTGCTTAAAAAGCTCTCTTTACTCTGCACACCTCCACTTTTATTTCAGGACTCTTTTTCTTTCAACAAGGAGAAATAAAATCCCTCTTCCTATAAGAGGCCATCTGAAGTTCTGCAACCTACCTGACTTGTTAGCTGTGGGCAAGTCACTTGGTTTCTTCAGGCTTCAGATTCCTCATCTGTAAAACAGGAATATTAATAACGTTTTCCTTATAGAGTTGTGATGAGGATTAAATGAGTTAATGCATGTAAGTGCTTATAATAATGGCTTGCATACAAGTTTTAGATTAAAATATTATTGTTATTACTATGATTGATAATGATGTTGAAAGTCATGTAGAGGAAAAGGGGCTAAGAGATTACTTTCACTACCCCAGAATAAATGACTGTACCTCTAATTAAATGTAAAACCAAGGGACTAATTGTAAAATGGATAAATAATCAGCTAAAATATTCTTACTAGCTTTTACTTTTGAAATGGAATATCATCCAGGAATGTCAACTCTTTTATTTGGGTCTCATGTTTTAAAAGAAAATATAGGAGTTCCCGTTGTGGCTCAGCAGGAATGAATTCGACTGGTATCCATGAGGACTCAGGTGCCATCCCTGGCACCACTCAGTGGGTGAAGGATCTGGCATTGCTGTGAGCTGTGGTGTAGGATACAAATGCGACTTGGATCTGGTGTTGCTGTGGCTGTGGAATAGGCCTAGGAACCTAGACCCAAAGCCTGGTAACTTAGACTGCTAGCCTGGGAACTACCATGTGCCATGGGTGCAGCCCTAAAAAGACCAAAAAAAAAAAAAAAAAGGTAAATACATGCTATAAAAAAATCAGAGTCATTAATGGCCAAAAAAAGTACGTCTAATAATTCAAGCACTGCCTAGATTAGAGTATTAATGAAAAAAAATCTGATTATAACTTAACACCAATATGAAGGAGTTTTCATTATGGCTCAGTGGATTAAGAACCCATAAGGATGCAGGTTTGATCCCTGGCCTCCCTCAGTAGGTTAAGGATTCAGCATTGCTGCAGTCTGCAGCATAGGTCACAGTTGTGGCTCAGATCCAGTGTTGCTGTGGCTATGGCATAGGCCTGTGGCATCCGACCCCTAGCCTGGGAACTTCTGTATGCCATAGGTGTGGCCACAAAAAGATAAATAAATAAATAAATAAATAAATAAATAAAACAAGTGTCAAAATTGCAAGATTTTAAAGTGCATCTGTGGTAGAGTACTCCATTATCTTGCCTTGGAAAAAGTTAGATCTTATTATTGCAAACAGACAATATACACAGTCTCCTTTAAACTGCAGCCTATTTTGTACTCCACATATTTCTGCCCTACCCCAGGACATAACCAATAACCTTATAAAATACTCAAGATTCTTTAATCTTAGATATTGTAGCCCAACTTTCAAGTGTTTTAATGTTTGTAAATAAATGCCAATTTAAAACTTGTCTGTGAGTTTTGGGAGCGACAAATAAGTTATGCTTGTAATAATGGAATTATTTGCAATCACACTATGAGATGTTTTTATTTTTATTCACTTATATAACATTCACAGTCAAGCTTTATCTTTTAAGTCCAGTTTATTTTTTGCTTCTCTCTTCAACAACTTGAAAGCATTTCATGGATTAAGCAACCATACTTTCTGCAAGACTTGCTTCCTTCTTCACAGCTCTTTAATTCTCTAAGTCAGGACCAGTAGCCTCTGAAATAGAGAATGAATTAATGCTGTGAACCTTTAAATTGGTTTGTTATTTCTAAAAGCTAAGAGGAAAAGTTTTTAAATTCTTCAAGGCTGCAAGGATTTTCTTAGTTGAAACTCATGGCATCTCACATTCCTGGTTTTCTAAATGTTAAGATTTGTGACAACTCAAATTTCTGGCTAAATTAAATTCTAAGACAAATCGTAGATTCAAGTTTTGTTTTGTTGGTTAAAAAAAATGCACAACGTAGAAGTTGAGTTTTATGTTCTATTCAGTGGACAAAACTGAGAACTTAAGCCAGGGACACAGCACCTCAGATAACTCTGAGAGACTGCTCTGAAGAGGCAAGGGTCGGGGGTGGGGGGCAGAATATATAGGAGTTTTTGCAGCAAAGACCAGGTAGTCAGAACATCAAAAGATCAATGTTAAGAGAAGAAAACCGAAAGGAGTTCCTGTTGTGAATTAGATGGTTTAGAACCTGACTAGTATCCATGAGGATGTGGGTTCGATCAGTGGGTTAAGGATCTGGCCTTGCCACAAGCTGCAGCATAGGCCACGGATGCAGCTCGGATTTGGTCTTGCTGTGGCATAGTCTGGCAGCTGCAGTTCACAATTCAGCCCTCAGCCTGGGAACTTCCATGTGTCGCAGGTGCTGCTCTAAAAAGAAAGGAGAGGAGAGGAAAGGAAAGGAAAGGATAGGAAAGAAAAATTCAGGAGTTCCTGTCATGGCTCGGTGGTTAACAAACCCAACTAGCATCCATGAGGATGAAGATTCGATCCCTAGCCTTGCTCAGTGGGTTAAAGATCTGGCGTTGCCATGAGCTGTGGTGTAGGTAGCAGATGCAGCTCAGATCCTGCGTTGCTGTGGTTGTGGTGTAGGCCAGCAGCTGTAGCCTTGATTAGATCCCTAGCCTGGGAACCGCCACGTGCCGCAAGTGTGGCCCTAAGAGACAAAAAAAAAAAAAAGAAAAGAGAGAGAAAGAAAAGCAATCCAGGTATCTTGAGTTAAGGAATGTAGTGGTTTTCTCAGTGTGGGAAGATTCAAGAGTCTGGACACACTGAAATCACTCCTTTGATATGTGCCTCAGCTATTTGGGGACAGTATCCTGTTTTCTCATCCTGAGTTTCCTCAGGGTGCACCACTGGGGGTGCCTGAAGTGGCTGATTACTAGATGGGGGACATCCTGTCTCCATCCTGAGTTCCCTCAGGGCTTACCTGAGTTTACTTCAGGGTGGCTATAATGTGATGGCTTGATGGCTGCAACATCCTTGGTTCACTGATAAGGCAGACAATAGTTTTCATTCAGTTTCCAAGACAGTCAGTTTGCACCACAGCCACAGCAACGCGGGATCCGAGCTGCGTCTGCGACCTACACCACAGCTCATGGCAACGCCAGATCCTTAACCCACTGAGCGAGGCCAGGGATCGACCCGCAACCTCAAGGTTCCTAGTCGGATTCGGTTCTGCTGTGCCACGACTGGAACTCCCAAGACAGTCACTTTTTCTATCCACTTATGTATAGAAGATGCTGTGTGTTTACAGGTCCCATTCATTAGACGAGTGACATTTTACTGAGATATTTTATCATAATGTTCCACACTTAGGATCCTTTCTATCACTGAGGATGAACCAAATAGAATATAAAATTTTGCTTTGTGAGCTAGAGTGTAATTTAATACCGTTGTGCTTTGTAAGGGAACAAAACTTGCCATCCCCAAATATCTCTTTGGCCTTTGGTTTATTTCTAGCTGAAAATAATCAAGCCCAAAGGACTCTAGAAAAAACTTTGACCTTCCTCCAGCTGACTGAAGACTACGTAGTTAAGGGGCTAGTTACAAGAATAGTGCTATCACCAGAAATGTCTGCAATGAATATGGACTCGGTGTAAAAAGGGAAACAAAGAGAGCAGAGACCACTCTGTGTCCTATTGTCTCTGTGTGGCCCAGCAAACATTTGTTTACCAAACATTTGCTTTTCTGTCTCCACGTGAATTGCCTTTCTCCCTTTTGCATTTCCAAACCATCACCCTCAACATCTTTTGTCTTTAGCTGAAGATGGTATTTTAAGTGAGGGTTTCAGTCATTTTGATAAGTCACTCAGTTTTTCTGGGTCTCTCTCATGTGGACATGTTATTAAAATTTTGTTTAATTTTCTGCAGTTAATCTATCTCATGTTGGAGTTCCCATTGTGGCTCAGCGTTAACAACCCAACTAGTACCGTGAGGATCCATGTTGGATCCCTGGCCCTGCTCAGTGGGTTAAGGATCCTGCGTTGCCCCGAGTTGCGGTGTAGATTACAGACAGAGCTCAGATCTGGTATTGCTGTGGCTGTGGCGTAGGCTGGCAGCTTCAGCTCCAGTTTGACCCCTAACCTGGGAACTTCCATATGCTTCTCTAGAGAAGACCTGAAAACAGACCAGAAGCTTCATTAAAATTTCAGGTTAAATACTTTGCAAATGTGTTATTTATTTCTGAATAATATTGAAATATTTTCTTGAAAGTTATTTCCCACAAAATTATGTAAGATTAAGGAGAATAAAAAACTCATTAACCGGGCAATGACAAACTCTGCAGTTATTGCCAAAATCATAGCACCTGTGGTAGGTTGGCTAATGGCACCTCCAAAGAAGGCCACATCCTAGTTTCTAGAACCTGTATGCTATTTAAAGGCAAAGGGACTTTGGGGGTATGATAAAGTTTAGGATCTGGAAATGGAAAATTAGCCTAGATTATCCAGTTGGGCCCAATGTAATCATGAGTAATTATAAAATAAAGGGAAAGGTGGAGTTCCCTTGTGGCTCAGTGGGTTAAGGATCTGGCATTGTCACTGCTATGGCTTTGATTTCTGCTATGGAATAGGTATGGTCCCTGGCCCAGGAACTTCTGCATCCAATGGGCATGGCCAAAACAACAAAAAAAAAGGCAGGAGAATGAGAGAGAAATATGCAAGAGAGCAGAGATTGAAGTGATGAATGTCTGTAAGCCAAAGAATGTGGACAATTCCAGAAGTTAGAAATGGCAAGGAAATGGATTCTCTCCAAGATTTCCAGAAGGAATGCAGTCCTGCCAACATCTTGATTTTAGCCCAGTGAGACCTATTTTGGACTTCTGACGTTCAAAACCTTAAGATGATACCTTTGTGTTGCTTTACACCACTAAGTTTGTGCTAATTTGTTACAGCAGCGATAGGAAAATAATACAGCCCCTTCTCCAGCATTTTCTGTGGGCCACTACACACGTCAGATGTATTGTATCATTTAATCATCATAAGAGACCTATGAAATCAACACTATAATCATCTGTGTTTCACTAATGAGGGAATCAAGGCATAACTGTTTAAGCTACCTGGCTCAATAGACTAAACTCTCGATCATCATTGATTTCCTCACAACTAACCAAGGTAATATATACACATGAAGCAAGATTCCAACCTAGTAGCAATTTTATTATTAAGGGTTTTACCAAATACTCAGTTTCCTTGGATTTTATCTTGTACCTTGATGAAAATTCTGCAAGTATATGCTACTATAGATTTGAGCAATTGCTTAAATTTCACAATAAACATAGTGGCTTTGGTTTGTTCTTGATGGCTATATATCATTTCTAACATTTTCCATATGTTTCACTTCTAGGAATATGCCGAGACACTTGCCACTGTCTCTCTTCCTCTCTCAGAAATGGACCAAGACTCCTCACAACTACCATGCCCAAATGACAGTTAACTTAAGGTAAAGTGGTTTATTTAACCTAGGCAACTTGAGGGAGGTTAGACCAGGTGTTTTAAAAGAACAGAATTATTGGAGCAGTGTAATAAAGGTATCGATTTTATGTCACAGACGCTTTAACTGAGTTCTTTGTTTAAAAATCAGTCTTTTTTCTAGAAATAAAATATATAAAAATATTCTCTACATATATATTGGTAACCTCCTGTTTAGACACCATGTATACTTAGTCAAACATTACACAAAACACTCACATGTGACCTTCTATTTGTACACACATGAATGATGATAAAGAAGGCAACTGTAAGCATATTAGGACTCATCATTTATAAGTAATTATCATGCAACATAATTTTGATTATCCCTCTCAATAAATCTTTAACTAGTTTTATTATATCTTTATTTGATTGAAAAATAATTTTTTTTAATATTTACTCTTGATGGTATGCAGTCTATTTAGCACTCCCTTTTCCTCCAAACAATGCAAAAGTAATTTTTAAAGAAATACATGATAAAAAAAAGAAAAGAAATATATGATACCTTTTTTTTTTCTTTTGTCTTTTTAGGGCTGCACCCACGGCATGTGGAGGTTCCCAGGATAGGGGTTGAATTGGGGCTTTTAGCCGCTGGCCTACACTACAGCCACAGCAATGTGGTATCCCAGCTGCATCTGCGACTACACCACAGCTCAGTGCAATGCCAGATCCTTAACCTACTGAGTGAGGCCAGGGATCGAACCTGAAACCTCATGGTTCCTAGTCGGATTCGTTTCCGCTGCGCCACTAATGGGAACCCCTATGATACTCTTTCATGTGCCTGTTTTTATTTCTAAAAGGTTATAGAATCATTAAACAAAGAAATTCAGTGCCGTTTTGCTCATGCATAACAGAGGAAAATGTCAGATTTATATTGCTAAATGTCAGAGATATATTTCCCGAGGAGTTGGAAGCAAAACACTGTACCCTTAAACTTGACATTAAGATATATAATTCTAAATATATGAAAGTATATTTGCTTTTTAAATGTCACTAAAAGCTAACTTTTCCAGTTAGTTATTCTAGAAAGAACAATAAAATTTCTTTCTTAGTTACAGAATGAGAATTGTCAGCCAGGCTCCAATTTCAATAATTACTACTGATGCAAAAGACAGAAATAGCACACTTGCAGACAGATTACAGGTGGAACATGAGTTACTAGAAGAACAAAAATTGCATCTTCATTTGAACTGCAAACAAACTTGCTATGGAAATTTTTAAGCAATAAATAGATACGTTCATTGTAATTCTATTCACACAAAGGTATATTTCCTGAGCTGAATCGTTAATTTTTATAGTTATGTATAAACAAATATTTATCAAGCTTACTAAAAACCTTTAAATTCTAAATGAACAGTTATGTTCAGGAAAGTGATGTTACTGATCACATATTGGTATACCAATATTTTGGTAAATAAATGGTTAATTTTAATATTTCTTCAATATATGTAACATTTTATTTGATCAGCTCCTATGTGAGCTCAGTAAATCCTAAATACACTTTAGCCAACTGCCCTTCAGTTGCAAAATGTTTTAGAAATGCCATTAGTGGAGTTCCCATTGTGGCTCATTGGAAACCAATCTGACTAGCATCCCTGAGAACACAGGTTCAATCCCTGGCCTAGCTCAGTGGGTTAAAGATCTGACATTGCCGTGAGCTATGGTAGGTCACAGACACGGCTCAGATCTGGTGTGTCTGTGGCATAGGCTGGTGGCTACAGCTCTGATTTGACCCCTAGCCTGGGAACCTCTATATGCCGCCAATGTGGCCCTAAAAAGCAAAAAATAAAATAAAATAAAAAATAAAAAAGAAGGAAATGCTAGTGTTTTTTCAAGTATTCATTCTCAAGGATTACAAAACAGTATATTAAACATTAGAAACATTTGAATTCTCTACCCACTTCATTATTTTCATGCTGAATATTAGCTTTTTTCTCTAAATTTATATTATGTTTTGCCTGAAATAAATATATTTTTGTAGTCATCTACTTCACTGTATGTATAAACATGCATGATTGTCTACAGGAATTACCAGCTTAGATTTGGGCAAAGAAAAGGAAAATATTTGTGAAAAGAAAATTGTTCACTTATATTTTAATATTAAGTTAATAATTTAGGACAGTGTGTTTTTAACATTATTATTATTGTTATTATTATTATTTTATCTTTTTTTCTTTTTTTTGGTCTTTTTGCCTTTAGAGCCGCACCTGCGTTATATGGAGGTTCCCAGGCTAGGGGTCTAACAGGAGCTGTAGCTGCCGGCCTTTGCCACAGCCACAGCAATGCGGGATCCGAGCCACATCTGCAACCTGCACCACAGCTCATGGCACCGCCAGATCTTTAACCCACTAGGCAAGGCCAGGGATCGAACCCGCAACCTCATGGTTCTTAGTCAGATTCGTTAACCACTGAGCCACGACGGGAACTCCTGTTATTATTATTTTAAATAACAAAATCTGTCTTTCCCGGAGTTCTTCCTTGGCACAGCAGGTTAAGGATCTGGTGTTGTCACTGCAGCAGCTTGGGTCACTGTTGTGGCACAGGTTTAGTCCCTAGCCCGGGAACTTCCACATGCCATGGCCTCAGCCAAAAAAAAAAACAAAAAAAACCCCTATCTTTACTGTTAAAAGCATATCTTTAATTAGGATATGGTTTCTACCAACTTTTAAGTCTATACTGACACCTATGGGTTATTATGTCCTAATCTATTTCTGGCTTATTCTACAGAACATATGGTGAAATATGTAAACATGTTTAAATTTAGGATTATAGCCATAAATACTTTTTATAGGCTTTTTCTCTCCTTGTAAATGCAAAATTTTACTCATCCTTAAGACAATTTATTTTCAGGGCCCAACATGTTTTAGCCCTCAATAATTTCAGTGTTGTTTTGCTGAGGACATGGGAACAAAATTACGTAGCTTTTTTCTTCCTTTTCTTTTTTAGGGCCGCACTTATTGCACATGGAAGTTCCCAGAAGTTCTTAGGCCAGGGGTCAGATTGGAGCTGCAGCTGCCAGCCTACGCCACAGCCACAGCAATACCAGATCCTTAACCCAATGATCTGGACCAGGGATTGAACCCATATCCTCTTGGATACAGATCAGGTTCATTACCGCTGAGCCACAATGAGAACTTCCACATAATTTCTAATTTACAGCAAAATATGACATGTTATTCTCCTCAAAAAAAAAATTACCTGTTTCCACAATGTTTCATAGCTACAGTCCATTAAGAAATTAAGTTTAAAGTCTATACAGAAATTTGTATAAAGGCAGGAAAACTTTGGGACCAAAGCTAAGTCAGATTTCAATTAACCTTGGTGAAGCGACACTAATTCTAGGTTAAACTGGAGACTCAGTGTGATGTGCAAGATATTGAACCATCTCCTTATGGGTATATGGATATGAGTGAGGAATTACAGAAGAGAGTGAAAGGTTACAGACTGCCAACTTCTGGGAACAGGCATCTGTAGCAATAAGTACTGGGGGAGGAAGTGGCTGTGGATGGTCACTACACGATGCAGAAATGAGCATGGCCACAATAACCAGCCAAGATAGCAGTGGAAATTGTCCTATATACATCATCATCGAGAATGCAACAGGAACTCTATACATTGCATATACTTCCTAAAATTTCCAGCCTCTGCATGAGATACTGAACTAATTTCTTTCAGTTTGTGCTTTAGAGAGGTAGTAAGAAAGGGAAAATCTTAACATCTTAGAAGAACTTCAACAGTGCTGATTTTCAGGGAGCAGGGAACTGCAGCAGCTCAGGAGTGTGTGTGGGGTAGTATCAACAGGTACCATGCCACGAAGTCCAGAATGTCGGTTCCATATTACTCTGTAATAATAAACCCTCAAGAAGAGTAGTGCATGACAATGAGGCATCTGTAACCAATTTTTTAAAAAATATTTCATTATTCCTGCTTATTCTGGAGAAAAAACATCAATCATGGACTATACTATATGAATTTAATATGAAGCCTGGCCAACTCTTATTTTTCTTAATTACTTTAATATAATTGAGAATTAGGGATAATAGGAATACTGTCCTTACAGATCATATAGTAATTTCCAGGATATTATAAAGCAGAGATGTGTTTTGATCTTTTTTTCTGACTTGAAGCCAGGAATGGATTGCCATAGAAAACATAAAGTCCAAGTATTTTCCTTTAACTGAAGGTATGGTTTTATTGCCCTGCAGGTAAGTTCTGAAAACAAAATTATTATTTGGATAGATATTCTCATAATACTTAATAATTGAGAGTCAGTAACTGAATTTCATAGTAACTTATTTAGTTTACATTAGAGTAAATTTTGTGCCTAATTTATCCTGGAGATTACACTGGTATAAGTTGATTTTTATGAATGTTTTATTGAACCAATTACTATTACCAGGATAACTTTAGTAACTTTGCTTTAGATTTTTCTCAGGCTAAAATTATCACAATCAAACTCTCCTTAGGAGCTTCAGTTCTCCATTTATCCATATATGAGAATGAACACAGAATGTTTCCTGAGGAAAACCATAAACCTGCCTAGTATTCCAGAGTTCTCTGAGCCCACTTCTGTGCACGTCTATTCTGACCTATGTCTTGGTCTTACTCCTGAATTTCCCTGAGTATTAATTTTAAATTCCATTTATTTTAATGCTGAAGTTCATATCTTGTCTTTAATTGGCAACATAGATCATGTTCAGATTCTTGCTGCAGAATATAACCTTGGCCTCTCTAATGCTTACAAAAATCTAATCTTTTGATCTAATGATCGAAAAGTTGTTATGAAAAATGATATTTTATGAGATTGCCAGAAGGTTATACAGTCCATCCTTCCCCACATCAGTATTTTTTAAACTGTATTTCTCAGAATATCAATTATGATAGATATTAATACGTTTCATGGAAAAGAAAAAAGAGTTTTGGAAGTCAAGTTTCAAATGTCAGTATGCAACATCAGTCATAAGAATATAATATGCAATACACCCAAAATTATTTGAAATATTTTTTGGGGTGGCTACCTATTAATATCTCAAAAAATTATTATTCTACTATTTTTGGAATTTGCCCATCTGAGATAGTCTAAATTGATCCCTGAATCAGGTCGCACCATAAGAGAACTGAGCAATTAGACAGCATTTTTCAAACTCCTAGTTTATTTATTCTTACTAATTTGCATTTTGGCATTATGACTTCACCTTGTACTATAATAAGTAGCCTGGAGAAACTGTGCTGCTACTAAATTGCTGATTGAATTGAAAATATATTTTGGGTTTTGTTTGAGTACAAATCTGAAAACAAAAACATTTTAACTCTTTTGCAGCTGGCAAGGAGACAATCTGTTAATTATAACTAATGATGAATCCTTTCTTTATTTTACTACTGGTTTAACCCCAATAGTTATATTGTTCTTTAGTGGGAATCACAATGATTATGAGTAGGGGATAATTCTGATAGAAAGTGAGTGGAGTTTAATAATACTAATGAATCTGTCTCATAAAACATAATTTCACACAATAAAGTACTGTAGATCTGAAATGCAAATAATGTTTTGTTGAGAAATTCTCTATCCACTAAGAAGCTTATAGTCAAACTTATCACATACCTCTAAAATATGATCAAATCTGGAGTTCCTGTTGTGGCTCAGTGTGTTAAGAACCTGACATAGTATCCGTGAGGATTCCTGGCCTCACTCAGTGGGTTAAGTGTTGCTGCAAACTATGGCATAAGTCACAGATGTGGCTTGGATCCTGTGTTGCTGTGATTGTGGCCTAGGCTGTCAGCTGCAGCTTCAATTTGACCCCTAGCCTGGGAACATCCATATGCTGCAGATGGGGCCATAAAAAGAAAAAAGTAAAATAAAATGAAATATGGTCAAATCTTATGATTACTGAGACCATACAATTTATCATCCAAACTTGACTCTAAAATATAAAGAGAAAAGCAAAGGAAAAGAATATCCAAAACAAGTATGAAGAAAAGGATAAGGTACAGAAACACTTCCAGATACCAACTTACTTTAAAGCAATCGTAATATAACTATGTAGTAGAGACACAGCTATAATTAAAACCATGTGTTAGTAAACGATATAAAGACAACTCAATCCATAAAACAGAGTTTAGAAACAGATATGTGTGTATGGAAATGTGATATATGACAGCAATGACATTACAGATGAGAAAGGATTATTATTCTCTAATTCGTACTAGGAAAATTGGTTATCCATAAGAAAAACTAAAATACAATTGGACCTAGTAGTATGTTGGAACTAAATCAAACCGACCAATTGCTAAATAACCAAGAATTTCACAACAGTATTGTTACTAGTAGATGGGAATCAGCTATGGTGGAAGTATATAGACTGGAAATTCCCAAATAGTTCATATCCAGGCTTTTTTCTCCCTCTAGAGAACCAATTTACCATCACATCATTGATTGAATTTTTAACTTAGAGCATACACAAAAGTCAGTTCCAAGTGTTAACAGCAAAATGTTAAAAGTAAAAGGAAATACAAAGAGAAAAATATCTGTAAAGTCCTGGTACTAGTAAGGAGTTCCCAACAAAAAAAAAAACCATGTAGTTTAAGGATCAAGTGTGTTAAATTTGACTACATTATAATAAATTTTAAAACCACACTGAGCTGACATCAAAGAACACCATAAAAAAAGTGAAAGAATGAGCCCAGACTGGAGGATGTAATTGCTACACACATAACAAAGAATTTGTATCCAAAAATATATCAAAACAATCTACAAATCAATAACGACTAGATCAGAGTTCCCATTGTGGTTCAGCGGGTTAAGGACCAGACATTGTCTCTGTGAAGATGTGGGTTCTATCTCTGGCCTAGCTCAGTGGGTTAGGATCTCTTCTACTTGAACATTACTCCTTTTTAATCAGATTTGATTGATTTTCTGATTTTCCATAATTGTGGAGTCCCCAAAATGTCTTCCCAAGGATTGTGATAAAACAAACTTGTTTAGTTTCTGATCTTAATGGTGAAGATATCACTTTATTATTGGATTACATACAAGAGGTCAATCTCATATACATTACTGTAATCCTGCCAGAGGAAGAGACATGGCTCTAAGATCAGAAATTGCAACTGAAGAGAAGATCTCTAAATGGTCTCAAGATTAAATGCTATCTGGGAGTTCTCATTATGGCTCAGTGGGCTACTAGCCCAGATAGTATCCATGAGAATGTGGGTTTGATCCCTGGCCTCGATCAGTGCATTAAGGATCTGGTGATGCTGCAAGCTGTGATGTATGTCACAGAAGCTGCTCAGATTCCATGTTGCCGTGGCTGTGGCATAAGCTGGCAGCTGTAGCTGTGAAAGCTTTGATTCGACCCGTAGCCTGAGAACTTCCGTATGCCACAACTGAGGCCCTGAAAAGCAAAAAAAAAAAAAAAAATTAAATGCTATCTGGATCTCGCTCATAAAAATGTCAAGAAGTCTGGGAAGTAAGCTTCCATGCTATGGGACACAATATTATATCCTTCCCAAAGAAATAGACCAGAAAATGTTAGATGACCTGGGGAAATTATCTGAGAATTTGAATTAGCCTTTTGGGTAATATTATGTATAGTCTAGGTTGGCAAGCCACAAAAGCTAATTAGTTGTGGTTGGAACAAAACTAGCTTGTATTGGGAGTTCCCATCCTGATGCAGTGGAATCAAATCTGACTAAGAACCATGAGGTTTGAGGTTCGATCCCTGGCCTCACTCGGTGGGTTAAGGATCCAGTGTTGCCATGAGCGGCAGTATAGGTCACAGATGCGGCTCGGATCTGATGTTTCTGTGGCTGTGGCATAGGCCGGCAGCTACAGCTCCGATTAGACCCCTAGCCTGGAAACCCCCATATGCTACGGGTGCGGCCCTAAAAAGTCAAAAAAAGACCCAAAAAATTAGCTTGTATTGATAATCTACAATGTGCCACACCTGGTGCTATCACTTATAAGACTATGTGATGTTATTTAACCCTCACAACTCTTTAGGATTGCTACACTATTAACAAGGATACTGAGATTCTGAGGAGTCAAGGGTCTTACAAAAGATATTTTAACAACTTATACTGAAAACAGAATTCAAAATGCAGAATTTGGAAGGACAAGTGTGTAGAGACAACCTCAATAACCAAAGTGAGAAGGCAAAAACTAAGTCAGTGGCTTCTCCACACCTGAGGATTCTTCCAGAGTTAAATTTTTTTGGTTCCACATTAAGGCCTCTTGTAACTTTACAACATTTCTCTTTGGTTATCTTTCTCAATCCTGTGTCTTTAAGTATAACTGCAATGTGAATTACTTTAAATTTTGTATCTCAGTAACTATTGGTTTTTTAAGCTTGCTTTCTCTCCCTCTCCCCCCTCCCCCCTTTCTTTCTTAAGGGCTGTATGGCATGGCATAGGGGAGTTCCCAAGCTATGTGTTGAATCAGAGCTGCAGCTGAAGCCTATGCCACAGCCACACCAGATCTGAGCTGCATTTTGTGGCAACACTGGATCCTTAATCCACTGAGTGAGGCCAGGGATCAAATCCACAGCTTCATGGATACTAGCCAGGTTCTTAACCCACTGAACCACAGCAGGAACTCCTCCTTGCATTTTCAACTGCTAAGTGATAACATTTCAGAGACTTCAAGTTCAGCAAGTCCAACCTAAATGCATTATTTTTTATCCAGTCCCATTCCTTCCTTTTTACTATCACTTGATGGTCGCAGTTCTCTCAGATTCCTAGGTATTACATAGGCTTCACCCACCCAATTTTGGTAATTTTATAAGATGCTGTCCCATTATTAGTTATGACACTATTTCAAATTTATTTCTGTGTGCCAAACTCTTCTCTCAGAATATCTTCAGGGACTAATCACTATAAAAATAACTAGAACTTTTCATGATCACATTCCCTGGAGATGTCCATTACAATCTGTGGACAAGGGTTCCAAATGTCTCTTCAAACGCTGGGACAGTCAATAATGTCTGTAATATATTCGAGCATTTATTAGCACGTCTTATCTAATTAAAACATTTTGAACTTGCAGACTTCTTGTAACACATTAATCGGACAAGTTAAAATGTGTTGTCAACTGCAAACAGCAATACAAAAAAAATTGGAAGTACGCCCAAAAAATGAGTAGAACTATCCCAATAAAACCTGACCTAGGCAGTGGGCTTCAGGAATAATTTAAGAATGTAAGGGCCGAAGCAGGAGGAATGCAAAAGTGGAAAAAAGACCTGCTTGTGGCCTGCTGAATTAGAAAAGCTTGCCGTAAAGCAGAAATCTGCGGTTCCCAGGCCCGCGCATGCGCAACTGCGACTCGAAGCCTCCCACCCCACCGACGCCTTGAAGGAAGTGACGTAAAGCTAGGGGCGGGGTGAGCTCTGCGCCGGAAGTCGTTTGTAGTTAGTAAATAAGCCCAGACAGACGAGACACTGTCTCCATCTTGTTGGCATCTGCCGCTCCTGCGGCGTTTTGGAGATGGGGAGCGTCTTGGGACTCTGCTCCATGGCGAGCTGGGTAAGGTGATTTTTTAGGAGACTTCGGGGTGCTGGCGTGAGGGACAAAAGAGAAAGGCACCCGAGCGGGGCTGGGTGAGGCCCGGCGCCACCGTTTTACTCCACCCAACAGGGAGTGCCTTGCTTCCCCATTTTTATCCTGTTACTCCGATTCAGCTTCTGGGCCCTGAGTGTTTTGAAGAGCTGACCCGGGTGGCCGTGAGGAGCAGTGGAGATGGAAAGATGACCCCGCTAGGAGAAGTGAAGCAGAGAGCTAATAGTCTCCCTCCCCCAACCAGTCTTTGGTGAAAGTAGCTCCCTGTTCTTCTTGGCCCCCTTTGTCGTTTTTTATGTCTGCCTAGGCCATTTCTAAAAAGGTCTTAGGCCCCTTGTTTCTGTGGAGTACCTCATCTCTCCTCGTCATCTCTTTCCAGCGACCACAGACTGCAGCACTGTCATCCCTGGAGGCATGTCGGCCTCTTTGTTCTGTCTCACAGACTTCAATTAAGTTACACATATGTGGGGCACTTTGACAGTAATATTGATGTCGTTGTATCCTTTTAAAATAGTCCTAGCTCTACGACAGGGTCATAGAAAATTACTATATGTACTTCTCTAGTAATTTATGTATCTGAAAAACCTAGTCAGTTCTGTGGTATTAAATACCTGTTTGTTTTTTTGACATTAAAGGTGCTTGCGGAATTTGACATCTGAAGTTTAATTAGATGTACGTTGCATTTTGATTGGTTAATGTTAGAGTGAAACCATTTTTCATCATAGTGACAAGATTTGATTCAAGTGGTACAGATAAACTTGAGTTTGATATAACCACTTACCTGCCTCCCAATAGACAAAAATTGACGTTACAGTTAATAAAGATATTTGTAATTTCAGGCGAGATATTTAGGTTTAAATCATATTTCTTTAATCTGTGGTTTCTATATTCCACTTCTAACAATTGCTGGTCTGACTTCCCAAATGATTCCCCCATATACGTTAGCATTTTTATTGTTTTACATACCTTGCCTCTTTTCAATAAATTCTTGATATAGCTTGAACTATGAATGTTAATTTTTAATAGAATAATGCATAGTGGTCGTTAGTCCAGCCTAGGTCATTGTCTTAATTCTGTGGTATTTTTTGTTATAGTTGGGCATGGATAGCCGTTATATTTCTCTTTTTTTCTTTGAAAGCTGGTTTATTTTTATCTCAATGAGGAGGTAGAGAATCTACTTGGATGCTTTGACTGTTTTATACACAGGTATATTTAGTGTAATAAATAGAATGAATTACAAAATGTAAATGATTATTATAAAATTGTTTTATTTTAATTTGGGGGGGAGAAGGAAAATGTGTAGTTCGATTTGTAAAGTCAGATTCTGTCCACCTGTCAAGTAGGCATGTTCTTTGTATATAGTAAAAATTTGAAAGAGATACATGTTTTCCATTTTGTTCTCAATTTCTAGGTCAGTGATGATCAATCTTTTTAACCTTAAGGACAATTATGGTTAAAAACAAGATTTTAGGGGTTTTTAAAAATATGTTTGTGTTTTAAATTGGAAAGAAAATAGTCTTAGTAAACAATATGGGAAAAATTATATTCCTGTTAACATTTTTGCTACTTAGTTCTCTACATCTACTGACTAAAAAAAAAGTGATAAAATTGACACTGTCTTTTAATATCAAGGTGTATTGGGAAGATAGTAACAAAGTGGTGGTTTTCATTATCTTCAAGTAATTAGATCCTCTGGTAGCTGGCCTAGACGGCTAAGGCTGCTCATCCTGGTTATAGATTATTGTGGCCAATATAGGAATTGACTCTGTAGTAGGCAATTCTAGTCATTTTTTTCTCCTTTCTTGCCTGGTGCCTCTGTCTTTATTGCCGAATTGTTCAATTTTAGTGTAGTCTGATAACAATTAAAAGGAAATATGCCTTTTATTTTACAAATCCATTTCTTGCAGTCTTAATCAATATGCTCATTTACTTAGAAGTTTTGACAAATTTCAAATTTAGTCAAATATTCAAAATATTCAAGTCATTAAATTAGATCAGTTAAGCCAGAATTAAAAGGAATTAACTTCTTTTACTCAAGTTTCTTTAGACTTAATCAATTTTTGTAAACATTTTTTATAAAACTGTAGAGAATGCCTGCACTTTGAAAAAAAGTATAAAAAAATTGCATGTAATAACTTTTGTGTAGAGATTGGAGTATTAATTTTTTTCTTTTATTTTGTGTGTGTGTGTTTTCTGTTAAGTGACCTAGAATTAGATTGATCATAATCTTTGGTTCATTTGACTGGTGGTTACTTTAAGCATTATTTATAAACGTCTGTGGGCCTCCTGCCTAATTCTGTGACTATATTACCAGCAGTTTATGCTTAATTAAGTGTTTTTCCCCACCGGAATTTTATAACTGTTAGTGAACAGAGTTGATTTTTTGTATACAACAACTCTCATTTTTTTTGCCCAAGATATTTAATATAGTTAAGTGAAAAGAAAGAACTTGTAATTCCTGACTGCCTGTTTTTTTGCACTTTCTGCTAGATTTTTATTTTTTAGTACAATGACTTGTTTTTGTAGAAATGATTCATAGTTGCTATGAATAGTCAAGCATTGCAGAGTACAAAATGCAAATGTCACCAAGAAAATCCCACTACTAACGACATTCCTTTTTTCTCAATGCATACATACAAATAGATGAATGGACAGAAATACTTTTTAGAAGAATGGTAGCATTTTAAGAGTGTACTTTTAAACAAAGCATTAAGTGTATTTAATTTAACAAAATAAAAATAAAATTAAGAATTGCTGAGTGTTAAGTAATGTTTCTTCGTCGGGAGAGGTTCCTGAAAAGATTTCTCTAAGGAGATGTTTCTATAGCAGTGGTTCTCAGCTAGGCATGATTTTGCCCCCAGCGGACACTTGGCCGTGTCTGCAGATAGTTTTCATCATCCCAGGTAATAGCATCTGATGGGTAAAGGCTAAGGATATTGCTAAATATTTTACAATACACAGGATAGCCCTCAATAACAAAGAATTATTTGACCACAAATGTCAGTGGCTGTAATTCCACAGTTGTTTAATCTTAGAACTAAACCTGTCATTCCTAAAGCGTCACTAGACCCTCACACTAGGAGACATATGGGAATGATAGTAAGTCTTTGGCCTTACAATTACTAGGGCCCACATTCTGTTTTAACATGCCCTCCTGGTGATTCTGGTGGATACTGTAGTTCTAAAACCACTGTCCTACACTTAAATGGATTCAGGGCTCAGAACACTCTTTTTTTTGCCATGGGTTTTCTTCTCACTAGATTTTTCTTTTTTTAATGTGGTCTCATAATTGACCAGATTTGGTTATCTAACGGATTTTTTCAAAAAGGATTCATGGGTGCTGAAATCCCTGAATTTTTTCATATTTAAAAGTGCTTCTTACATTCTTGAGAGACACTGTGGACTGGTATAATGATATACACATTTCCTTCAGAACTTTGTGTTTATTTCTGTAGATCGTGTTCTATCTTACCCTGCCTTCATAGCCACCCCCTTCCAACACCTCTGATATATGCAATTGACTTACTTCTTCTGCCAGGGTATCTGAAGAGTTTTATGTATCTTTGAAATTAATTAACCAAGTGTGTCTGACTTTAAATCTTTTGTCACTTTTTTTTTTTCAGGAAAATGGTGTTCTTTTGAAAATGCAGATTTATTTCTTCAAGGAAATTCTTACTGTATTATGTCTTCGCATGTCCTTATTTTATTTTATTTATTTAGAGGATTCTCTATTTTAAGGACATGAATTATGAATTACTTTTATGTTGTATTATTTTTGTTTTGCTTCCATATTATTTCTCCTATATTTTTGTCATTTTTTAGTTGATGGAATTTATGTAAAATTCATACTTTGTAGTACTTGATTCTGTGAGTTTTGACCAGTCGTGTGGCTGTGCAGAACATTTATCACCTTAAAAAATTCTGCCATTCTTATCCTGGACAGTCCCTGTTTTTTTAGAGTTATGCCTTTCCAAAATATCATGGACTCATACAGCATATAGCTTTTAGAGCCTAGCTTCCTTTATTTGCTATAGTTCATTTGAAAATCATTCACATTGTGGTGTGTATTGTCTTCCAACTTTTTTCTTCTTTTGTGTGGTCTTTTGTTTCTTTGTATAAACGTTAGAATTAGTTTGTTAATATTCACACAGTAGCTTTCAGGGATTTTGATTGGAATTGCATATTGAGTCTGTAAATCAAGTTTGAGGAATTGACATCTTTGACAGTTATTGTCTTAATCTGTAAACCTGGAATATCTGTGTAGTTCTTTGATTTTGCTCATCAGAGTTTTGTGATTTTCATGATATGAATTTTGTACATACTTTGTTAGATTAATACTAAGTATTTTGTGGTTTTAGATGCTAATATAAATGGTATTGTGTTATTTCACATTCCACTTTTTCCTTACTAATGTATAGGAAAACAATTGACTTTTGTACATTAACTTTGTATTCTGCAACCTTGCTATAATCGCATATCAGCTCCAGGAAGTTTTTTGCTGCTGTTGGTTCTTCTGCGTTTTCTACATAGGTAAAAATGTCATCTGTGAACGCAGACAATTTTATTTTTTCCCCCAATATGTATACTTTTTATTTCCTTCTCTTCTGTTATTGCATTCTGGACTTTCCAGTAAAGTGTTGAAGAGGAGTGGTGCAAGGGAATATCTTTGGCTGATTTTAATGGGAAAGCTTCTAGTTTCTCACCATTAAGTATGGTGTTAGCAGTAATGTCTTGATGATATTCTTTACCAAATTGGGGAAATTCTCTATTCCTAGTTTGAGAGTTTTTATTGTGAATGAGTATCGGGCTTTATCAGATGCATTTTCTGTATTTAAAATGAGGTCATAAGATTTTTTTCTTATTTTATCCTCTTGATGTGATGGATTGCATTAATGGATTTCTGAATGTTAAACCAGTCTTGCATTTCTGGGATAAATCCCACTTGGTTGTGGTTTGTAATTCTTTCTGTACATTGTTGGATTTGATATGCAGATTTATGCCTCTTTATTCATGAGAGTGATTAATCTGTGGTTTTATTTTCTTATAATTTATTTGTCTAATATGTTATTAGAGTAACACTGGTCTCAGAGAATGAGTTGGGAAGTATTCCAACTACTTCTATTCTCTGAATGTAGAGAATTGATAACATTTTTCTTCAAATATTCAGTAGAATTCACCAGTGAATCTGTCTGGGCCTGGTGCTTTCTGTTTTGGAAGTCTATAATGATGGATTGAGTTTCTTTAATAGATAGAGCCCTATTCAGATTGTCTATTTCTTGTGAGAGTTTTGGCAGCATATGCTACTCTGCTTTCACTTAGTGTTAGCCTGGTGTGTATTTCTCCATCCACCTACTTTTTTTTCTTTTTTCTTTTTTCCTTTTTTGGGGCCTCACCTGTGGCATATGGAAGTTACCCAGGCTAGGGGTCAAATTGGAACACAGCTGTGGTCTACACCACAGCAACACAGGATCCAAGCCTCACTTGCGGCCTATACCACATCTTGAGGTTATGCCAGATCCTTAACCCACTGAGTGAGACTAGGGATTGAACCCACATCCTCATGGACACTATGTTGGGTTCTTAACCTGCTGAGCCCCAATGGAAACTCCTCCATCCATTTACTTTTATTCTGTATATGTCTATATTTAAAGTGGGTTTCTTATGGGCACTATAATTGGGTTTTGTTTTTGTATCCACCCTTGACAGTCTCTGTCTTCTATTTGATACATTTATATCATTAATATAATCTTCAAAGTGATTATTGATGGATTTGGATTATTATTTATCATATTTGTTACTGTTGTTTTTGTTATTGTTGCCCTTGTTCTTTCTCTTAGTGTGTGTGGTTTTAAATTGAGCATTGTATATGATTCCATTTTCTCTCCTTTCTTAGCATAGCAGTTGAGCTTTTTTTACATTTTGTAAAATTTTGTTTATTTTTGAGTTGTTGCCCTATTTATTAGTCCATTTGGGGTGCTGTTTACATATCTAGTCATGGCATGTAAACAACAGACATTTTTTTCAGTTCTAGAGGCAGGTAGTCTGAAGTTAGGGTGCTGGCATGGTTATCTTCTGTGTCTGGTGAAGGCTCTCTTTGAGGTTGCAGACTGCCACCTTCTCACTGTGTCTTTGCATGGTAGGAGTGAGGAGCTCTCTAGGGCCTCCTTTATAAGAGCACTAGTCTTATTCACAAGAGCTCTGCCTTTTTGACCTAATTCTTCCCAAAGGCCCTACCTCCTAACATCATCATCTTGTGCAATAGATTTTTCAGTATATGAATTTCAATCTATAACACCCTAGAATTTGCATTACATGTTTGCAACTAATCTGCTTTCAAGTAACAGTACACCACTATACTACACACTTCAGTATAGTGCTGTACCACTTTATGAATAGCATTTATACCTTGTAATAACAAAAAAATCCTAATTCCTCCCTCCTGTCTCTACTGCATTACTATCATTCATTTTACATACATATATACTTATGTATGTGTGTGTATATGTATACATACACAAGTATATTTATGAGCATAACGTGCATATGTAATTAAATACATCATTGCTCTCATTAGAAGCAAGCCTGTGTTAACTAAGTACATTTTTATTTTACTTTCACTTATTCTGTGTTCTTTCCCATTTTATGTAGATTAGAGTTATGATCTGTATTATTTTTCCTTGTCGCTAAAGAACTTGAACATTTCTTGCAAGACAGGTCTATAGTTTGGCAAGAAATTCCTTCAGTTTTTGTTTGAGAAAGTATTTTTCCTCACTTTTTGAAGGATAATATGCAGAGTACAGAACTCTAGATTGGTGGGCTTTTTTCTCTCAACATTTAAAATATTTCACTTCACTCTCTTGGTTGCTTCACTACATCTTACTTGGATGTAGTTCTTTCCTTGTTTTTGTATAAATAAGGCTGGCTTCTTTCAGAATTTTTTCTTTATTTTGATTTTCTGTAGTTTGAAAGTGATATACATAGCTGTAGGGGTTTTCTTCTATAAATGTTTTTTGTTTGTTTTTTTTTAGGGGAGGTGGGTTGAGGTTTATGACTGATGTTAATTTAGGAAAATTCTGCCTTTTTTTCAGGTATTTCTTCTGTTCCTTTCTCTCTTCTCATTCTGGTATTTCCATTTATTATGCCTTTTGTAGTTGTCTCAGTCCTTGGATATTCTGTTGAATGGAATATCAGTCTTTATTTTCTTGGCTTTTCAGTTTGGGAAATTTCTGTTGAGATAGCCTCAAGCTCAAAAAGTATTTCCTTAGCCATGTCTGCATTCTGCATTCTTCATTTCTGTGGCAGTGTTTTTTTATATTTGGTATTTTATTGGAGGGGGCAGGTTCTCTCTTAGAATTTCCATCTCTCTGTTTCTTGCATGCTGTCTTCTTTATCCATTAGAACTCTTAACATATTAGTTATAATTGCTTTATATTTTTGATAAATTCAACATCCCTGTCATGTCTGATTTTGATTCCTGCTCTCTCTCTTCAAATTGTGTTTTTTGCTTTTTTTTATGGCATGTAATTTTTTTCTTGATAGCCAGACATTATGTACCAGATAAAAGGAATTGCTATGAAAAGACTTTTAATCATGTCATGGTGAGGTGTGGGGGAAGGAGAAACATTCCATCATTCTCTGATTAGGGCTTAGTCTTTTAATAAGCCTGTGAACTTCACAGTGGTTTCTCAGTATTTTCCTCTTTGCTTAGGTGGGAGAGAATAGCTAGAATATGTTGGATTTGAGTATTTCTCTTCTCTTTGGTTATTTATCCTCTCATAATACCCAAGTTAGGATTTATTTAATTAGTTTCTTCTTAAGTCAGGTGTAAGAACAGAGTGCTGTAGTATATTTTAAAATGGGAGCTCCCTCAGTGGTACAATGGGTTAAGAGCCTGACTGCAGCAGCATAGGTCACAGCTGTCGCTCAGGTTCAGTCCCTGACCTGGGAACTTCCATATGCCATGGGTGCATCCATAAAAAAATAATGATAATAAAATGGTTCCTTTTCCCCTTTGCTGCAAGAAGCATGAGGAAATTTTTCTCTCGTTTTTACTGTGAGAATCTGGTTGAACTCCTAGGGGGAAGGTTCACAGAATTATGGGGGCCTTTCTATAATTGGGTTTTCCTTTAGTTTTTAAACTCTCAGACTTGTCCACAGTAAGCCTCCAGCAATTCTTCAGATTATCCTACCTGCACACTGGTTCCCAGATCAGTTTCTGCCTGTGGCCTTTCTGCTCTAGTAAGCCATGACTCCCTGTATTCATTCACCTGTCTGTCTCTTCAGTCTTGGGACAGTGACTTAACTCTGTGTTCTCCCCTAGCTCATGAATCCTAGAAGAGTTGTTGACTCTTTTAGTCTGTTTGGCTTTTTACTTATTGGGATGGAGTAGCGGTTTCTGTACTCCCTACCTATGGAAATGGAAACTGAATAAATATTTCTTATATTGTTGATTGGACTTGACGAGATGTTAAAGTCTTTTTTATTAATGTTCATAGAGGATATTGGTATGTTGTTTTCTTATGATGTCTTTGGATTTAGTATCAGTGTTTTGCCTCTTCAGTTTTCCAGAAGAATTTGTGTAGAGTTGATATGACTTATTCTTTAAATGTTTAATAGAATTCACTAGTGAAGCCATCTGTGCCTGGGAAGGTTTTTAACTATAGATTTCTTTAATAGATGTGGGGCTGTTCATCTTATGTATTTCTCATTGAATGATTTTTAGTAGTTTGGATTTTCATGGAGTTTGTCCATTTATTCTAAGTTGTTGAATTATTGAATAAAATTGCTCATACATTTATTCTAGTATAGCCACTTAATGATTATACAGTTTTCCTTTAAACACTGTGTTAGGTGAATTCCAAAAATGTGATTTTTTTTTTTGGTTCTAATTTCCTTTTTGATATCTCCTGCCTGTGGGTTAATTAGCCCACATTCTTTATTCCAGAGATCTCTTTTTGTTACTAATCAGAATTTAATTCTGGAGTTCCCATTGTGGCGCAGCAGAAACAAATCTAACTAGAAACCATGAGGTTGTGGGTTTGATACTTGGCCTCACTCAGTGGGTTAAGGATCCAGCATTGCTGTGAGCTGTGGTGTAGGTTGCAGATGCAGCTCAGATCTGACATTGCTGTGGTTGTGGTGTAGGCCGGCAGCTCTAGCTCTAATTAGACCCCTAGGCTGGGTACCTCCATGTGCCGTGAGTGCGGCCATAAAAAGCAAAAGTAAATAAATAAGTAAATAAATAAAAAATAATTCTAAATTCTATATGTATGATTTGAATTATTGAATTATTTATTTTACATTTATTGAGATTTGCTTTATGACTCAGAAGGTGACCTGTTTTGGTTAATTGTTCTGTGTATTTTTGAAGACGATTTTTACTCTGCTTTGGTTAGATAGACTGTACCCTAAATGTCAGGTTGATTGAAAATGTTCCAAGTTTTCTATATAGTCATTGATTTTTGTTCTTCTGTTTCAGTTAATGAGAACAGAAATGTGGATTTGTTTGTTGCTCTTTTCCGTTTCTTTAATCTTTCCTTGATGCATTTGAAATTCTCTTTCAGATGCATAAATATACATCTCTGAATATTCCGCCATCTCCTTGTATGTCCTTTTTTCATTATGACATGGCTCTCCTTACCCTGGTAGAATTTTTTGCTCTGAAATCTACTTTGTCTGATAATGCTGTAGCTTGATGCGTATTTTCTTTTCTTTTCTTTTAATTTTAACCACTTGTTGTCTTTAAGTGGGTTTCTTACAGAAAAGATAGTTAAATCTTAATCTTTTATTCAGTCTGAAAATCTCTGCCTTTTAATTGGGAGTATTTCGTCCATTTATACTTACTGTGATTATTGATTATGTTTGGGCTTAAATCAACTATCTATTTCCTTTTTATCCTACCTATTCATTGTCCCTTTTCCCTAGTTTTTGCCTTATTTTGGATTAATTGGCCATTTTTTACTATTCTGTTATGTATGTTTTGGCTTACTAGCTGTATTTCTTTGTTTTACTTACCGAGTCCTTTGTTCATTTCTTTTGTGTAGATCCACATGTCTGTCTGGTGTAACCTTCCTTCTGCTTGAAAGCTTTCCTTCAACATTTCTGACAGCTTAAGTTTGTTAGCTTTGAATTCTTTTCTCTATGCCTACAGATGTCTTTATTTTGCCTTAATTGTTTTTGTTTTTGTTTTTTGGCCACACCCACTACCTCTGTAAGTAACTGGGCCAGGGATCAATTCTGAGCTGCCTCTGTGACCTACGCCACAGCTGCAGCAATGATGGATCTTTAACCTACTGTTCCACAGCAGGAACTCTGAAAGATATTCTTGCTGACTCTAAACTTCCATGTTTACAGTTTTTTTCATTCAGTACTGACTTTAGGCTTGCAACGTTTTTTTATTAGAAGTCTGATATCTTTCTTTGTTCCTCTTTATAGAATATGCCTTTATTTTTCTGCCTCCTTTTAAGAGTTTTCTGTTTATCAATGTTTTTAAGCAGTTTGATTACGATGTGACTTGGCATATAGTTTTCATTACATTTATTTTCGTGGGCTTTTGAGTTTGTTGGGTCCATGAGTTTATGGTTTCCATTGAATTGGGAACATTTTTGCAATTATTTCCTCAAAAAGACTCTCCTGTCTCTTCTTTCCTTCAGGAGCCCCAGTTTCAGGTGCATTAGGCTGTTTGAAGTTTTCTCACAAGACTAATCCTGCTACTTTTGTTCTAGTCTTTATATCTTTTTCATTTTGTGTCATTTCTTTTGCTATATCTTCAGTTTCATTGGTCTTTTCTGCAGTGTCTTATCAAACATTTTTTCCAGGCACCTTCTTCTCCAGAAGTTTGATATAGAGCTTTTAAGTTGTCTTTCACATCTTTCCTCAATACATTGTGTTTTTTTCTACTTGAGCAAAGTATAGTTACAGTAACATTAGAGTGCCATTATTTATAATTGAATTCAGTCATCTGTGTAATTTCTAGGTTGGTTTTGATTTATTGACTTTTCATTATAGCTTCTTGGCATGCCTAACAATTTATTAGCTGTCAGATATTGTAAATGTTACCGTGACTGATGCTAAATGTCTTGTACTTTTAAAAAATATTCTTGGGTCCTTTCTTAGACATAGGTGAGTTATTTGAAGAGAATTTGATCCTTTCAGTGTTTGCTTTTAGTCTTTGTTGAGACTGGAGTGGCCCTTAGCCTTATGGCTAATTCCCCCCCACCCGTCCCCGATACTGTGTAATAATAGCCCTGTAACTCTACTCAGGGCCTCATGATTATAAAGTTTTTCCACTCTGCCTAGTAATACCAACCCCCACTCAGCTCCTCCCCCTGCACACATACACCCTTCCCCCACCCCGAGTAATTTAAAATGTATGTACTGATCAAGACACAAGTTGAAGCCTTTCAGACCTTTGGGGTATCTGAGAAATCTCAAACATTTATGAATTCATTAGCATGATTTCTGGGGATTAAAAGGCAGAAGTTGTACATCAGCTAATTATGAATATTCCATTTCTTTTTTCAGCTAAACCTTAGTTGCTGCTGCTGGTGTTTTTTGTTCCTTTGTTGTTTTAACTGAGTATTCATTTTGCAAGTTTCATAGTTTATAGAGAATATATATGTGAACCAAATCTCTTGGTAATTAACTTCTTCAGTCCTTTCTTTGTTGACTAGATAGAATGTAAATTTTTCACTGTATCATTTTAAACTATACTGATTTTTAATGTTCGTTTCTCCAGATACCGTGTTTGTGTGGCAGTGCCCCGTGTTTGCTGTGCCGATGCTGTCCTAGTGGAAACAACTCCACTGTAACTAGGTTGATCTATGCCCTTTTTTTGCTCGTTGGAGTGTGTGTAGCTTGTGTAATGTTGATACCAGGAATGGAAGAACAACTGAATAAGGTTAGTCTTTTTTTTTTTTTTAAGCAAGTAACTGAACCTTTAGTGTATATGTATACATAACACTACTTGTTGTATATTGGAAACAGGGTGCTGTACGAAGTAAGATAACAGTTAATTCCAATTTTCATAGCTCATAATCCTTTAGAAAAGACAAACAATAAAAGCAATTTATAAAATTCTGTAATAGTGGTACTAAGAGGAAATAAGTAATTCTAACCAGGGAAATATCAGAATCACTGTGGGTCTCGTGGAAAAAGGGACATTGTAAGAATAAGGATAACTTTTGTATGAAGAGATTGAAAAATAGAGAATGAGAATAAAAGCTTTTTGAGGGGAGTATGTATGCTTTAGAAAGATTTATCTGGTGATTAAGATAGAAAGCAAGAAGTTAAAAGTGTGGAGGCTATTGGAATGGTGTAATCAGGAAGTGCATAGAGAGCCTGAAATAGATTCTCTGAAGGTAGAATTTGACTGAATCTGGATTTAACCATTGGCAGTGATAGAATAACAAGGTTCTGATCCTGGATACCTGAGAGGAAACTTGGTAAGTTAGGATTTTTTTTTAAGGTGTTTTATTTTGGAAGAAAAAAAATTTTTTTTTCCAGGAGTCAGATTGTGAAAGGAGATGGGGAAAATAAAGTTTATAATACATTGGTTTAGGGGTTCTGCAGTGTATGTGTGTATATGTGTGTGTATTGAGCAGGAAGTAGAAATATGGGCATGTAACTCAAATCAGGGATAGAGATGAAATTCAAACTGTGGTAGCATATGCTGAAGAAGACTATTGGAGTGAGCAGAGCTAGAACTTTAACAAAAGCTCCTAAGGGGATTGGTGAAGAAAAGGGAACCCCTGAAGGAACTGTGGTTGGGGGGAGGGGGGAAAACCAAGTACTTGTTTCATAGGCCTTAGGAATAGAGTATTAGGAATGAATGTCTTTGGAGTTGGGGAGTTGGGGAGGTAAAAGAGTGTGAGGCTTAAGAAATAGTCTCTGGATTTGACAACCAGTATATGCCTAGTGTCTTGAAAAAGCGGTAGTTTTAGAGTGCTGGAGCTAGAAAAAATGGTAGGAAATTAGATGGTTATCAGGAAATGTATCCAATGGGTATAAACTGCTAATCTGAGGATTTTCATAATGAAGATAGTGCGTCTTAAAGGGAGGCTGAGTTAAAAGAAGGAATCTTTTATGATAGGGAGATTTAATCATTTGAGTACTGAGGATAGTTGTAAGGGATCTATCTAACCATGAGGGAGAATGTGATCAAGAGAAGGCTTATAGAAGTTAGCTTTCCTCCAAGGAAAGGTGAATAACAATAAAATATTTGAGGTTGACAGAGTATTTATGTCAGATGACCTCCATTTTAAACCATAAATGTCTGCTTGGAGTTGGCTTTGGGGTAAGGAAAAATGGTGTAAAATTTCAGAAATTAGGTTATTACAACTGTGAAAGTTGCATTTTACGTGGCCTGTGTAGATACTCAGTTAATGTTATTCAAGTCCTGGGTATAAGCAAAAGACGTGCCAAAAGATGCTCATATAGCTTTGTCATGGATACAGTTGACTGTTGTTATGAATGGTTTAGTTGACAAATGTTCAGATGTTTCTAATTCCCAAATATTTCTGCCTCTCTGCTTTCTGCAGATCATAGAGACTTGCATTTCTTAGAGTGCTTGTGATATTGTAAGACCATGTCTCTAGTACTGGACAGTGAGTTATAAGTGTAATACACATCAGTCTCTACTTGCTGATGTAGGTTTTTTATGGCTTTGTTTTGTTTTTTCTGTCACAACCTGTACATCATTTGAGATGGTGGCTTCTCTCACAGCCTGGATTCTTTAGTTGACTATTTAGAGTCAACCATATATATGCACACGAGCAAGAAATGTAGCCTCCTTTAAACCTCTTGTATTTGGAGGTTGATACCGTGGCAGCTTTACCTAACATAGGTGATTGAATGAAAACTTAATGATGGGAGTTGGCCAGGTGGTGTGCTGCTGTCATGTAAGGGATTAGATAATTAAGGGTGTTAGTGAATACATGTTAAAAGTATGGGTAAGTACATATTGCCATAATGTTAAACTAGGATGGAAGGGTAGAATTTAAGTGAGACCAGGAAAGAGCTTATAGACTGCATAGGAACTAGCAAAAGGAAGTAACAACTCCTTTAGCTTGAGTATAATATTAGGTTCTTGGTTTTAAAGGTATGTGTTACCAGCTGTATTTTGGCATATTGGTTTGCTTTAATGTTTCCTAGAGGCAGTGATACGCTCTGATACATATGAAGAGTGTATCTCCTCTCATTTATTTCACTTAAAAATATTTTTTAAACACTTTCTTTTACTCTGATTCCAGTATGATTTTCTGAAACGGTGATCAGTCTTTTTCAAGATTTTAAATTAAAAATACACCAGCCATTATCAGAAATAATGCTTGTAGAATAAGTGATCAAAACTCAAAACTTTAATAGCATTGGCTTTGAAAAGGTGTCATTGTTCTCTTTAGTATTTAAAAACTGATTTAATTATTCACTGTGTAATTCTTTAAAATTTGATTTTTTTCCTCTTAGACATGTGATTCAGTGTATCACAGTTTTAAAAAACTTAGAATAAGTGCCCAAGTCAAAATAAACATCCACTTTAGGACTGGCATTTGTAGTTTATCCAGTGCTCACTTAAAATGAAAAAAGAGTTAAATTCGTCCTATGAAAATGGTCTATCCTTGATTACGTTTTCAGTGTAAACTAAAACAAACTTCAATTTTCAAAACCTTAAACTGTTCAATTACACAGAATTTTCATTTTTACTTGAAAAAAATTCTAGATCACAAATGCTTGTTTTTGTTTTTCAGATTCCTGGATTTTGTGAGAATGAGAAAGGAGTGGTCCCTTGTAATATTCTGGTTGGCTATAAAGCTGTATACCGTTTGTGCTTTGGATTGGCTATGTTTTATCTTCTCCTCTCTCTACTGATGATCAAAGTAAAGAGCAGCAGTGATCCTAGAGCTGCAGTGCATAATGGGTACGTTTTTTAATAAACTTCAATATAAAGTCTCGATAGCCTCCTCTCAGTAATTTTGAGTCTGTCTGAAAGTTTAAAGTAAAATAAACTTGAACAATCTGCAGAATTATTTTGTTCATGAATGACAAGGTAAGAACATCTTCTTGTCTCTAATAGAGAATGTGTCAGAATTTGGAAATAAAAATATTAACTAGTAGCTGAGTCATTCATAATGCATTATGTTTAATAAATTTAACCCTTGTTAACAACATGGGTTTGGATTGCACAGGTCCACTTCAAGACATATTTGTTTCAACAGTAAATACTATTAGTACTACATAATCCATGATCTGTTGGTTGATTGAATTCATGGATGAGGAACCTCAGATACAGAGGGCTGAGTATAAGTTATAAGTGGATTTTCAGCTGCATAGAGAGTTAGTGCCCCTAACACCACCCAGTATTGTTCAGGTGTCAAACTGTGCTTTCATCCTAAAAAGATTTATCACATTTTGTGACTAATAAGGTGCTCATTCCTCCTCCTCTTCTTAGCTTTTCTTAGGCCAGACTCATGACATAAAACTGAACTTAGTTCCTTAAGTTTTAGTGCAGCCAAAATGAAAAACTTTATTCCTTTGTAGCAAGGTGATTGATTTTCTGAAGGGTTATACCAGACAAATCTAGAAACTTCAGCGTCTTTTTTATCAATTTCCATTAATATAGAGCACTACTTCTGACACTCAGTTTTGAATGGTTTAAATTTTGATGCTGTTTCTGCCCGCCCCCCGTAGATTAAAAAAAAAAAAATGAGTGTCTACTCTTATATGTTGAGTACTTATAGATTTACAGTTGTAATATATTCTTGCATCTTTTGAGTAGTATGTAATGTCCTTTGTCTCTTGTAACCATCTTTGTTTTAAAATCTATTTTGTCTCATATGAGTATTGCTAGTCAAGCTTTCTTTTGATTTCCTTTTGCATGGAATACCTTCTTCCATTCTCTCACCTTCAGTTTGTATAAGTCCCTAGAGCTGAGGTGGATCTCTTGTTGATAGCATATATATAGGTCTTGTTTTTGTGTCCATTCAGCCAGTCTGTGTCTTTCAGCTGATGCATTTAGTCTGTTTACATTTAATGTAGTTATTAATATGTATTCTTATTGCCATTTTGGTAATCATTTTGGATTTTTGTTTGTCTTCTTCCCCTGTTCTCTTTTTTTGTGGCTTGATGACTATATTTAGTGTTGTGTTTAGATTGTTTTTTCTTACTTGTGTGTATCTATTGTAGGTTTTTGGTTTGTGGTTATCATGAGGTTTTGATATAAGAGTCTATATGTAAATATACAAAATTGTTTTAAGTTGTTGGTCTCTTACTAGCAAATGCGTTTCCACTATGCTACGTTTGTACCCGCCTCTGCTCGGACTGCTGGTTTTGGTATCATATTTGTGTGATTTCTTGCCTTTACTATATGTTCACCTTGTCATTTGTAATATTTTTGTTTCTAGTTGTGGCCTTTTCTTTTTCAACTGGAGAAGTTCCTTCAATATTTGTTGCAAAACTGGTTTAGTGGTGCTGAATTCTCTTAGCTTTTGATTGTCTGAAAGCTTTTGATTGTCTGAAAGCTTTTGATTTCGCCTTCAGATCTGAATGAGAGCCCTCTTTGGGTAGAGTGTTCTTGGTTGGAAATTTTTTCTTTCATCACTTAAGTGCCACTGTTGCCTGGCCTGCAGGGTTTCTGCTGAAAAATCAGCTGACAACCTTATTTGGGTTCTCTTGTATGTTATTTTTTCCTTTTCTCTAGCTGTTTTCAGTATTTTCTCATTGTCTTTAATTTTGGTCATTTGATTACTATGTGTCTTGGGGATGTTTCTCCTTGGGATTGCTCTATATGGTATTTGTTCTACTAATGGGATTTGCGTGATTCCTTTCCCATGCTTGGAAAGTTTTTGGCTGTTATCTCTTCATATATTTTCTCCAACCGTGTCTCCCTCTCTTCTTCAGGCACCCATAGAATGTGAATGTTGGTGCATTTAAAAGTTGTCCCAGAGTTCTTTTAGACTGTCCTCATTTCTTTTCATTATTTTTTCTTTATTCTATTTCACATTAGTGATTTCCACCATCTATATTTTTCTGCAGATGACAGGATTTCCTTCTTTTTCATGGCTGAATAATATTCGATTGTGTATATATACTGCAGTTTTTTTATTCATCTGTTGACAGTCACTTAGGTTGTTTTTATGTCTTGCCAATTGTGAATAATTCTGCTGTAACATGGGTATGCAGATATCTTTTCAGTACTCTGAAAAGTCTTCATTTTCTTTAGATATATACTTAGGAGTGGGATTGAGGGAGTGTTTCTTCCATTTTTAAATATCTTGAGGAACCTTCATAGTGTTTTCCATAGTGACTGAACTAGTGTACATTCCCACTAATAGTGCATAAGAGGTACCATTTCACCACGTTCTGACCACCACTTATTATTTGATGTCTTGATAGAGCCATTTTAGTAGCTATGAGGTGGTGATATATCATAATGATTTTGATTAACATTTCTCTAATATTAAGTGATATCAAGCACCTTTTCGTATTTCATATGCTGTTGGCCATTTGTATGCCTTCTTTGAAAAAATATCTATTTAGTTCCTCAGTCCACTTTTAGGTTATTTGCCTTTATTTATTTTCACTATTGAGTTGGATGGTGTTTTTATATGTATTTAAGATTAAGCACTTTTTTGACATGAGGTTTGGAAAATATTTTTCCTATTTTGTAGGTTGTCTTTTCATTGTTCCTTTTGGTGCGCAGAAACTTTTTAGTTTGATATAGTCCCACTTGTTTTATTTTACTTTTTTTAGATGTACTTTTTGGTTTCATTGGAAAGCCAGTGTCAAGGAGCTTCTTCCTTATTTTCATCTTCCTAGACTAGTGTCTTTCTAGTGTCAGATCTTCAATGTTTAAGTCTTTAATTCATTTCAAGTTAATGTTTGTAAGTAGTGTAGGAAAGGCATCCAGTTTCATTTTTCTGTATGTAACTGTCTTTCCCAAGACTGGTGAAGAGACACCATTCTTTCCTCATTGAGTGTTCTTGCTTCTCTTCTCAAATATTAGTTGATCCACAATGCAAGGGTTTATTACTAGGTTCTCTCTATTCTGTTCCATTCATCTGTGTCTATTTTTATGGTAGTACTGCTTTAATTGCTATAGCTTTGTAGAATAATTTGAAATCAGTAAGTGTGGTATTTCCAGCTTTGCTTTTCTTTCTCATTAGTGATTAGATTTTGGAGTCTTTCTTGGTTACATACAAATTTTAGGATTTTTTTTCCTATTTTTGTGTGTATAATTTTTTGGAATTTTTTATGGAGTACTTTAAATCTATAGGTATCTTCTTCAGTTTCTTTTATCAAAGTCTTGTAGTTTTCATTGTGCAAATCTTTCACTTTGGAATTTATTACTCGGTATTTTGTTGTCTTTTGATGCTATTGTGAATGAGATAGTTTTATTTCTTTTACAGATATATTTTGTTGTTAGTGTGACTTTTGTTGTTTTCGTTATGTTGACTTTTGTATCCTGCAATTTTTTGGTTCATTAGTTCCAATAGCTGTTTGGTTTAATCTTGAGAATTTTCTGTATGTAAGATAATATCATCTGCAGATAATGATAGTTTAATTTTTCCTTTCCCATTTGGATGCCTTTTATTTCATTGTCTTACCTAATTGTTTGAGCTAGCCAGAACTATATTGAATAAGAGTGGTAAGAATGGGCACAAGATTAGGTCTTGTTCCTAATCTAGGCGAAAAAATTTCGTACTCACATCATTGAACATGATGATAGCTGTGGATTTTTTATATACAGCCTTTATCATGTGGAGGTATGTTCCTTTATACCCAATGTCTTGAGTGTTTTTGTCATGAAAGGATGTTATATTTTGTGAAATGCTTTTTCTGCATCTATTGAGAGGAAATGTTTTTTTATTTTTCAATTATCCCATTCATTGGTGTGCTTATGTTGAGCCATCTTTACATCCCAAGGATGGATCCCACTTTGGTATGGTGTATAATCTTGTTTAATGTGATGTTGAATTCAGTTTGCTAACATTTTATTGAGGATTTGTGCATCTGTAGTCATTAGGGGAATTAGTCTATAGTTTTCTTTTCTTGTCCTGTCCTTATCTGACGTGGCATCAGGATAATGTTGGCTTGGTAAAGTGACTTTTGTTTTTGTTTTTTTTTTTTGTCTTTTTGCCTTTATGTAGAGCCGCACCTGTGGCATATGGAGGTTCCCAGGCTAGGGGTCTAACAGGAGCTGTAGCCGCCGGCCTTCGCCACAGCCACAGCAACACGGGATCCGAGCCGCGTCTGCAACCTACACCACAACTCACGGCAATGCTGGATCCTTAACCCACTGAGCCATGCCAGGGATCAAAACCGCAACCTCATGGTTCTTAGTCAGATTTGTTAACCACTGAGCCACGAAGGGAACTCCGGTAAAGTGACTTTTGAAGTGTTCCTTCCGCCTTGATTTTTTTTTGGAAGAGTTTGAGAAGGGCTAGCATTAGTTATTATTATTTTTTTAAGTATGCTTGATCCAGAGTATTGTACCAATTTCTGCTGTATGGCAGTGACCCAGTTTTACATATATATAAATTATTTTTCTCATACTATCTTCCATCATGTCTGATCCCCAGAGACTGGATATAGTTCCCTGTGCTATACAGTAGGAACTCATTGCTTATCCATTCTGAATATAATAGTTTGTATCTACCAACCCCAAACTTCCCATCCATCCTGCTGCCTCCCCCACCCCTTAGCAACCACAAATCTGTTCTGTCTGGATTTCTCTTTTAGATGGGTTCGTGTGTGCTGTATTTTAAATTCCACATATAAGTGATATCATACGGTATTTGTCTTTCTCTTTTTGACTTCACTTAGTGTGAGAATCTCTAGTTGCACCTGTGTTGCTGCAAATGGCATTATTTCATTCTTTTTATGGCTGAGTAGTATTTCACTGTAGATATGTACCATGTCCTCTTAATCCATTCATCTATCAGTAGACATTTAGGGTGTTTCCATGTCTTGGATATTGTGAATAATGATTCTATGAACATAAGGGTGCATGTATATTCTTCAGTGAATGTTATGTCTAGATATTTGCCCAGGAATGGTTTTACTGGGCCATACAATAGTTCTGTATTTAGTTTTCTGAGGAATCTCCATATTGTTTTGCATAATGGTTGTACCAATTTACATTCCCACCAACAGTGTAGGAAGGTTCCCTTTTCTCCACACCTTCTCCAGCATTTGTTATTTGTAGATTTATTAATGCTGGTCATTCTGACTGGTGTGAGATGGTACCTCACTGTAGTTTTGATTTCCATTTCTCATATTCATGTAAGCATTTTTTCATGTGTCTTTTTCATATTTGCAGAGATTTTCACCCATTTTGTGGGTTATCTTTTTTTTTTAAGGTTTCCTTTGCTATGCAAAAGCTTTTGAGTTTAATTAGATCCCATTGGCTTATTTTTGTTTTTATTGCTATTATTCTAGAAGGTGGATCAGACAAGATGTTGGTGCAGTTTGTGCCAAAGAGCATTGTGTCTTTATTTTACTCTGGAAGTTTTATAGTATCTGGCCTTACATCTAGGTCTTTAATCCTTTTTGAGTTTATGTTTATGTATGCTGTTAGAGAACGTTCTGATTTCATTCTTTTTCTTGTAGCTATTCAATTTTCCCAGCACTGCTTTTTGAAGAGAACAGTCTTTTCTCTGTTGTATTATATTCTTTTCTCCTTTGTCATAGATTAGTTGACAAAGTGAGTGGGGCTTATTTCTGGGCTATCTTGTTCCATTGGTCTATATTTTTTGCTTTTGTGCCAGTACCATCCTTTTTTTTTTTTCTTTGCTCTTGCTTTTTAGGGCCACACTCTTGGCATATGGAAGTTTCCAGGCTAGGGGTCAAATTGGAGCTACAGCTGCTGGCCTGTAGCTCCCCATTGCTGTGGAATCTGAGCCATGTCTACAGCCTACACCACAGCTCACAGCAACACTGGATCCTTAACCCACTGAGTGAGACCAGGGATTGAACCTTTATCCTCATGGATCCTAGTGGAGTTCATTACTGCTCAGCCACAATGGGAACTCCAGTACTGTTTTGATGACTGTAGTTTTGTATTATAATCTTAAGTCTTGGAGTTTGATTCCTCCAGCTCTGTTTTTCTTTCTGAGAATTTCTTTGCCTATTTGGGGTCTTTGTGCTTCCATAAGTATTAAAAACTTTTTGTCCTAGTTCTGTGAAAAATGCCATTGGTAAATTGATAAGGGATTGTATTGAATCTGTAGATTGTCTTGGGTAGTATAGTCATCCAGACAATATTGGGTTTTCTAATCCAAGATCATGGTATATCTTTGCATCTGTTTGTGTCATCTTTGATTTCTTTGATCAGCATCTTAAGAGTTTTTAGAGTACAGGTCTTTTGCTTCTTTAGGTAGGTTTATTCCTGTGTATTTTATTCTTTTTGATGCAGTGGTAAATGGGATTGTTTCCCTAATTTCCCTTTCTGATCTTTCACTGTTAGTATATAGCAATGTAATCAATTTATGTGTATTGTGTATTCTACAACTTACCCAAATTCACTGAGCTTCTAACCGTTTTCTGGGACTGTCTTTAGGATTTTCTAGGTGTATTATCATGTCATACGCAGACAGTGATAGTTTTACTTCTTCCTTTCCAATTTGAATTCCTTTTATTTCTTTTCTTCCAATTGCTGTGGCTAGGACTTCCAAAATTATGCTGAATAAAAGTGGTGAGAATGGACATCCTTGTCTTATACCTGATCTTATTAGAAATGCTTTTAGTTTTTCTCCATTGAGAATGATGTTAGCTGTGGGTTTGTCACCTGTGGCCTTTATTATATTGAGGTAGGTTTCCTCTATGCCCACTTTTGGGAGATTTTTTTTTTTTAATCTGAAGTGCCTGTTTAATTTTATCAGAAGCTTTTTTGCATCTATTGCTCATATGTTTTTTATTTTTCAGTTTGTGATGTGGTGTATCACACTGATTGATTTGCAAATATTGAAGAATCTTTGCATCCCTGGGATAAATCCCACTTGATTATGGTTTATCATCTTTTTAATATATTGTTGGATTTGGTTTGCTAATATTTTGTTGAGGATTTTTGATATGTGTTCATCAGTGTTATTGCCTGTAATTTTCTTTTTTTGTCACATTGTTTTGGTATCAAGATGATAGTGGCCTCATAGAATGATCTTGGGAGTGTATCTTCCTCTGCAGTTTTTGGGAAGAATTTCAGAAGAATAGGTGTTAAGTCTTCTCTGAATGTTTGATAGATTTGACTATGAAGCCATCCGGTCCTGGACTTTTGTTTTTGGAAGTTTTTAAATCACATTTTCAATTTCAGTACTTATGATTGCTATATTGATTGCTAAATTCATGTTTTCTATTTCTTTCTGATTCATTCTTGATAGGTTGTACCTTTGTAGATTCTGTCCAGTTCTTCTAGGTTGTCCATTTTAGTGGTATATAGTTGCTTGTAGTAGTCTCTTACAATCCTTTGTATTTCTGTGGTGTCAGTTATAACTTCTTTTTCATTTCCTTTTTTTTTTTTTTTTTTTGTCTTTTTGTGGCCACACCCATGGCATATGGAAGTTCCCAGGCTAGGGGTCCAGTTGAAGCTGTAGCCACTGACCTGTGCCAGAGCCACAGCAACGTGGAATCCAAGCCACATCTGAGCTCACAGCAATGCTGGATCCTTAACCCACTGAGCAAGGCCAGGGATCAAACCTGCAACCTCATGGTTGCCAGTCAGATTTGTTTCTGCTGTGCCATGAAGGGAAGTCCTCTTTTTTCATTTCTAATTTAATTGATTTGAACTCTCCCTGATTTTCTTGATTGAGTCTGGCTAAAGGTTTATCAGCTTTGTTATCTTTTCAAAGAACCAGCCTTTGGTTTCATTGATCTTTATTGTTTTCTTTGTCTCTGTTTCATTGATTTCTGCTCTGATCTTTATGATTTCTTTTTTTCTACTAATTTTGGGCTTTGTCTGTTCCTCCTTTTCTAGGTGTTTTAGGTGTAAGGTTAAATTGAGATTTTTTTTTGATGTTTGTTTCCTGAGATAAGATTGTATTGCTATATATTTCTCAGAACTGCTTTTCTGTGTCCCATAGGTTTTGGATTGTCATATCTTCATTGTCATTTGTCTCTAAATGTTATTTGTCTCTATTATGGATGGAAAAGAGACTTGGTATGATTTTGAACTTAAATTTAGTAAAACTTTTGTCCTATCATATGATCTATTCTGGAGAATATTCTATGTGCACTTACAAAGAATATGTATTCTACAGCTGTTGGATGGAATAAACATCTGTCCTATAAATGTCTGTCGGTCCATTTGTACTAAGGATGGTTCAATTCCAGTGTTTCTATACTGATTTTCTGACTAGATGATTTATCCACTGCTGAAATTGGGGTTTTGAAGTTCACTAATATTATTGTTCATTTCTTCCTACTATTACTACTTCCTTACAGCTTGGGTGGCTCCAGTGTCGGGTATGTGTATACGTGGACAGTTGCACACCATGGGGAATGGGGCACTCACCCTCTGCGCAGTTGAAAAACTGTAACTCATAGTTTGCTCTCCGTATATATAGTTCCCTCAAATCTGTGGCTCCTCCATTCACAGATTCAGCTAAACACAGATCGTTTAGTACTGGTATAAGTATGCTACCTCTGGTTTCTTTTGATATTCATTTGCATGAAATGTCTTTTCTAACCTTTCATTTTGAGCCTCTGAAATGTAGACATCATGTAATTGGGTCTTTTTTTTTTTTTTTTTTAATTCATCCAGCCACCATGCCTTTAGATTGGTGAATTCACTACGTTTACATTTAGCATAAATATTGATATATAAGGACTTAATAATGCCGTCTCATTGTTTTGTATTTCCATTGTTTATTTTTTTCTTCAGTGCTTATGTAAATTTGTGATTTTCTTTATAAATTGGTGGTATGCTCTACTTCTCTATCTTCTGTGAATCTTTGCTAGGTTTTTGCTCTGTGGGTACAGTGACGCTTACATAAAACATCTTGAAGGTAAAACAGTCCATTTTAAGCTGCTAGAACTTTAGTAGCATAAAAAGCTCTACCTATTTACTCTTTGTATATCTTTATCACAGTTTACCTCTTTTTATATTGTATATCCATTAACCAATTTTAATACTCTTTTTTTAATCTTTATGCCCCAGTTAGGTGATTAACACACCATCATGTTAAAGAATTCGATTTCTCTAAACCAGTGTGTTTACTTTTTCCAGTCTGTTGAATGCTTTTGTATATTTTCATGTCACTAATTAGTATTTTTTCACTTCAGCTTGAAGAAGCCCTTTTATCATTTTTCACAAAGCATGGTGAATTCCTTGGATTTTGACTGGGAAAATTTTTATTTCTCCTTCATATCTGAAGGATAACTTTACTGCACAAGAATAATCTTGGCTGTCAGTATTTTCCTCTTAACACTTGAGTATGTCATTCCAAAGTTGTTCTGCTCTCTCCTGGCCTATAAGAGTTTTCTACTGAGAAATTCACTGATAGCCTAATGTAAATTACTTTGTAGATAACCATCGTGTTTTCTTTGGCTGCCTTTGGGATTCTTTTTCTTCAATTTTTGACAGTTTCAATATGTATCTTAAGGATCTTTTTGCTTTGAGATAATAGTGTGCTCTTATTAGCTTTGTGAACTTGAATGACCAGGTTTAGAAAATTGTCAGCTATTATTTCTTTAAATAATCTTTCTGCTCCCTTCTGTTCCTCTCGTGGAACTCCAGTCATTCTAATATTTGAATTCCATTGATTACTTAGGCTTTCTTCCAACTCTTTTTCATTTTTTTCTTTGTTCACCCTGATTGAGTTATATCAAAATTCTTACCCACTTTTTCTGTCTTCCATTTGATCTGTCCTTCTGCATATCTCTATTACATTTTTCATTTCATCAGATTCTTCAGCTCCAGAATGTTTGCTTTTTTTTATGAGTTCTGTATCTTTCCTAAATTTCTCATTCAGGTGTTTTTTCCTCGTTTTGTTGAATTATCTTTGTGTTTTCTAGTGGCTCGTTGAGTTTCCTCAAAATAGCTATTTTGAATTCTTCATCTGCTAGATTGTAAGATTCCATGCCTTTGAGCTCCGTTATTGCAGGATTGTTATCTTTTAGTGATGAAATGTTTTCTGGTTTCTTCAGATTCCTTGTAGTTTTGCATGGCTACATTCACATTTGAAGTAATAGACTTCAAGTCTTTACTAGTTGACTTCAGATGGGGTATACTGTTTATTGATCCTGTTGTATCTGGGGTTCTCTCTGACTCTGTACGCTTGCTTCTTTTGCTCCCTTCCGGAGCAGAATTCTTAAACTTACATGTCTTCTCTGGTTCTTTCAGTTCATCTGGCTGGATACTGGAAATCTTTGTTGTTTTCCAGGAGGTGGCCCCTGTGGCTCATGTTTGTTATTTCTCCTTTGCCCATAGATTATGGTCTGTGTTTCTCAGAGGGCTCCCGTTACTGGATCTGCTTATGCCACTGCACTCGGGGGAACATACACAAGGAGCTGACCGTAGAGTCAGGGAGGTGTGGGTTTAGTGTTTAGGGTGTTTGGGGTGCATTCACAACCAGTAGAAAGATCCTCAGCTGAAGTTCTCCCAGGAGCTCGTGGACAAACTAAGTGCTTCAGTCTTGAACTCAGTAAGCAGGAACTGTGTTCCTTTAATGCTCTTTGATATTCTTACGTGCCTCTTTCCTCAACTCTCTCCCCTTAGTCGTGGAGTCCTTCCTCAGTACTCTGGGTGCTGGGTGCTGCCGGAAGGAAACCGGTTTCTCCAGAATTGTCTCACAGAGCTAGGGTAGAGTCACTTACTCACAGCTCTCCTTTTCCTCCGCAGAAGTGCTGCCAGGTAGTGTCTACTGTGTTGCCTTCGTGGAAGAGAAGCGCTGGCAAAGTTCCTTTCTTTTGCATTGAATTTTTCCCCCTCATGTAGTTTACTGGAATCTCCTGGCAGGAGGGATGAACTTTTTTATAAATTTTTTCTCATCTGCCAGTATTTGCCCAAATTGACACTCTGGGTTTTCTCCGACCACAGCCAGGAAGGTTGGGGTGGGTTTGTTAGTTGCATAGGCCCATATAGAGGTCTTGTCTGCCTATTACCAGATACACAGGTATGTGAGACTCCTTCCGAGTCTCTTGGCATATGTTGCTGTATCCTACAGCTCCCAGAGAGACTCTTTTGTGCGTGGATGGATACACAGTTGTTAAAAATATGGGGTCAAAAATGATGTCTCATGCCACCTTGAAGCTGATGCCCTAAAAGCTGATTGTTTTAAATTAGTATAGTTTTGGATAAAGTGTTCACTGTGTGTTTTCAGAAGTTATTCATTTGTACAGTATACCTTATTTACGCTGATATATTATCATACTCATTTATATAAAATAAACTTGAGAAGTTAAACTAATATCCTCGTTTTATCATAATGAATCAAAACTGTCCTAAAATAGTTTACATGAGAGTCTTCAGTTCTCATTTTCAGGATATCCTCAGAAAGTCTAGAATAGTCGCATTAAGTTTAGCTGTTCTTTAGGATTAGCTACTAAAAACTTCGTATGTGAAATTGCTTGTCGAATGAATATTTATTGATAAAAATTTGCTTATTTTTATTTTAGGTTCTGGTTCTTTAAATTTGCTGCAGCAATTGCAATTATTATTGGGGCTTTCTTCATTCCAGAAGGAACTTTTACAACTGGTAAGAAATTTTTTTAATTGTGTGATTTTTGATATTTTATAAAAAGGAAATTGAAATAATTGTTGCCTGGAACTGTGACTCTGTTTTGCTTTTTCCTTTTTCCCCCTACCCTGGTTAGCAAAATGAAGTCATCTGTATAAAATTTTATTTTTCTTTTTGTGTATTGATTGTGAATAAAAAGTGAACCAGTCACTCATTTATGGTTTTTTTTTTTTCCCCTTTCAGTGTGGTTTTATGTAGGCATGGCAGGTGCCTTTTGCTTCATCCTTATACAGCTAGTCTTACTTATTGATTTTGCCCATTCATGGAATGAATCATGGGTTGAAAAAATGGAAGAAGGGAACTCGAGGTGTTGGTATGCAGGTAAGGTTTTTGTCTTAACAACATCTTCAAGGTAGTTGAACTTTGAAAGTGAGAGCAGATATGCAGGCTATGGAGAAATTATAATTTTTATGTAAACCAGGTTAGTTTTTGTGAGGAGGAAAAGTTTATGAGTGGTGTCTTAGCACATTTGTGCCAGCAACTTTACTTGTAGAGCTTGTGGCGTGTCAACTAGGAACATACCCAAGAACCAGGAAATAATCCAGAATACCCTGACTGGCTAAAATAGAAGTTACAAAGCTTATTACTGAGTGTATGTATATTTTATAGCCTAATTTCCTGGGATGCCTACATCAGGTTAAAAGTGAAATACTGAAGGTACAAGGACTTTTAGAAATAACGAACAAACAGTGGTACAATTTTTATTTTTATTTTTTTATTTTTTACTTTTTTTATTTGTTTTTATTTTAATTTTAATTTTTTTTTTTTTTTTTTTTTTTTTTTTTTTTTTTTTTTTTTTTTTTTTTTTTTTTTTTTTTTTTTTTTTTTTTTTTTTTTTTTTTTTTTGCTTTTTAGGGCCACACCTGCAGCATATGGAGGTTCCCAGGCTAGGGGTCTAATCGGAGCTGTAGCCACCAGCCTATGCCACAGCCACAGCAACGCAGGATCCGGGCCATATCTGTGACCTACACCACAGGTCACAGCAATGCTGGATCCTTAGCCCACTGAGCAAGGCCAGGGATCGAACCCACAACCTCATGGTTCCTAGTCAGATTCGTTAACCACTGAGCCATGACGGGAACTCCAGTGGTACAATTTGTAAACATCAGTCAGCAGGAAAAATAAAGAAGCAGTTTTATAATAAGTGCAAAGGATGCCATTATGTGTTAACAGTAGCTCCTGAGGGAATTTTTATAGTAGTGTATTTAATGTTTATTTTTAATGACGAGCTTGAGTCCTGTGGTTATACCCTAAAACAGGGATTAAAATTTAGATTCTTACAGAGGTAACAAAAACAAGGGAGGAGAACCAGGTTTAAGTGCATGTTCAGTCCTTATGCAAATAGAAGGGACTGTGATAAACTGGAGAGTATGAAGGCCGCTATCTAAAATGCATAGCTACTTCTTAGTTCCATCTGGTAATTGCCTTGTGGAAATGTGAACCCAGTGTTGCTTAATTTTTCTGCTTTTTTTTTTTCTTCAGAATCCATATTTCTGGGAGTTCCCGTCGTGGCTCAGTGGTTAACGAATCCGACTAAGAACCATGAGGTTGCGGGTTCGATCCCTGGCCTTGCTCAGTGGGTTAAGGATCCGGCGTTGCCGTGATGTGTGGTGTAGGTTGCAGATGTGGCTCAGATCCTGCGTTGCTGTGGCGAAGGCCGGCAGCTACAGCTCCTGTTAGACTCCTAGCCTGGGAACCTCCACGTGCCGCGGGTGCGGCTCTACATATAGGCAAAAAGACAAAAAAAAAAAAAAAAAAGAATCCATATTTCTGGATTTTTATGTGAAATGATCTGAGTTTCAGTTAAAAATTATTTTTAAATCAGAGTGAAAGCTAAATCCAGCTTGTCTGCTAGCTTCATATTTTCTGTCATATAACTAGTTTGTAATCTTTGATCTCAGTGGCTAAAATAGAGTTTGGTATTCAAAAAAGTAAGCTATAGTCATTTGGAAAGTCTACTTCAAAGAATATCTTTTCTTTTTTGGTCTTTTTAAGGCCGCACCCCAGGCATATGGAGGTTTCCAAGGTAGGGATCAAATCAGAGCTACAGCTGCCGGCCTACACCGCGGCTCATGGCAATGCTGGATCCTTAACCCACTGAGCAAGGCCAGGGATCAAAATCGAGTCCACTAGTCGGGTTCGTTACCGCTGAGCCATGATGTGAACTCCTAGAATATCTAATTTTCTAATGTTAAATCTAATGCAGGGGTTTCTGTTTTGTTCTCTACTGTTTCCCCAAGGCCTTTGATTGGCATTCAGTAAGTATTTGTTGGATGGGATCACCTGTCATTGAGGCACATCTAAATAAATACATGTATTTTAAGCACACATTAGCACAAAGCTAAATAAAATGTGTGTGATGAAACGTGCATGATAGAAGAAACTCAGGTGGTCTCATATAATAATAATGACTCGTATAATTTTTTAAGATTTTAGTTGATGAAAAGCATCAGTGTTTTAGCATTACCAGTGAGAATAATTTTCTTAATGCCCTTGTGTACAACTGAATGACTTATCCTTCTTTTATAAAACCTTAAGTAATATTACCTGCCTAGTTATTTTTCTGTATTTTGAAAATAATGTCTAATGTGTGTGAATGTTTTGGAAACTACAAATTTTACTATTAGATAAAAATCATATTAGTGTATTATTGTCCTTGAAAATGTAATAGTGAGCTGTATGTAAAGGACTATTAAATTCTTATGGTACAAAGTTCAGAATATCCTTACCTGCTTTTATAGCCTGTGTAGTGCTGACACAGTGTTAGTTGCTTAAAATAAATTTTTGAATAAAATAGTTTTTAAAATGAGCCCTATGCCTAATTCCTCATATTTGTGGTAAAATCTAATTGTTCAGTGTATTTCTTTCACAGCTTTGTTATCAGCTACAGCTCTGAATTATCTGCTGTCTTTAGTTGCTATCGTCCTGTTTTTTGTTTATTATACTCATCCGGCCAGTTGTACAGAAAATAAAGCCTTCATCAGTGTCAATATGCTCCTCTGCTTTGGTGCTTCTATAATGTCTATACTGCCAAAAATCCAAGTAAGTTCCTTTTATCATTAGTTTTTGTGAGCCTTCTGATTTTCTGAGTTTTCCTAAATCTTGAATAATAGAATATCTTTCTCTTTTGCTTAATTATCTTTTTGTAGGAATCACAACCAAGATCTGGTTTGCTACAGTCTTCAGTAATTACAGTCTACACAATGTATTTGACATGGTCTGCTATGACCAATGAACCAGGTATGTTTTGTTTATTTATTTTTAATGAATCCCGCAGCTTTTCTCTTTTTCGAAGATGGTCATTTTGTAAAGTAAGCTCCTAGAGGGGTGAAGAGAATGGAAAGATCATTTTCATCTTTGATGTGCTGTTGTATTTTTTCACTCAGCTTCTTTCACTAGCAAAAACTATCAAAAAATTATATGAAAATCATAAGAAATATATACCAGCTTTGTACAGTGCATATGATAGTATATGTAGGAAGAAATAAAAGCTGTTAAAATGTTTGTTGAGTCTATTATAAACAGTATAGTTTTTTTTCACTTACTGGATTATTTTTTTGCGACCAGCTTACAAGTGAATGTAATTGGTCTTTGTAATCTAGTTTTAGGCCAGTTATATTGCATTCATTGTGAGTAGATTCTTGTATATGTCATTTGGAGCGAAACAAATTGGAAATTACAGTGGACCATTGAACAACAGAGTTTTGAACAGAACAGGTCCGCTTATCCATGGATTTTTTTTTTTTTTAAATATGTATGTACTACAGTACTACACAACCTGTGTCTAGTTGAATCTCTAGATGCAGAACTGCAGATACGAAGGGCTGGATACAGAGGCCAGCTGTCGAGTTATACATAGGTTTTTCAACTGCATGGGGATGGGGGAGGGGCTGGAGGAGGAGTGGGGGGAGTGCCCCCTGATCTCATCGTTCAAGAGTCAACTTACTGTTTTTTGAACAGGAAACAATGATCTCTTTTCTTTTAAAGAAATGTATTTTAAATAAAGAAAAACTACGAAATACGCTTTCTTAATCTCATAATTTCACTGAGTTTACAAATTATATAAGTGCTTTTTATCACTAACTGGTATCACTAGTTGGAGGAAAATTTTGCTCGTATATAGTAATTTTAGTGACTTGATTTAGGGATTATCCTCATACAAAGGGCTTTAAGATATAAATCGTTTTTCATTGATAAGGTGGCAACTGACATATCTGGCTTTGTGGGAAGAGAAAACATATTTAGGATACTTAAGCGAATACCAACCCCATAGTAATACTTTCTTATGAGTCAAGAAGCTGAGTAAGCACTAGGGTGCGTTATGACTTATTTGGTCATTTCCACAAACCGTTTGCTAAAATTCTATTAGTCTTCTGTGTAAGCCTTCCTGCTATATACAACAATGTATGTTGACAAATGATTAACTTCATAAAAATCACTGTTACTTCACAATATATAGTAGAAAAGCCAGTACACTTTGGTTTAGAATATCTGATTTTTATTCTTTACTTGAGAATTATTGTACTTTAGAGAGGTCATTTAAATTTCACCAATTTCCTGGAGGTTCCCATTGTCTCTCAGTGGGTAAAGAACCCAACATAGTGTCTGTGAGGGTGCACCTTCGATCCTTGGCCTTGCTCAGTGAGTTGAGGATTAGGCATTGCTGCAAGGTGTGGAGTAGGTCTCGGGTGTGGCTGTGATATGGCAGTGCTATTGCTGTTGCTGTAGCATAGGCCAGCAGCTGCTGCTCTGATTCGACCCCTAGCCTAGGAACTTCCATATGCCAAAGGTGCAGCTGTTTAAAAGAAAAAAAAAAAAAAAAAAGGAAATAAAAACCTGATTTCCCAATTAATAATGTCTTTTTTTTTCTTTTTAGGGCCACAGCTATGGCATATGGAGCTTCCCAGGCTAGGAGTTGAATCAGAGCTACAGCTGGTGGCCTACATCACAGCCACAGCAACGTGGGATCCGAGCTGCATCTGTGACCTACACCACAGCTCACGGCAATGCTGGATCCTTAATCCACTGAGCAAGGCCGGGGATCGAACCCTCATCTTATGAATACTAGTTGGATTCGAAGCCACGTCTTCATGGATACTAGTCAGATTCGTTTGCACTATGCCCCAACAGGAACTCCCTGATCAGTGTCTTAAATGTGTCTCGGCTCCTGCATGAGGTTGAAAATGATACTGTTTTCTAGGCACTTTTATAAAATTAGCACTATAAACTTTAAAAGCTCTCGTTATTAATAATCTTATTTTTGTTCGTGCCTTTTTCCAACAAAATTTTTTCAATTTACAAGAGTATGAAGTTAAAAAGAACTACAGCTGTGCTCTGAAAAAAAATTTTTTCTTTTGTCTTTTTTAGGGCTGCAACCTTGGCATATGGAGGGAGATTCCCAGGCTAGGGGTCTAATCGGAGCTACAGCTTCCAGTTTATACCAGAGCCACAGCAATGCCAGATTCGAGCCGTGTCTGTGACCTACACCACAGCTCATGGCAACGCTGGATCCTTAACCCACTGAGCGAGACCAGGGATCGGACCCGCAACCTTATGGTTCCTAGTCGGATTCATTTTTGCTGCGCCATAACGGTAACTCCTCTGAAAAATTTTATACTAATATTTTAATTTAACCGTAATTTACATTACAGAAACAGACTGCAACCCAAGTCTGCTGAGCATAATTGGATATAATACAACAAGCACTATCCCGAAGAAGGGAGAGTCTGTACAGTGGTGGCATGCTCAAGGAATTATTGGACTAATCCTCTTTTTATTATGTGTGTTTTATTCAAGGTAAGATAAATTATGGATTTAATTTTTTAAAGAAGTCCAGCTATTCATTTATGAATCACTTATTTAAATACCCCTTTTTATTCTTTCTCTCATACTAAACTTTCATGCAGCATCCGTACTTCAAACAATAGTCAGGTTAATAAACTGACTCTAACAAGTGATGAATCAACATTAATAGAAGATGGTGGAGCCAGAAGTGATGGATCACTCGAGGATGGAGATGATGCTCACCGAGCCATTGATAATGAAAGGGATGGTGTCACTTACAGTTACTCCTTCTTTCACTTTATGCTTTTCCTGGCTTCACTTTATATCATGATGACCCTTACCAACTGGTACAGGTACTTATATTTTATGAAAACTGTGCATACAGAAATCCTGGTGTTTTTTGTGTGATTTCATTCTAAAACATGTGGTATAGAGTACTTTTTATCCTCTAGTCTGTTTCAGAATTTACAACTAAATGAATGGTGAGATCACTGTGGGAAATGCAAACTTGATTTAGAAGTAACAATCCGGAGTTCCCACTGTGGTGCAGTGGGTTAAGAATCTAACTGCAATAGCTGCACAATTGTGGCTTGGATTCAGTCCCTGGCCTGGGTATTTCCATATGCTGCGGGTGTGTCCATAAACTTAAAAAAAAAAAAAAAAAATTGAAATATTTCAACTCTTGAAGAGAGTGAAAGTTTCATGAAACTAATACATTGCTTAGGAAATACACGTTGACAGTTGATCTAACACAATGTTTACATTTTTTCTGATACTTGACTGTAACCACTTCCTAGCAGTTCAGTAGAAGATACTTTTCTTTTTTCCTTCTATCACTTCGAAATTAATAAATTTTGTTAAAAGGAAGGTAACAGTTTATATTTTTAAAGATTCTGATTTTGTCCAAAAGGTTACTGAAAAATTCAATTTGAACTATATGTTTAGGAAGTTGTATTTTTAATAATTTTTAATGCATAATGTCCTTACCAATTTGTAAGACTGAATACCAGCAAAAGATGTAGAAAAAAGATTATTCTTTGCCTCATTTGAGAGCAACCTCTACCAGCATTTATTATTGAAAATATCTATACTGCAGCATATTAAGGTGTAAGAACCCAACAGTTCCCAGTAATTCACAGCTTAGGCTGTCAGATAATAATAAATATTAAGCCTTTAGATCAGAAATCTTTTTGGTACGTTTCGTGAACATAAAAATCAACTAAATGTGGGATGTATTTCCTTCCCCATTTCTTACATCTGAGAAGGTGGAGGGTGTCCTACATATACTTTGAACAGATTATAGTCTTTATTATACAGGTTAGGAAAATGGATTGTGATCTCTGGATAAATAAAAGATGTTATTATAACAAAGGTCTCTCTATCCTAACCTGTATAAAGATTATAATCTTTTTTTCTGCATCTTTTGCTGGCTGTCTTCTGACTCATGAGATAGCAGATGTTAGTTAGATCTTTGTTATAGTGACATCTTCTTTTATTTATCCAGATGTCACAGTCTATTTTCTGCTGTCTCATGAGCCAGAAGACAAAGTTTCTGAGTATTATGCACAGGAGCTACTTCAGAGGCCTATGCCATTTACGCCTTTAAAGAATGGATTTTTTTTGGAGTTCCCCTCATGGCACAGTGGAAACGAGTCCGACTAGGAACCATGAGGTTGTGGGTTTGATCCCTGGCCTTGCTCAGTGGGTTAAGGATCCAGCATTGCCGTGAGCTGTAGTGTAGGTAGCAGACGTGCCTTGGATCCCACATTGCTGTGGCGTAGGCCAACGGCTGTAGCTCCAATTACACCCCTAGCCTGGGAACGTCCACATGCTGTGGGTGCAGCCCTAAAATGACAAAAGACCAAAAGAAGAAAGAAAATGGATTTTTTTTAACCTTCACGTTAGCTGTCAAAGTATGGAAAGCAAAGCAGCAGATAATTAGTCTGGGAACTTTGTTATCACAAAATAAGCAAAGAATACCGTCTGAAGAAATGAAGCCCAATGGCTTGACTAGGCTAATGGTTCTCCCCTTTTTGTTTTCCTTAAATTTTAGGTATGAGCCTTCTCGTGAGATGAAAAGTCAGTGGACAGCTGTCTGGGTGAAAATATCTTCTAGTTGGATTGGCATTGTGCTGTATGTTTGGACACTCGTGGCACCACTTGTTCTCACAAATCGTGATTTTGACTGAAGGGGACTTCTGGCATGAAAGTCTCACTTTGATCATCACTTATTTGAAATTAACAGTATTCTCAGTTTTGTAAAGTTGTTTATGTGTGTGCTTCCCATGTAACTTCTCCAGTGTTCTTGGCATGAAATTAGATTTTACTGCTTGCCATTTTTATTATAGTCTCGCCAAGTGCATTGATATGTGTGTTAGAATGAGTCACTGACAGTTTAATTTTTTAAATTGCTGTTAGAACTTAAGCTGTTTTAGAAAAATATAAAGAGAAATGTATGGCTGCCTTTTGAAATATTTGATGCCTTGAGCTACAGGAGACTGCAAAGAACATGGCTATCTTAAAATTGTATAAAGATGTGTAAACATGTCACTTGGATGCCAGTTTCCTAAAAAACCTTTTCAGGTTTTTCCCTTGATAATGAAGATAAGGAAACAGGTATAGAGTGTCTGATTGACAACAGTGTTAAGTTATGATGGAGATTGAGACAGAGGACTTCCAAAGAAAGTCAGATTGCTAGTGGGGGGTTACTAAATTGAATACCCAAGTAGGTTGTAAGTTCCCGGTAGGGATAGCTTTCCATACCAACATAGTGAACTTTGTTTTGGTTGTTATAAACACAGGCAAATGTGTTCAGTGAGTTCAGTGGATGGAGGTGTTAGGAACTGTAAAGGATTTAGACAAAGGTTTTGAAAAGGGTAATCATAGATTAGAAAGAGGTGGTTGAAAATCACTTCAAAAATTTGTTTTGAGAATCAGAGTTGGTAAACTTTTGACAGGACAGGAAGAAACTACTTCAGTAGACAGAATCTAGTCTAGTCTCCTGATTTTAAAAATGAAGAAACTGAAGTACAGGTTCAGATAGCTCAGAGAGCTAATCAGCAGCAAAGCTGGGAAATCCCAAGTCCATCAAAAGTAACTGGTATTCTTTTTGGCATTCAAACATAATTTCTATTCAGGAGTTCGCTTGGACACAGTGGTTAAGGATCTTGCGTCATCACTGCTGTGACTCAGGTCACTGCCATGTGTTGGTTCAGTCCTTGGCCCAGGAACGTCCACATGCTGCAGGTACAGCCAAAAAGAAAATTTACATGTGTTACAGATTTTACACCTTGTGAGTGGTGGATAATTTGTGATGCAAATTGCTGGTGTCCAGCATGCCTTCTAAACTGAGGCCAGGAGAATGATGGATGCTATAGAATAAACTCCTGCTTATGGTACAATATACAGTTCAAAAGATGTGTTTGTATTTGCTACCATCTAATTGAAATATATAATTATACTCTTTCAATCTGGAAATCAAGCAGTATCACTGTTAACTTAGAAACCTCTTAGTTACTTGTGTCATTAGCATCTTGATGAATCTTAAAAATCTACATTTGCTTCTTTTAAGATATTCTTGTAAATGAAATATAACAAATTCCCCAACTTTATTCTGTATGTTGATAATTGTTCCATGATTTCGAATGGCTGTGTTGTATCTTTAAATAAAGAATTCAGAGGAAGTGTGTGGTATGTTTATTAATTCTTTAGCAGTTCAAATTTAGGTGGTATAATACCCAGATCTGCTTTCTACTGTGTGTAAAAGACCCTGACACTAGAGGGTAACAGACCATTTTCTGTCCTGAAAAACTGAATTGTTTTAAAGGTGATATTTATGCTTTTAGTCTTCTGTAAGTAACCACTGAAGTTGGAGCTCAAAGATAATTGAAGTGGATTCTCCTAAAGAACCTTCAGGAATTGGATAAATTTGAATGTTTTTAAATCACTATCAAGTTTCCTAAAAAACCTTTTCAGGTTTTTCCCTTGATAACGAAGATAAGGAAACAGGTATAGAGTGTCTGATTGACAACAGTGTTAAGTTATGATGGAGATTGAGACAGAGGACTTCCAAAGAAAGTCAGATTGCTAGTGGGGGGTTACTAAATTGAATACCCAAGTAGGTTGTAAGTTCCCGGTAGGGATAGCTTTCCATACCAACATAGTGAACTTTGTTTTGGTCGTTATAATAAACACAGATATTCTTACACTTGCTGTTTCTGTCCTCCAGGCATTTTTTTCTAGATTGTCGACTGATGTCACACACAATAAAAGTAGGATAAAATTCTTCATAGAAAGTGTAGTGGATGATGATAGATACGAAATCACTATGGTATTTAGATACTTTTAGATACATTTAAAAGCATCTAACAACTGTACTTTTTTAAATGGCGGTATTAACAATATTCTAAATTCCTCCCAATGATTTAAACTTAAGATGAAAAGTTTTAAGTCACCCTTAAAGCACTAGGAAGTATAAAATTTTCAATACAACCTCCAAAGACGACACATAAGACAAGAGTACGCAACATTCATTATATTTATTTTACTAAATAGTATGCATCAAAAAAACACAAACCAGAAAACTTTTACTTAAAACTAGTCCAATAAGGTGGACAGGTTGACATCATCCCATCCCCTTCTATGTATATGGAGCTGGAACTGTATCAGACAGTAAGCACTCAAGTATACGTTGCCTTTCTTGTTGAACATGAACGAACTTCTCTGAACTGAGAGAGACAAATGAAATTTTACAAGATACAGGCACTTTATGTTCCCAGTTTTAAAAAGAAGCCAAGTGAAAAATACTCATTAAAAGCAACTGCAACAGAGAAGGCTTTAGGAGTCCTACCATTAGTTATAGTGACTTACACTCAATGCAGACAGCATTAAACAAGTGAAACAAAAAGTTTAACTGGAGTTAATGAGCATATATGCAAAAAAGAAATCCAATTTACTATAACTGGAGAAAAAATGGCCATTTGAATCCAACTTAAAAGATATGCCAATAATGTGATTGAACACATCAAATATTATGTACCTACATAGCTGAGTAACATCTGAAAGCTTTGCAAGAGTGTGTAGTGAGAAAAGCAAAAGGTGCTTTATGATTCCACAGTATCTGATTAAACGAAACAAAGCAATTTACAAAAAAAAGTACCAAATGATACTTTAAAATAAATAGTTCATCATTTTGATGAATATATACATGTAGAGTCCACTTCTTAGGGATTTAGCTATCTAAAAGTGGCATATCACTATCCAGAGGTGCAGGAGCAAGTTCACATAAATAAAACAGTGTGGCTTCACTAGCTTCAGCTTCAGTCAATGGCTCCAGGCGGACAAGCTTACTCTGGGTTGGTTCTGGATCCAGGCTGCTGTCTAGAAGCTCATCAACTTCTATAGGTTTATCTACAGAGGACATAACTTCTGATGATGCTGTATTCCCCTGTTCAACAGCAGATGTAGGGTTCCCATCGAGGAATGCAAGAAGTGGAAAGGCAGTGTACTGGATAAGCTGCTTATCTATAACAAAAGATTAGAAAAATGATCTTTTATCACCAGCTTATATAGAGTTTAAGCTGAGGATGTAAAAAACAGATGCAGATGTGCAATTACTATTCTTTCATAACCAAACGAATTATGATTTTTTGTGTCAATAAATTTAAAAATGCACAAGTCAGAAAATGTAATCTTTTATTCAACAATTAAGAAATTAGGGTTTTTCAGTTCTCTTAAATAGGAAAACAAAACAGGACTTTAAGAACTACTACCACATCAATTCAACTCAATTTCCTTTATATGCTGGAACCTTGACACATTATGCCTAGAATTGAGACTAGTACAAATCTGTGTTCAACTGTTAAGCATAAAAAGATCTTCCTTGGCTCACATTAATTTCTACACAGTAATATATATATATATATATTTTTTTTTCCTTTTAGGGCTGCACCTGCAGCATGTGTAGGTTCCCAGGTTTGGGGTCAAATAGGAGCTGTAGCTGCTGGCCTATGCTACAGTCACAGCAACTCCAGATCCAAGCCGCATCTGTGATCTACACCACAGCTCACAGCAATGCCGGATCCTTAACCCATTGAGCGAGGCCAGGGATGGAACCTGCGTCCTCATGGATGCTAGTTTCTGCTGAGCCACAATGGGAACTCCAACTACACAGAAATCTTAATTTAAAAAAAAATCTATAGAAATCAATACTACATTTATAACCTACCTGTTTTGGGTTTAGATTTTCTTCCCTCTTCTGAAACTGGCTGAACTACACTGCTCTTGGTAGTTTCTAATCCTTTATTCTCGGACTAAAAGAGAAAAAAATACATAAAAATACTTGTCTTATATTTTATATCTTCCTGAAAAATAGCAAAAAATTAAAAGCTAATACAGCATATTAATATTGGTATGTTATCTGAAATATATGGAAAAAGGGAGCATCAGGAAAGATGAACTATGGAAAGGAAGAAATTTCAGTAGAGGTAATGTAGTAAGACTGGCTAAGAAAACTACTGCTGTCATCAAGTGGATGAAACAAAAGAACCTGAACTAGGATGACAGTAAGTACAAAAAGGAGGGAGCATTTCAACAGAATAGACATAATCTGTCAAGGTTAGAAGATGGGAATGAATCAAAGATGGCTAGTTTCAAAGTGTTAATGAAGAGATAATTCTTTAAACCATTAAATTCATTTTAAACAGTTCTGATTTAAAATGTACTGTTTCTTTTTGCTCACAAACAATATTTAGCATAAATAAACATAATTACAGTAACTCAGGATGACATGATAACAACCTAAAAACTATTTATCCCTATATATTTGGAAGCCTCAAAACTGAGGTGGTGTTTCTTCATTTCCTTTTTATGGCTCTTTCAGTTCTTTTCTGTCATTTAAATTGCTTCTTTCAGAAACTGTCTTCTCTCCTTATATCTGATTGTATGGGGATTAAATCTTTAATGTTAAGTTCTTCAGTGCGCTTTTCAACGATGTTCAAATTGAGGTGTTGAGGTTCACAATTTTTCCTGAATAGCTGTTAAGGTCCAGATACCTGCATGCTTAAGTATATATGGTGTAACAAACATACTAATTCCTATAATTCCCGATATTCATCATAAAATGAAGCAGTACAAGTTTCCAGGATTCGTAGATAATGACTCTTAAGACATAATAAAAACTACTTAAACTTTTCAAAAAATTTGTATTAAAATATTTCTCATTTAGCATTCACAATAATAAACATTAATGCAGTAATACCTTCTTTATTTTTCTACTTCCCAAAATAGGTATTTTCCAAGGCTGCCACTGCTGTTATTCAAAAGCATATGAGAACCAAGATGAAAAACGGGTTTCATTTCCCATGCAAATTTTTGATTAGCAGTGGCCACTTAGATCCCTATGCTGAGGAGAATAAGGTATCCTGAGTCATTAGGAAAGAGTACTGTAATAATCCATGTCATATAATACCTGTCATGAGCAAAGGAATGAGAGTTGATGTGCCAATTATTTGAAAATAATCTAGATTCTAGAACTATAATAAAAAGAAACACTCAATGTTTCTATAGCATTGTAGATAAATCTGCAACTTGCTGTTGAAGTACGATTTTTGAAAGCTTCTGGGAATAGAATAATTCAAGAATATAGAAAGACTCGATGTCTGGCAAAAAAATAAACAGTACAAACAGCACATTCACTAAATGAATGCATGCTATGGGTTCATTCAATTTAAGGCCTAACATTCAATATTATCATTATTTACTACAGTACTTCCCTGGTCCACAGATTTTATAATATAAACCAAGGCAAACTATGTCTACATGCCAAATTCAGCATGCTGCCTATTTTCTGTGAGTAAGGCTTTACTGAAATACAGCCACACTCATTATGTATTGTCTATAGCTGCTTTTGTACTACAATTACAGAATTGAGTAGTTGTGACAGAGAACACCTGGCCTCCTGGAGCAAAACCAAAAGTATTTACTAACTAGTATTAACAGAAAAAGTATGCCAACCCTTGATATAAATCATCCAAATAATGAATGTATAAACAACTTTCCGGTTCAAAAATTCATAAATTTCTTTTTTTTTTTGTCTTTTTATTTTCATTTTTTGTCTTTTTAGGGCCACACCTGCAGCATATAGAGGTTCCCAGGCTAGGGATCTAATCGGAGCTGTTGCTGCCAGCCTACGCCACAGCCACAGCCACACCAGATTCGTGGTGCGTCTGTGATCTACACCACAGCTCACGGCAACACTGGATCATTAACCCACTGAGCAATGTCAGAGATTGAACCCACAACCTCATGGTTCCTAGTCGGATTTGCTTCCCCTGTGCCACAACGGGAACTCCTTCTGGGTCTTTTAGAGCCGAACCCACTGCATAAGGAGGTTCCCAGGCTAGGGATCAAATCAGAGCTGTAGCTGCGGGCCAACAACACAGCCACAGCAACACCAGATCCGAGCTGCATCTGCGACCTACACCACAGCTCATAGCAATGCCAGATCCTTAACCCACTGAGACCAGGAATCGAATCTGCGCTCTCACAGATGTTAGTAAGATACGTTTCCACTGAGCCACAGTGTCAACTCCTTCTTCAACTTTAAAGTGCCCAAGCTACCACTTTGAAAACGTAGGTTACCTTTACACATGACAATAGTCAGAAATATTCCACCTTCTCACTCTAATAATGCATTATTTATTTAATATGTGCTCATTTTTGTCTACAAAGAATAAAAATTAAATTTAAAAAAAAATTTTATTTTTTTGCTTTTTAGAGGCACACATGTGGCATATGCAAGTTTCCAGGCTAGGGGTCAAACTGGTGCTGCATCTGCCAGTCTACTCCAGACACAGCAACGCAGGATCTGAGCTGCATCTGAGAACTACACCACAGCTCACAGCAACGCTAGATCCTTAAGCCAAAGAGGGAGGCCAGGGATTGAACTTCATCCTCATGGATACTAGTTGGGTTCATTACCACTGAGCCACAGTGAGAACTCCAAAAATTAAATTTTGATTCCATTAATCTAGAATTTGTACAAATTTCAGTTGCCCCGATTCACCTTTTTATTCAACAAAAAACAGGGATTACTGAATAATTTGGTATAAATCCAAGATCAATGAAATAAATACCTATTTGAAACAATAAACAATACAAAGAAACTGATTTCTAAATGTCTGTTCTAACAACTTCATATTGTCCTTATTACTCATTAAAAGCCAGTTCTAAAGAATTTGTCAGCACTTACTAATCCCAACTGTAGTTCCTATATGTTGAAGCAAATAAAACCATTACTTAAAAAAAAGTCCGAAATCCATACTTCACTGTTCAACCCACCTTACAAACAGTACAAATTTCTGTGCTTTTACTTTATGCTAATGAAATTAAGGAACTTATTTTTAAAAATGAGTACCAGTAAATTTCAATAAAAAATGCTAAGTTATTTATAGAAGGAATAAGAATGTAAAATAAAGACATAAAACACGAAGAAATAATATTTTAATAATTTTTGCCGGTGATACACCTGAATATGCCAAATTTTATTAATTTCCTAGCAGGTTGAAGGCTGATTTAACACTGATAGTTAACAGCACAAGGCACAGAAGATTTGGGCAATGATTCACCCCATAACCAAAAGCTAATTTTTCATCTAGAATTTTACTACCTCGATCACATATATTAGGTACGAATATAAATGCTTTTTGTAACTGGGAGTGATATCGCTCTCTACTTACTATGATTTTTTTTAAATTCTTACAGCTATGGGTCCTGAGCAACATGAATTAAAACTTACTTTTGTATTATTGATGTAATCTGTGGGGTTCATCTGCACAGAACTAGTGAAAAGCTGAAAGACCAAACAAGAAAGATAAGTTTAAAAAATATTTTAAAAAAATTAACTGTGTGTTCAAAATTTTTATACAGCCATGTTGGGTGAAGAGATGTAAGCTCCTGCACTAGGAAGTTTCCATATAGTAAAACAAGTTTGAAGAGAAAAGCAGGACATCTGAAAGAAAAACAAACAAAAGCAGAGCAAGCTAGCCCATGCAATAGATGTTGTAAGAATTTCTACCCTATAAAACAGAAGGGTAAATCACTTGCAACAAACGGTGGTTTTCCACACCTCCCCCTCTCCTTCATTTCCTTCATTTTTTTCCTCCCTAAAAGCCTTTGGTTTTACATGGTACCCAGAGTTCCTTGCCTTGACACTGAGCCTTCAATGACTACCTGCTAATCATGTGCTAAATTTATAAAATTTGCTCTATGACAGTAGCTCCTAAATTACTCAAGTGGAGCCCTCTGATCAAATGCATAACTCTTGGTTCTTTTCACCTCACTTAGCAAAGGAAGTCATAAAGCTAAAACCACTGTTTACTGTACTCCTCAGACCAACCAGTTAACAGACATAACTTTTGTTTCTGTTGTAAGCCTCAAAGTCATCCATTCCACAGGGATTTATTGAACATCTAAGAAATAATTGACATTATGAAGAATTCAAGATGAAGACACTATTCCTGCTCTCCAGGAGCTTACAATCTAAAAGACAAGACAAGAACAACAACAAATAGCAACATATGATCAGATACAATCCAGTATTATAAAAATAATGGATGGAGGGGCTCAAAAGTATTAAGGAGCTAAGAGAAAGAGAAAGGAAAACACTGACATAGATATACACATACACAGCATGAAACAAAAGTCTAAGTCTTGATAAAGCTATGTGACATGTATCAGTTTCTGGAGAATAATTAGGACTTAGAAAGGAGAAGATGAAGGAGTACACTGTTATAACATTAGCAACAACAGAGAAGAAGGAATGGTTGTGGGGGAAGTTCTAGAAATAAGATGACTAGTCCAAATAACAGAGAAGTTCTGAGTTGAACAGCAAGTTGTATACCTAAGGTTCAAAAAGTAAGGCAAGGCCAATCTATGGAAAGGACATTCTGTCAGCAATAAAATAGAGTTGGGAATGGCCTGAGCAATGAAATACAATGATTAAAGCATTTTAAGAGAATGAGCACATCAAATGGTTCACAGGATAGAATGAAATGCAGAGAGGCTCCTCCACCTTCTCTAGACACTGATTTCTCTCCTTAAAGTTCCACATTCATGGAAGCCCTAAAAATATCTCCAGTTCTTCTCCTTTCTTTAACTTTTCCTCCTTTCATATCACCTACTGATCCACAAATAAGAAAAGTCTCTTAAGAGTCGATAAGTACAGGTCACTGCCAATGTCTACCAGTTAGTTCAGCCTGTCCTTGCCTCAGAGGCCCGACTAAATTTTGTCACTACTGAGAGTGGCATCTGAGGCAGACCAGCAGTGTAACTTCTCAGTTTTTTGCCTCATTCCTCTTACCTACTGACTCAGGATACCTTCAAGTACTCCCAACAAACACATGGCCTGAAGCAGGAAAAAGTAGATCATATGAAGAGCTGATACAGTTGAATTTTAAGGCCAGCTCTCTCCTGTTGATTCCACATTGGGTCATTCAGTACCGAACTCTGCAATGAAAACCTATGAACTCCTCCTGAACACACTTTATTACTCATACATGTCCTTAACATCTCCGCCATCTCAGAGAACAAGACAACCTATGGGTAGAATTTTTATTCATAACAATAAAGCATAATTCAAGGAGGAAACAATGAAGGTATTAGGTAAGAGAGGCAACAATGGAAATATAAAGTAGGAGTGGTTTGTGAATGCTGTTTTGGAAAAAACAAAGGACTCAGTGAATGAGGAGATAAAGAAACCAAGACAACTGTGATTACTATTCTGTGTGAGTAAAGAGAGGTCTGATACCACTACATAAAATAAAGTTAAAGAGGTAGCTAATTTAGAGAATAAACATAAGATTAGTGTTAAACACAAATAATTTAAGGCAAGATCTAACTGACGATCCCAAAGGCATGAAATCAGAATTCAAAGTTTATTTTTTTATATATATATATTTTTTGTCTTTTTGTCTCAGCTGCACCCAAGGCATATAGACCCCTAGTCCTAGGCTAGGGGTCAAACTGGAGCTATAGCCGATGGCCTACGCCAGCCACAGCCATAGCAACTCAGGATCCCAGCCACATCTGTGACCTACCCCACAGCTCATGGCAACGCTGGATCCTTAACCCACTGGGCAAAGCCAGGGTTCGAACCTGCAGCCTAATGGATATTAGTCAGATTTGTTTCCACTGAGTCACGACAGGAACTCCTCAAAGTTTAGTTTAAAAAATATTAAGAGCTGCAGATATATACATTTGAGAGCAACCCTCTAAGCCGAAATCCCTCCATACAGACAAGATTTTAAAAAAGAGAGGAGTTCCCACTATGGCACAATAGGATTGACAGCATCTCTGTAACACTGGGATGCATGTTCGATTCCCAGCCCCACACAGTGGGTTAACGATCCACAGGTGCAGCATAGGTCACAACTGTGGCTTGGACCTGATCCCTGGCCCAGGAACTCCATATACTGCAGTGCGCCCAAAAAAAAAAAAATATATAGTAGAGATGTGGGAAAAATAGGATAAAAGACTGGGTGCCTTGGGTGATATATACAAGTTGAAGACAACAAGAAAAAGAAAAAGTCTTACAGGAAATAGAATGGTTATGGAGACAAGAAGAGAACAAAGTCCAATGCCTTTAAAACCAACAGAAAAAGTTCTGTTGCAGAAAATCAATAGTTAAATAATAACAGTACTGATTACCTATAATATTTACCAAAATTTTTCATGTCAGGCATTCGCTACATTTACTAGATGGGAAAACTGAGTAAGAGAAGTAAACTTTCTCATGATTAATAACATAGGTAGTAAAGTAACATGAGCCGAAAGTAAAACCCAAATCTGTCTGATTTAAAAAAAACCTTCATCTACTAGCCTAGTGGTTAAATCTGGAAAAAAAAAAACCCGTTTCAGCCTACTTAAAATGGATAAACCACGATAGCACAGGCTTTGGGCCTGACAATCCAAGGTTTTAAAAGAAATATAGAGTAAAACAGAAATGAAACACAACCATTCATTTCTAAAGTTCTGTAGTGAAAGGATTAGAGATATAGAATGGTAAATGAGAACAACAACACATCAAAATGTTTTAGTACCTACTGAACGCAGATGGGAAAACTCAAGGGTAGAAACAGAAAAAGAGAGGCAGAGGGCAGGTATAAAAACTGGCTTTAAAGAGGAATTAAGTACTTCCTCTAAGAAGAAAGAATATGAGATTCCACAGATTATGAGAAGACCAAGCATGGTGAATTACTCTCTGTGAGTATGGAAGAGCTGGCTCTGGTAAGGTCTTAAACACAAACAAATGTGATAACTGGTCCAAAGTTAAACTAAAATGACTGAGTTGAAGACTGTGAAGATTTGAAGAGTCAGAATTACAGGATTTATTTCCTTCTTAGTGATCTATTCAAAAATGTCTCTGGTTTCAGACTGGGAACAAAGACTGACAGAACCAATAAGGGCTGTCAAGTTACTGTTAACAAGTCAAAGCAGGTCATTAACACGGATGTTGAATTCACTTAAGAGGGTAACATGGAAAGGAAATCTTCAAAGGTGGTGAAATCCATCCTGTGAAGCACTGATTTAGGAAAAACGATAGTCATGTGACACATGACCTCCGAAGAATCTTCTGAAGTTGCATTTTAAGGCAAAAAAACAAAAAAAAACACTTTTTAGGATAAAGAAAGAAACATATTCACAACAGCAAATGGGAATAAGGAAAGAAGATTTATCTGGATGAGACCAGGTCACATAGGAAACATTAGGTAAGGGAGGAGGAGTGGTAGGAACAAGAGCGAGGAAAGTGGGTAGTGCCAGAAATGACAGATAAGGATTCAAAGTCCAGACAACATTGTAATCAAGTTCATAGGTGGTAGGTGAGGACTGGAATAGGGGAACCTTAGGGAACTCAAGATATAAAATTTTTTTAAATGTAGCAAATATATAACATATAATACATTTGAGTGAAAAACATTACTTTCCAAGTATTAAGAAGTGTTTACATGCTGTTTCCTGGCTAATTATTTCTACTAATTTCCACCAATTTCTATTCCACGATAATTTATTCTAGAGCAAAGCATAAGACAGCAACAAGTCCAGACAAGACCTGGATTTAATAGAAATGTTGAACAGAGCTGATATGTTGTTACAGGGGGATTAACTGAACTTCTACTTAGAAACGAATAATGATCACTCTCCTTCACTGTCCTGAACCCATCTGTTCATCTTCTCTGATAAGCAAACTGCCAATACAACAAAGAATATTCAAAGTACCTACATCGACCAGGAGATCTGGGTCTATGCTAAACTGTCTTCCTGACAGCATGGCTTGGAAGTCCTCTAAACTGCAATCAATACTGTCAAGATAATCCAACAGCTCAACCCTAAGGAAAAGATTAAAAAAAAAAATATTAGGTTTCCTAGTTTTTATGTTTAAAATCACACTGCAGTCTCCTAGGCAAAATATACCTAGCAACTGCTGAATCCTTACCAATTCTTAACCTTAAGAGATCCTATTCAGTATTCAGGATTCAAAAAAATTTGGTTAATGAGAACCCACAGCCTTTACACAAAACTTCAGCATTTAGATAAAAAAGGTTTTGTAATAAGTCTTTTTTTTGGTCTTTTTGGGGTCTCACCCGCAGCATATGTAAGTTCCCAAGCTAGGGTCAAACTGGAGCTACAGCTGCTGGCCTACACCACAGCCACAGCAAAGCCAAATCTGAGCCAAGTCTGCAATCTACTAGCACAGCTCAAAGCAATGCCAGATCCTTAACCTACTGAGTGAGGCCAGGGATCGAACCTGAATCCTCATGGATACTAGTTGGGTTCTTAACCCGCTGAGCCACAACAGGAATTTGTGCAGTAACAGTCTTATTCGTCTTTTTCATCTATACAATAAATTATAAAATGTTTAACCTCTTATTACAGGTTACTGCTAATTTCTACTATAAGTAAGTTTCTTCATAAAGATTATATTATCCCACAGTTATGATAAAAACCCAAATCACACTTTCGGACATTCAAAAATAAGCTATTTCATTAAGAAACCTGAGGAGTAAAATAAAATAAATTAAAAAAATAAAAGGAAGGGAAAGAAAAAAGAAACCTGAGGACTTAACAAGAAAATTTCAAGACTGCTCTGGGGATAATTAAATCTTTCTCAAAATAACATTTTCAGAGTTCGGCCCTGACCAAAACAGAGAAAGGCTGACTACAAATTCATAGTGTAAAAAGACAATCACTCAAAGAGAAACGAACATGTGAAGTAAACAAATAAAGAAAATACATTTAGACAACATCGAGATGAGCACTCACTTTCCCAAAAGATTGATGTTATCATTTAAAATGGAATCCATCATAGTCACAGGATCTTCTGTGGTCAGACTAGATGAGCCATTTAGCTGGACGGCACTGGACATGAGAGGGCTGGGGCCATCACTACCTGAACTTAAAGATTCTCTGGCTGGTTCGCTTTGATCTCCACTTTGAATGACAGGAGCATATTCATCTTCATTGTCATCTTCAACAATGACAATATCAGGGTATTGGCTACAGCTGGATCAGCAATATGAGAAAGAACAAATTGTATTTTCACTAATTCAACACATTTATTCTATCCATTCATTCTCCAAGGTAAATCTCTCCCCAAACCACTTATTAAAAAGCTTAATTTTCTTGGGCCTCTAGCTTAATGATAAATATTGATACTTCATACAATATAAGACCACAAAGAATCAATTAAAGGTCTTTAACTCCAAACTTTGAAAATAAGAATTCTCATTTTTCCTTGGGAGTCTTTCCACTGGACAGGGGTATTTGGTTGAATACTTGGGTTTAATTTTTCAGTTCAATAATAAAAATGAGTTGATATTAATTAAATAAAAAAGCAGTTTTAAATTGAGATCTTGATTAAAAAAAGTTAATATTTTCATAAGTTTCAATTTACAATCTACTTACTTGGAGGGATCAGATATAACATCCTCATTAGTTTCTGGAATAACTGGGATATTTTCTTCATCTGCATTATCATCAGTAACATCATAAATAATGATATCATCTGAAATCCGCTCCCTTGGCTTTAAACCTTCACTCCTACTGTGTGGAACCTAAAAAATCAGGTAGAAAATATATCAGAAAACAAATTATTTTGACTATCAAACAACACATCATTTAAAAAATGCTAATTGGGAACCTACTATTTAACTACATGTTAGAGACACAAAGATAAGAAAAACAGATTATGTTCTCTAACCTATGGGACTTATACACTGAATTGGTATGAGAAGTATAAAGGTGTGTTATCTGCATCGTACTTATATTAACTATTTATTTTGCTGTAAGGGACCTTTGAAGATGACACACCTCAGAATGTTTCTCTGAAAAGATCTTCAAATTTGAAATATTTCTCACACCCAGAGAGTAAAAATGTTTTAAGAGTTCTTTTTTTTTTTTGGCTTTTTAGGGCCACACCCACAGCATATCGAAGTTCCCAAGCTACACGTTGAATCAGAGCTATAGCTGCTGGCCTATGGCACAGCCACAGCTACTCGGGATCTGAGCCATGTCTCTGACCTATACCACAGTTCCTGGCAACACCGAATCCTTAACCCACTGAGCAAGGCTAGGGATCAAACCTCCATCGCCATGGATCCTAGTTGGCTTCATTAACTGCTGAGCCACGAACGGAACTCCCAAGTTTTAGGATTTCATCAGAAATCTCAAGCATAATCAGATGGTCAATGGGTGGATGGGGATTATCTCAATTCAAGCTACTCTGCTTGACACGTGTTTTATTCTTACCTATTAAATGGCTTCATTAATAGGGGAAAAACACTTCAACTGTCCACAGCTAAGTGTCAGTCTGGCTTTGTAATAATGCTTTTTTGTTGTTTTTTTTGGTCATGCCTGTGGCATGTGGAACTTCCTGGGCCAAGAATCGAACCTGCCCCACAGGACTAATCCAAGCCACAGAAATGACAATGCTGTATTCTAAGTCTCTATGCCAACAGAAAACTCCAGCAATGATTTTTTTTTAAATTCAGCTATAGATAACATTCGGACCATAGGTACATTAATAATGAAGTGTTCGTAGTTCCCGTCATGGCTCAGCGGAAAGAAAACCAATTAGGAACCACGAGGTTGACAGTTTAATTCCTGGCCTTAGTCAGTGGGTTAAGGATCCGGTGTTGCTGTGAGCTGTGGTGTAGATCACAGACTTGGCTTGGATCTTGTGTTGTTCCGGCTGTGGTGTAGGCCAGCGGCTATAGCTCCGATTCCACCCCTAGCCTGGGAGCTTCCATTTGTTGCAAATGCAGCCACCTCCCAAAAAAAAGCAAAAAAAAAAAAAATAATAATAATGAAGTGTTCAATTTTCTAAAGCAAACTAAAGTCATTATTACAATGCAAAATTCTATAAATTTCAACACTAGATAATATAGAGGGCAAAATATATAAATCAACTTTAATTAGGAAATCTTTATCCGGGAGTTCCCGTCGTGGCGCAGCGGTTAACGAATCAATCCGACTAGGAACCATGAGGTTGCGGGTTCGATCCCTGGCCTTGCTCAGTGGGTTAACGATCTGGTGTTGCCATGAGCTGTGGTGTAGGTCACAGACGTGTCTCGGATCCTGCGTTGCTGTGGCTGTGGCGTAGACCAGTGACTACAGCTCCCATTAGACCCCTAGCCTGGGAACCTCCACATGCCGCGGGTACGGCCATAAAATGACAAAAGGGGGGAAAAAAAATCTTTATCCATTTACATTAGTCTTCAATCCTAAAAACCGTCAGGTGTGCTTGATTATTTAGAAATGATGGGAATTGGAACTAGATGTTAACTCTGACTTACCTAAGAACAAAATTTTCAATACTTTTATAGTAAATCTAAAGCAGTATTTAGAAATTCTAATATCTGAAAGTAATAATAAATTGATATTAAGAGGAGTATGGACTTAACTACTTTGCCACTGGGGTATAAGTTTGACAATTTATCCAGAGAGCTTGTTAAAAAAAAAAATAAAGGCAAATATATTTTTTTGAAATTGCTATAGTAAAATTGTGCACATTTATAATAAAAGGTGAAAACAACTTAAAATAACCAATAGACAAGTACATAATTACATTATCATAATAATCTCATCTATTAGTTAAGATGAACTAAATCTCTATGTTTAACAAATCTCAAGAATGTATGTATGTATGTGTGACTGGGTCACCCTGCTCTACAGTAGAAAACTGACAGAATACTGTAAACCAGCTGTAATAGAAAAAAATAAAAATCATTAAAAAAAAATCTCAAAAATAAGACCAAGTGAAAAAAGCCACACTGCAAAATGAGTATGTACAAAATAATATCATTTACATAGTTTAGATATATGCCAAATAACACAAAATACTGTCCATGGAGTCACACATAATGAAGTTGCCATGGGAATGATAAATATTAATTCAGGATAGTTTTATCTCTGCATGAGAGGGGAGACAGGAAAGGGAGAGAAAAATGAACCTGGGAAATAGGCAATTGAGACAACTATATTTATAATGGCTTATTTCTTAAAATAACTAAAGCAAGTAATAAAAAGTCATGATTTTAAAAAGCTGAAGGGTGAACTCTTGCATTATTCAGTAAACTTTTTTTTTTGTCTTTTTAGGGCCACACCCGCGGCATATGGAGGTTCCCAGGCTAGGGGTCGAATCGCAGCTGTAGCCGCCAGCCTATGCCACAGCCACAGCAACGCCTGATCCGAGCTGCATCTGCAAACTACACCAAAACTCACAGCAACGCCGGATCATCAACCCACTGAGCAAGGCCAGGGATCGAACCCACAACCTCATGGTTCCTAGTCGGATTCGTTAACCGTTGTGCCACAACAGGAACCCCAGTAAACTTTTTAAAATGCATGAAATACTGATGTATTAACATTTAGTTTGAGATAACAAACATAAAATAAAATTAAAAAAATTACTTTGTGATGGTGATTATCAGCTGGTTCTTTTACTATGTGCTGAAACAAATTCTTCTTTTGGGCTCCATTAGTGTTTAGAAGTAGAGGTCTGAAAAATCAGAAGATGTCTTTGAAGTTCAGTGAAGCAAACATACAAGGGATTTAAATTACTTCTAATAATTGACCCACATATAAACACACTCACTTTAATAATGAACAAAAAATTCCAGGGAGAATACATAAATTCCTAAAAACGATTACATCTTAGGAATAGAAACTGGCAGATGAGTGTGTCTAGGATTTTTATTTCTCCATTCTTCTGTATTATAAATTACGCTAAATGTACGTCATTAGACTGAACTACATAACTCTTTATAGTATAAATACCTAGTAATAGGTAATATCATAAAGAATATACTATAACACAAGCTATGAATATAACCAAGCTTTGCTAAAATCCTCAGTCTTACAAGATAATACTTTTCTCCTTCTACCTATTCCTTTGTCCATTATTCTCTAGTTGTGACAAAGATGGTTACTGACATTTATGGGTATCGCAACCCATGGTCAATATACAGGTTTTTAAATACACCTGTGAGTGCATTAAACACAAGAGATATCAAGTAAACATTTTGATGTTTTTCTCAGCATGTATCCTCTTTTTAAGAATTTCTCCCACTGGGGTCTTCTGATGCTACAATAATTTGTTAATGTGAATGAAAAGTTGATTCTTTATTAACTATATGTATATATAAAGTGACCATTTAGGATATCCTTATCTCTCAAAAACAGCAAGATGACGTAGTAGGAAAAAACATCACTTAAAATGTTGAAAGTATAATTTAACAAGGGAGGATTGTTCATCTTGGACAGCAGGCATACACTCAACAAATACAGGCCATTCACGGTTAAACTCTTAACATGTTTGGTTGTCTGTGAATAGGTCAAGATATATTATAAAAAAAAAAGCTTACCTTTTACGTTTTAAACTCACAAGTTGGTTATTCTGAACCAATGTAACAATAAACTGGACAATCTAAAAGGAAACCATAATTTAAAATGTTCCATTATGGATTAGTTCACATTGCAAGTCTTATAAAATTCACATACTATATGTCCTCTAAGTCACATAATTTCTCAAGAATTAACATATTATAAATGTGGGTGCATCTAAAGAAACATACCAGCTTCCAGGCAGAAGAAAAACCTGTGATAAAGTTACTGCTACCTAAGATATAGAGAAGCCTAGGACATCCAACTACTCACATATCTACGTATCTATTGGCTTCCCACCCACCCATCCATCCATAGATCTATCCGATATTCAGTTCAATTATTTGTCTTAGTGATAAGTACCAAGCATGCCTGAATACAGATTCCAAATTTTTACTTAAAATTCTTCTAAAAAGATTATGATGCAAAGTAGAAAACTGATGTTTGCTAAGATTTTTCTTATACCAGGTAATACAATTAGAGGCAAAAGAAATTGCTAACTCTTTCAGAACAGACCATGACATTTTCAAGTTAGCAAGTTTATTGGATAATTCTAGAAAAATTATTATTGGAACACTAAACACCTGTCAAAGTTTTCTGCTCACAATCAAGTGAAACTGATTTAATCTTCAAAGTCTGATTAAATTTAGAAGAAAAACTATTAAACATATGAAGACATGCAAACAATCCTTCATAGTTTATGACTGTGTTTCTTAAAGTGTGATCAATGGACCAGGAGCATTGGCCTAGGAGCTTTTTAGACATACAAATTTCAGCCCCAATCCAGAACTGGTGAATCTGAAATTCTAATGATGGATCCAGAAATGTGTACTGTTTATCAAGTCCCTAAGTGATAACTGATGTGAATGTGAGAACCACTGACTTAGAGTATGCCTTGAAATTATACTGTCAACTGTCTAAAGGAGTTAAAGGATTACATGGTAAACTATGAAAAGCAGCGTATCACTGAGATGCTATGAATAAATGCCAAGTGACTGACAACTATTTAGATTCTTTGCAGAAGAGTTTCTTGTACAAGTTTTGTGAAACGTAAACACTGAACTGTCAAATGAAAATACATATTGTATAGCTCTAATGCTGTACATTCTCCCCCAAAAGAGGTTATTAAATGTTACCTCACAATGAATATGAACTTTTCCAAGGAGAAAAATACAGACTGACAAGTTAAAAACTGTTTAAAAACTGACGAGTTAAGACAGCATTAGAGTCTACGAAAGGTTAGCCACTAAATTGCTTATTCAAAAGAAAATGCTGACAGCTTATGAAAAGACAACATTTAATCTTAAAGACATCTATGAAATACTCCAATTATTTTGGTTAATTTATAAAAAAAAAGTGTTAGGGAAAATTCTAAAAGCATTAGTTGGTTGAATTTATAAGAACATGAACAACTGGCTAAATTTCTCCTGAAAATTTTGTTGTACATTTCAGTTCTTTTTTGATGCTCTGACATCATGTTGTACAGTTTGTTTCTTGAAGAAAAGTAGGCATTTAACATTTACATCACTGAACTCTACCTAACAAATTCTATAAAGATACCTCCCGTACATTATTCCAATTAATCCAAGGCTAAAAAGTGCCAGAGTTAGAAACAAATTTCAGGAATAGAGAAAAAAATTATTAGCTGTCATCACGCATTATATAAACTCCCTAACCCCACTAAAATATAGATGCAAACTCAAATATGAGCGGAAAGAATGTTAGGTTTCATGTAAAACTGAAAGGTTAAATAAATATTTTACTAACTACCATTGCTTTCAGGAAAAAAAAAAAAAGAAAAACCTCAACAAACTATGGAGTACTGTGAGTTAATATTTAACCCAAACACTGTTTTCCGGGGGGGGGGGGGGAAGCAAATTTTTAAAATAAAGTACAGGTTAAGGTACACATCATTTTAAATCGGGTATACCTTTTTTTTTTTTTTGGCTGCGCTCATGGTAGCCAGGTATTGAACCCGTGTCACAGCAAGAATCTGAGCCACTGCAGTGATAATGCCAGATACTTAACCCACTGAGCCACATGGGAACTCCTAAGTCAGGTATTCTTAAACAGTTTCAAGCTGGAATCAACTATGCAAGTTCTGAAAACACATAAAACTTGGACTAAACACTTAGAACTGAATTCTACATTCAACCTTCATTTTCACAGTGATTTTTAAAAGTCAGTATTTTTGATTATAAGGGAAAGGCTACAGCGACCATTCATCTCAGTATTCTAAGCCTGCTCCATCAGACCTATATCTTTTCAGTCATAGCCCTATTTTTAGCTAAAGGCCTCTGGGTAGGAACAAACTGAAGCTCTCCCACCCTCCCTCTCCCCCAAAAAAACCTGTTGCTTAAACTGAGTCCAGTTTACTCATGAGCAAAAAATAGCTGCCTTAATTACTTTTAGGTTTCACCTCTTATTAACATATGAAAGCTGATATGAGAAGATTAAAGTACAAGGACACAATGTGGCAGAGAGATTTTTGGTTCCCCTAGTAATTTTCAGCTCAGATAGATTTTATAACACTACATTCACTGCTTTTTTGCACAGACTAATAATGGCACACACTGATAACTTTTTGAGCATATAATTTGAACAGCTAATTTGAAAATATTAGTCATTTATCTTCCGAGATAGTATCTATACCTTTTGGAGTAAAAAAGAGCAAAACAAAAAACAAAAACAAAAAAACTTACAGAGGAAGGCAATGTCTTTTATATAAAATATGTTAAGAAATTGGTAGTGTATTAACTATGCTCCTAAGAATGAAGTATACTAAAGTTGTTACATCAGGAAAAATATTTTACTAAAAGCTAATGAAACATTAGTTGGAAATATGGAGTGACTGTCATTTAGCTAATGAAAAATTTTTTAATTAAATATATAACATTTGGCTTAATTTGTTTGATTTCATAGGTTTACTTCTGTGCACCCAATATATAAAAAAATAAGATCAATCACTGACTATTTAATAGAGGTTTCTTGAAGGTCACAAATAGTACTGATTAAATAAATGCAGATTACGGTCATATTCCTATGACCGTAAAAAAGCTTACCTTCCGAATAACTTGTTGCTGTTGTGCATGTTTTGCTCTTAATTCTGACACCTCCTTCCAAAGGGACTCATTCTCACTATGTTATCATTTATTAAAAATAAAAATTAAGAAATTCAGTCAGAAAAACCAGGAACCAGGCCTCAATATTTTTAAGAATACCATAAAACAGAACTAGTTTTTACTACATATCTTCGTGAAACTAGGAAAACTGCTTCAATTACACAGAAGGACAACTATTTTGACACAACTCCACAATCTTTCTTTTATAACTACAGTATCTTCTACTCATGGCAATACATACACAAACACTTAATAGGCCATACACTCCTGTGACAATCTGGTTAATTACTTCTTGTTTAAGAAACAAGCTAACTTTCTGGAAATCCCACTGTGGCGCAATGGAATTGGCAGCATCTCTGAAGCGTCAGGACACAGGTTTGAACCCTGGCTCAGTACAGTGGGCTAAAGGATCCAGCATTGCCACACCTGGGGCAGAGGTCCCAAATGCAGCTTGGACCAGGAATTCCATATGCTGCAGAAAGGCAAAAAATAAATATAAAAATAAGCAAACTTTCAATCATGGCTACCATGTGAATTCAGAACTTGTGCTTAGGAAACAATTCTTAAAGGGAAGTGACATTTAACCAACACTTGCTATGCCAAGCACTATTCATAAGCATTTTATGTGTATTACTCATTTAAATGTTTCTAAAATCTGTCCGGAAAGGAATTATTATGTAACTATTTTATAAATGAGGAGACTGAGACTCCGAGAACTGAGAAGACTTACCCAAGATCACACAATTTGGTAAGTGTTGATGTCGAACTAAAGTCTATCAGACTCTAAAACTGTCTAAGATCTGTCTCAAACACAAGCATACAAATTTTTTTAAAGCATATTAAAAATGTGTTTTTTAAGCATATCCAGATATATGAAAAACCAACTATGTGCCCAGTAAGTTTCCTCCCTTCATTCACCATTTTTATTGAAATTGCAGTTACTAAATGTCAGCAATGATAAAGTTGAGAAGACATGAAAGATAATTTATCTTTAATGCTTTAATTTCCACAAAAGCCAACTTTCTCAGTCAAGACCATTACAAAAGGGACTGGATTTAAGTATTGAGGGCACAGAAAATAAGACTTTAATACTTACTGAATAACTACTGTACTTTTTTCTGACTCAGAAATGTAAAGATACTGTCACCTGCCTACTAAAGTTATGTAGGAGAATGGTTACCACTAAGACTTAGAATGAATTTTGGATCCCATTCCTTAAGGACTAAACCTGAGATTCAAGGAATTGGGTCAAAAGGCACTTCAAAAGACACAAAATACATACAGTAAACCAATACAAGTGCTTAAATAAAACATGCAAAATGGGCAAGCTTAAAATTAAGGCTTATTCAAAAAGAGAATCAAATCCCAAGGTTATTCTCTTAACCAAAATACTTAAGAATAGTTAAACTAATGCGCCACATCTGAAATGGAAGAGAATACATAAAAGAACTACTCTCAAGACCTTGGCACCTATCATACTAAAAGAAAATTTCTAGCTACCTACTAAGAAGAAAAATACACATCTACTCTATATATGAATTGTTACTGTGGCAATAGGACAATGGTGCCAAAAAAAATGTAGTAAAGCAAAATAAATCATGTTCTGCAGATCAAAAGTCTGAATAATATTTTCTCAAGTCTATGTAAAGTAAGAATCAAGTAGGGCAAGTCTCTTGTCCCTTTTTCCCTATTTATGTGTCTTTTTCCTAAAAGATAAGCCACACAGAAAATGTCCTAAACTGCTCTAAATGGATGTTACATATGCAGTATCTTTTATGACTTGTGCGTCCTCATATGTAAACATATGAAAGTATAATCATATTTCCTATACCAACTTAATAATCTATTATTTCATCAGTAAAACTTATACAAATTGTTTTGACTGTCCAGGTTCATACTTTCTTTTAAACACAATCATAAAAATATAATATTGTGGTAAAGTCTATATATAGCTACAAATAAAAAAGTAAAGAGAATCAATACTTAAGAAAAATGGCTTTCAATCTTGGCTCAACAACATAATCTAAGTACTTAAAGCATCAATCTTCAATCCGAACACACACATACATAGACACACGACACCAAACCTCATATCAAGATTATATTTGGAAATAATACTTTACCTTTTTAATTCAGAAAGCCTGGACTCAATAGTTTCTTGTTTTATTTGAACCTTCTGAGCACTACTTATAATTTTTGTTAAATCTTCCTGACGAATTTTATTTTCTTCTGGTTTTGAGGATGAAACCTTTTAAAAAGTAAATTTAGGAAATTAAACAAATACTAAACACCAGGATTAAAATTCAAAGCTTCTGTATTAAAAGACATTTTTACAGCCTATTCAAGGAAGTGAGATCCAGTTCCAAAAAGCCCAGGAAAAGAACAGACTTCACAGCTAATAGAAAGGATAAGGAATAATCAGTTTATTTATTTTTAATGTGGAAAAGTTTCCATGAGCTGGAACATCTTAGGGGTTCTTTTATTTTTCTTTTCTGCTAAAATCCCCTCTAATTTCCCCAAGCCTTTTATTATCACATTCCATATTTAATTAAAATTATGCAGTAATAGCTGCATCCTAAGGCCATTTTCTTTGATGGTCCACTACTCTACATCCCTACCCCACCCTTTTGTGGATTTAGTCAATATATCCTATTTCAGCAAAACATATCCATTCAAAAAATGTATTATTAAATGTCTACTTCATATAAGGGATGTAGTTTGGGCACTGAAAATTCAGCAGTGAACTACGTAAAAAGGCCCTCCAGGCAGCTGACTTTCTCATAGGAGCTTACATTTTTTAAGCTAAATTAGAAGGAATGAGTTGTCCCAATCTAGGTGATTCCTCATTCTAAGTCAGAATGTAAACATTCCATCTAAAAAATGTTTAAAGACTGAGCCCTCCATATAGTTGAGTGCAGAGAAAAATAAAACAAATAATTAAAGCTTTATTAGTTTAAGACATCCCAACAAGGAGCATCTGTGTATTTCAGTACATTCTTAATTTCAACAACTGAAACATAAGTTTTGGGCAAGTATACTACATGGTAATGCCCTAATTAAAGCATATAAACAATAGCTCACCTTCCTTTTAATGTTCTCCAACAAGTCATCCTGGCCTTGTTTGAAGTAAGGATGCTGAAATTCAACAGGACCATCCCGTTCCTGCTTCACAATTCCAGAGTCAATATGTACTACTTTACGAAAACCATCTGAAAAAGATTCAAAATTCAGGTGGCTTAAATATATAAAAGTCAAAAATTAATGGTGTATCTATGGAATATATTTTCCTTTATCATCCTGGGGGGGAAACGGTTTTGTCAGTGGCTGACGACAATACTCCAAATAAACTGCTGTCGATACTCACACATATTCAGTTGCCTCACAAAGCTTGCCATGTTATTGTGCTTGAAGTATTTGGGAAGAATTTCTTTCGCAAATCTTTGTTCATCCAAAACCAGAAAACTCTGGCCATTCTGAAAAAAAAAAAATTGAAAAAGTCAATTAGTTAAGATCCTCTGACAGGGATTCCTGTTGTGGTTCAGTGGGTTTAGAACCTGACATAGTGTCCGTGAGGATGCAGGTTCCATCTCTGGCCTCACTCAGTGGGTTAAGGATCTGGCATAGGTCACAGATGTGATGCGGATCCAGTGTTGCTATGGCTGTGGCACAGGCTGGCAGCTGCAGCTCCAATTCGACTCCTAGCCTGTGAACTTCCACATGCCACAGAAAAAGAAAAAAAAAATCCTCTGACATTAGGTGATACATGTAAACCCCCAAATTTGGCAGTCTTTCTGAGACACCTTTAGATCATTTTATTCCTGCTAACAGCAACAAAAACAAACTGCAATTAGGTTCCAAATTTCAATTAAGCTCCAAATTGCAATTAAGCTTTTTGACATGAGTCTCAAATGTTTAGATATGTCTCAAAACAAAAGCTGCTTCATATTCTATGGTAAAATATTAGGCTTTCCATTCTTCTATCAAAAACAAGAAAAAGAAGTAAACATACACACCAGCACAATTATTTAAGTCAATGCAGTTAAGGCAAAAAGAAAAAAGATAAAATTTGAAAGGAAGCTGTATTTTATCAATAGACATAGTTGTATCTTTATATAATCAATTGAAAAACCACAAGAGAACTCAGTAAGATATCCAGTTACTTATATTTAAACTCACTAGTGTTATTCCTTATAAAAACTAATTTGAAACTTTTTTCTAAAATAATCGAAAGAGCATGCTGGTACTGGCATAAAGACAGATCAAAGGAACATAACAGAGAACCCAGAAATAAATCCTCATATACATAGTCCAAGGATTTTTGACAAGGGTGCCAAGACAATTCAATGGAGAAAAAACAGTCTTTTCAACAAACAATGCTGGTAAAACTGGATACTCACACACAAAAGAATGACCTTGATTCCACCTTATACCATACACAAAACAATCAACTCAAAATAGACTGAAGGCCTAAACATAAGGGCTAAAACTATAGAAATCTTAGAAGAAAACATAAGGAAACATCAGATTCCTCTTCTTTCTTAATTTTATTTTTAACAACTAAAATTGTATACATTTAAAAGGTACACCATGATTTGACATATATTCACACACAAATGAAATGACTACTACAGACAAGCTAATTAACATAACACCTACATCAAACTAAAAAAGCTTCTGCACCATAATTATCAACAAAATGAGAACTTAATGGAATGAGAGAAAATATCTGCAAATACCTATCTGATAAAGGATTAAAATCTAAAATATATAAGGAACTTTCCAACTCAACAGCAAAAAAAGAACATGACCCAATTAAAAAATGGGCAAAGGATCTGATTAGACATTTTTCCAAAGAAGACATACAAATGGACAACAGGTATGTGAAAAAGTGTTCAATATCATTAATCAGCAGGGAAATGCAAACCAAAATCACAATGGGATTATCACTTCATACTTGCTAGGATGGCTACTAAAAAAAACAAAAATAAAAAAATGACAAGTGTTGGTGAGGTTGAAGAGAAAAGATAACCTTTGCATACTGTTGGTAGGACTGTAAATTAGTAATGTCATTATGGGAGTTAATCTGAATCTGACCAGTACCCACGAGGATGCTGGCCTCGCTAAGTGGGTTAAGGATTTGGCATTGCCGTGAGCTGTGGTTGTAGGTCACAGACATGGCTCAGATCCCACGTTGCTGTGGCTGTGGTGTAGGCCGGCAGCTACAGCTCTGATTGGACCCCTAGCCAGAGAACTTTCACATGACACAGGTGCAGCCCTAAAAAAAAAAAAAAGTCATCATGGAAAACTGCAAAAAATCAAAAATAGAACTACCATATGATCTAGCAAACCTCTTTTGAGTACATATCCAAAGGAAATGAAGTTTGTATCTAGAAGAAAGAGGTATCTGTACTGGTATATTCACTGCAGCATTATTCACAATAACCAAGACAAAAACAATCAAGTGTCTCTCAGGGGAAGAATGAATAAAAAAATTGTGATGTGTATATACGTATATATAATTTTATATACATATAAACATATAATTTTATATACATACATATAATTTTACATACATATACACACATACACAATGAAACGTTATTCAGCCTTAAAAGGAGAGAGACTCTGCCATTTACAACACAGATAATCCTCTAAATTCTTAGTAACGGCACAATTTTGATGCTGTAGCTACATTTCTCAGCTTCCTTTACAAATAGAGGTGGCCAAATAACATACCTGGCAAATAAGATATAAGCACAGAATGGACTGAGTAGGGCTTTCGCAAAAGCTTCTAAAAGGTAACAAATTCAAAGTGTCAAACCTCTACATCCCATATTCCTGCTTGGAATTTGAAGCCAATGGCTAGAGCTCCATCAGTCACTGGAACAGAGGAACTAAGTATGGCTGAAAAGATAAGATGACTCAGTATCTTCAGATGTAAGAGAAAAATATATCTCTACTTTGTTTAAGCCACTGGCATTTGGATTTCTATCACTTGCTTCTGGACTTAAATTTAACTGATAATAGGGTTATTAAAAAATTCAATGAAGTTTAATGATTAACAAAAATTATTTCTAATATTTGACCATTAACTGCATTAAAATTTTTCTCACAAACCATTAAGATGAAAAACTCAATGTGAAATTTAGAAGAAGGTGGGGTTTCACTGACAACAGAATATATAGCAAAACAAATGATTTTCATATATTAGATTGGCAAAATTTTAAAAGTTGGACAATAACCAGTGTCGGTTGTTAGGTAATAGATACGAAAATATAAAAATGCATACATCTTTTTCTATCTTAAAAGGGCTTTCCCTCTACCTTAATTCCTCTCAACTGACCCACCCGATTTGTCTTTTCGTTCACTGTAAAATTTAACAAAAAAATATTTAGAGCTCCTTTCTCTAATTCAGACCACCTACTTACTCTCACTAAAAACTGGCTTTGGTTTTTCTCCATGAAACTGTTTTTTCTAAAATGTCAAATGCCAAGTTCAATGACTTCTGCTCAGTCTTCATCTTCCTACACCTCTCTGTGGCATTTCATTCGGCGCTACTGACAATTCCTTCCTTAAATGTTCTCCTTTTATGGTTTTGAAACTATACATTATTTGGGTCTCCTATCTCGTATTTTTTTTTCTTTTTTTTTTTTGTCTTTTTTGTCTCTTTAGGGCGGCACCCATGGCATATGGAGGTTCCCAGGCTAGGGGTCCAATCGAAGCTGTAGCTGCTGGCCTACGCCAGAGCCAGGATCTGAGCCGTGTCTGCAACCTACACTATAGCTCACAGCAATGCCAGATCCTTCACCCACTGAGCAAGGCCAGGGATCAAACCCACCATCTCATGGTTCCTAGTCGGATTGGCTTCTGCTACACCACGACAGGAACTCCGTACCTCGTATTTTTTTTAATTGTCTCCCATCTATCAAGAGGTAGTGTGTTTATTAGGTTTCTACCCTTGATCAAGACCCCTTTCACACTCTTTCCTTAAGCAACCTTGTCCACACTAGCGTATCTAATTACTGACTTTATTATGATATCACATAATGCCTCTGTTCCTGACCATTTCAAATTTCCCACTTGAATTTTCAATCACTAACATTTTAACATTACGTCCTTTAACTCACTATATTCTCAACCTATTGTCTATTTCAAGCCTATCGTCCTACTCTCTCAGAGTCAACTTTTTCCTATCTTATCCATCTGGCATGCCCTGTCCCCTTTAAATTATCCTATTAATTCTGACATCAATAACAAAAAGGCAAATTAAAAACTCTCAATTTTAACAGCTATTAAGTTAAAGGGGAAATATTTGAAACAGTCCCTTTAAAAATAAGAGAAAGGGATTCATTCCATAATGGCTGCTTCTCTTTGACACCCTGAGGTCTTAACCAGCGCAAAAAAGCAAACAAACAGGTATAAGGTTCTGAAAGAACAAAAACTGTTATATCCAGATACTTATGGATGTACACTTAGAGAATCCAATCAGTAAAATGATTACCTCACTAGTTTATTACCAATATATAAATGTTACTTGCATTTTTAACCATATATTTTTTAATTACTTAATGAAATTTTATTACATTTATAGGTGTACAACTTGAATTTCTAATTACCAGCAAGAGCTCAATTTATTTTTCATTAAAGGATATCACTTAAAATATCTATAAAATCTAACAAAGATGAGCAAAACCTAAATGCAAAAAATATAAAACTTTATTAATAAACAACAATGAATTTAGAAGTATGCTCTACTCATAGGAATACTCAATATCATAAAGATATATATTTTTTCCTAATCTGATTTATAGTTTCAGTACAATTCCAATTAAAAAAAAACCCAAGAGGTGTTTTTGTTCTTTGTTTTTTTTTCCTTTTTAGGGCTACACCTGTGGCATATAGACGCTCCCAGGCTAGGGGTTGAATCAGAGCCTAAATCACAGCCATATTAACACCAGATTCAAGCCACATCTGTGACCTATGCCACAGCCTGTGGCAAGGCCAAATCTTTAACCCAATGAGCTAGGGTTGAACCCATATCTTCACAGAAACTATGCTAGGTTCTTAATCTGCTGAGGCACAATGAGAACTCCTGGGGGATTTTTTGTTTGTTTGTTTTTTAATGGAACTTGATTTTAAAACACATATGGAAGGGTAAAGACAAAGAGTAGCCAAGGCACTCCCGTGGAATAGGCTGCCCCCCAAAAGCAAGACTTTTTATAGAGCTACAGTAATTAAAACATTGTATGGGGAAAAAAAAGAGAATAATATCTAATGGAACAAAACAGAGAACCTAGACACAAAAACCACAATATCTATCTATAATTTTGCTAAAAGACAAAGGTAGCAACACAAATCAGTAGAGGCAGAAACTATGCAATAAAGGAGTTAAAATGACTAAATATATGGAAAATAATTGGATAATTGGAAATAACTGGAAATTGGATCCCTTATAGCACACACACACACAAATCAATTCCAGGGTGAGTTAAAGATTAAGATATAAAACTCAAACCTTTAAAACTTTCAGAAGGAAAAAAAAGATGGAAAAGTATTTTTCTCTCCTTTGGAGTAGGTAAGCAGGAAATATCCCAAAGAAACAAAAAACATGAACCACAAAAAAGGGTGATAAATTATACTAAAATTAAGAACTTATACTCGGAGTTCCCGTCGTGGCTCAGTGGTTAACGAATCCGACTAAGAACCATGAGGTTGCGGGTTCGATCCCTGGCCTTGCTCAGTGGGTTAAGGATCCGGCGTTGCCGTGAGCTGTGGGGAAGGTTGCAGACGCGGCTCGGATCCCGCGCTGCTGTGGCTGTGGCAAAGGCCGGCAGCTACAGCTCCTGTTAGACCCCTAGCCTGGGAACCTCCATATGCCGCAGGTGCGGCTCTAGATAAAAAGGCAAAAAGACAAAAAAAAAAAAAAGAAGAAGAACTTATACTCATCAAAAGAAAGTAAAAAAGACAAGCCACAACTAGGTGAAGCCATAGGCAACACATACATCCAAATACAGAGAATATACAAAGAATTCCTATAAATAATAAAAATGTAAACCATCAGATAGAAAAATGGTCAAACATTTCATAGAATAGGAGACAAAATAGCCAATATATATGAAAAGTGCTTGAACACACTGGTTATCAGGGAAATATAAATTAAGACCTCACTGAGATAATATTTTATATCTACTAGATTGGTAAAAATTAATAATGAGAATATCAAGTTGCAAAGATATGTACTGGAAAATCTCATGCATACCTAATAGCACAAACTTGTTTGATTTCCTCAGAAAATAATTTGATATTGAGGTTGCACGTTTCATACCTACTTTCCAGAAATTTAACCCTTCAACGTAGGTAGAGAAATTTTTGGTTATATACACCACAGAGGTGCATAATATGCACAAGATCTGACATGGTTAATCATCTCCTTCTTGAACCAGTTTTTTCTATTCTCTTGTTTTTCCTCCTTTCTCACTGTCCATTTCAACCTTCTCTGCTGGCTTTTTCTTGTGCTCATATTGTCTAAATATTGGAATAGTCTATCTTCCAGGTCCTTCTATATTCACTTGTCTCCCTGGATGATCTCATCCAGTCCTATGGCTTCACCACTTGCCAGCTCCAAACTCACCTTGAACGCCAGAAACTTACATTATCTAAACAACCTACTCAACGTGGTCACTTGAAAACCTTGGTATGAAGTCATTCATGCTGTCCTCTTTCCTAGTATTGTACTTCTCCACCTTCTTTGAAATAAGGTGTGGCCATCTGACCAAGTGTAGTCAATGAAGTATAAGAAAAACAAAACGATTTTTTAAATATTAGTGATCCATTTGAACCTCAAAGTTAATATGGCCAAACAGAATCCCCACCTGCACTTCTCTGAATCTTCCCCCATCTCAGTAAATGGTACCATCATCCAAATCTATGAGTCATTCTAATTCTTTTCTGTCCTTCCTCCAACTCCAACCAATGCATCACTAGGTTCTGCAGCTTTGCCTTCAAAGTAGTTATCATATCCAACTGCTTCTCATCACCTCCACTGCTACCACCCTAGTCTCAACCACACTATTTTCAATACCACGGTATAAAACTATGATAGTCTTCTAACTAGTTCCCTCATTTACAATCTCCTTCCCATGCCCCAAGGCCCTGCACCATCTGCTCCTGCCTACCTCTCTGACCTCACTCTCATGTTATCTAAAGAAAATCTAACCACATGATCCTTCTGCAATCCCATGAACGTGCCAGGCTCAAGGCTTTTACTTTTGCCATTCCTCTTTGTCTAGCCCATCCTTTATAATCATTCAGATCTCTGCTCATATATCACCTCCTCAAAGAGGCTTTCCTCATCACTCTTAAAATACCAACAAATTCCAGTCATTTTACATGCTAGTTATCAATTTACTGCTCCAAATTCATTCTTCAATGTCTGCTCTGCAAATACGGAGCCGAGTCTTAAACATCTTTTCTTTTCTAGCATGATATTAAGCTTTGCCATAGAGGATACTAGAGATATTACAAAGGAAGGGGTTTCCCTTCCTGGTCCCATTGTGTCCTTGCACATTCCTGCTGTGCAGGCAGGCTCTCCAGGACCCAGCTCTTGCAGTGCATGGAAAGCAGCAGTACCTTAAGGCCAGCAGCTTCCCACAACACTCCCTCTCCCTTAGGATGTTTCAAATTGAAGTATCCGCCTGACATCTCCAATGAACACCTTTCTAGGGTACTCTAGAGCAGAGGCCGATAAATATGTTCTTAAAAGGCAAGACAGTAAATATTTTAGGTTTGCAGGTCATAAAGTCATACTCTGCCCCTGTAGCAAAAAAACTATAGATAATATGTAAACATACTAAGCATGACTACATTCTTAATAAAATTTGTTTATAAAACAGATGATTGGCCCATGGGCCATAAAATCTGCCAACCCCTGCCCCAGAAGGCGTAGTTTCCAGCAAGTTCTGAATGACAGATTTCCACTAAGTCCCACTAGTGTGGCATCAGTGACTTCTTTGCCATTCAGTAAAATACTGTCATTCTCTCTCCAACAAGGTCTTAGACTTGGGGGAAAGGGCTCTTACTTGGGGACTCTACCTTAGGGTTATCAGTGATGGATGCCTCATGTTCTTTAGAGTTTTCTTTACTCCAATTCTCCTGATATAGTTAGTAATTCCATTAAACTTTCTCTGTCCAAAATACTGTGTGACTTCTATCTCCTAACTGGATACTAACCGATACACTCTCCCTATCCTGCTTTATTTTCTTTAGGGTACTTATCACTAACTGAAATTATATCATTTGTGTTTGCCAACTTTTTTTTTTTTTTTTTTTTGCATTATAGCTGGTTTACAGATTTCTGTCAGATTTTCCAACCGCACCATGTGGTGACCCGATTACATGTACATATATGGATTTGTCACATGTAATTAGATATAGTTCCCCGTGCATTACAGTTGGAGCTCCTTGCTATTCCATCATTAAAGCAGTAGTTATCCCCACTCCCTCCCACCCCTC
>PVHT020000077.1:31736698-31774042 GCA_004024745.2 Catagonus wagneri
ACAAGTCTGTTCCCCAAGTTCGTGATTTTCTTTGCTGTTGAGATGTTCATTTGTGTAGTGTTTTAGACTCCAGTTATAAGAGATTTCATATGACATCTGTCTTTCTCCTTCTGACTTGCTTCACTCAGTATGAGGGTCTCTAATTCCATCCATGTTGCTGCAAATGACATTATTTTATCCTTTTTTATGGCTGAATAGTGCCAACTTTTTAATTATCAGTATCTTTCACTAAAATGTAAGGTCTATGGAGCAGCTATTTTGTTCACTCCTGAATGAATTCCTACTATCTAGCACACTGTCTGGTCTTAACAAGAGTCACAACAAGCATTTGTGAGTTAGTGAATAAATGAATCTTTAGTCATAGTGAACCATATTATATTTCTAGAATTTCAATTTGTGAATCATGTTAAATGAAGAGATTTATGCCTCTTGTTTATATCTGTTCTCTCAAACACATACAACCCTAACTCATTCACATCATTCTGTCTCTGCTTATGGTATTCCTTTAGTATCTACTTCAAAATTAAAAAAATAATCTCTCTGAGAGCAAAAACTCCACCTTACTGTTGTTTAAACCTGTGAAGCTTAATGTAACACAGAACACTCCCTATACATTTTTTAAGGGACAAAAAAGTCACTACTACTCAGTAGGATGGGAAGGCCTTACTCGCAAATACTGGCAAACTTCCAAAGTGTAGTAACAGTTGTTACTGCTCAAATTGGCGTTCTTGGTTAAAAATGTCTAAAATACTCTTAATAATAATAAAATACTTCAGGCCCATTACTTAAAAACTTTCCAAAATAGAAATCTGTAACACTTTTTTAAACAACCAATCCAAAATTTCTCAATGTTTACCGACCATTCCTTCTGAATCTCTAGCTCATTCTATGTATACAAATAAAAAATACCTGTCAACAAATCAGCCAACTTTTCTGTAGGCCCATCTAAAGTGGATTTTACCACTATTCTGCCACATCTGTGGCCTTTATTTTCACTTGAGAATACTGTAATATGCAACAGTTGCTGGAAACCTCAAAACAATACCAGAAAATCGGGAAGTCTAAGGACCTACTGTTCAAATTCATCCAAAACAACTAGAAAACACTGGACAAATTCTGGTTTTATTCCCTTTCTCTATTTCCTGATTTGTCTCTGCTGATTTGAGATGGACAGGGAAGCTGAGATTGCCATAGGGCCCCAAAAGATGGAACAGGCAGGTATGAGATCTTTAGTTGAAATCACTTTTTGGTTTTCTGACACAACCTGAAGAACCGAGACAAAGGTAGTAACACTGGCAAAACAAAGACTTTCCAGTTCTTTCCTTTTTTTATATTGCTTGATTTCAACATACACTGATTATCTTATATCAGTAATAGTAACGGCTATTCTTCACTGTCAATGATGAGAACTTCCATTAAACTTCCACAACCTCTTTTCCCTGAATATCAAGTTTCCCCAGTTGCTTCCAAGCTAAACCTGTGCCCTCTGTTTAGGACTCTGTTACGTTTAAAACAGGTTTAGGTTGTCTGACAGTACTATCTATGTCCTTGATTCTGTTAACAGACTGCCTACCAGAGTCAAAATGGCTATACAAAATTTTGAAGTTACAGGGAATGTAAAAACAAAAAAAGGAAAAATAAACATCAGTGGGGGAAATCTGAGGGATGTACAATATGTTTTAAAGACACTCGGAATATAAAGACATTTTTATTAAGTCTCTAACAGGAAGTTCCCTTTGTGGCGAAGCTGAAACGAATCCAACTAGTATCCTTGAGGATGCAGTTCAATCCCTGGCCTTGCTCAGTGGGTCGGTGATACAGCACTGTCTCGAGCTGTGGTGTAGGTCGCAGACGTGGCTCGGATCCCGTGCTGCTGTGGCATAGGCCAGCAGCTGTAGCTCTGATACTCGACCCCTAGCCTGGGAACTTCCATATGCTATGGGCGCGCCTCCTAAAAAGCAAAAAAAAAAAAAAAAAAGTCCATAACAGTATAATTTTGATTGTTCAGAAGATTATAATTCGTAATCAATGATATGGATGGGGCTATTGTTTCATTTTTGTCCTATTACAAATATAAGTCTTCAGGAATATTAAACTAAGCTTTTCAAATTGCAGTTGGTGAGACTTTTCTCCCCTTGCCTTCCATTCAAGCTAGAGAAATAAATTATCTTTCGTAAGTGAAAATAATTGCATAAGACTGCCTGGTTTCCAAAACATCTGCTTACCTCTTAAAGGTCTTAATATGATTTTCACTCAGACAGTATAAATGCTAAATTACCTCAACAGAAGTCCAGCAAAACAAGTATGAAAGAAACCAGAAACAACCATAAGTAGCATCTTAGAAGAGATGAGAATAAATTATTTTGGTTCTTCCATCTAATGCCACTGTTCAACTAAAGTTTTACCTTTCACTGTTAACACTGTTTTTGGAAAAATCTGTGGGAGAGTAAAACAGCTTCCCTATGCAACTAAGCTTAGCCCTAGACAAAATTAATCCAGAACTGTCCACTGACTTTAGTATAAAACTAAATATTGTGATAACCTGTATTAAGTGTACTGTCATTTTGGAAGAATGATTTGAGAGATCAGAAATCTATGTAAGAGTCCCATTTCCAATAATGGATAGCTTTGAAATTATAGATAAATAATCTAACCTGTCTAAGCCTCAAATCCTCATCTACATAAGGCTAAGGCTAAACCAGATGATCTTGGAGATTCTTTTCAGGCATAATTCTACCCTATCATTCCTACCACTTCCATTACATATTCCAAGGATTTCACTGCTTCATCAAACATCTATTAAGTACCTACTGGGTCCCTTGGCACAAACACATTCCCTGCCTTCACTGAATTTATACTTTAATTGTCTCACTACAAAATGAACAGCTAAAACATAATTTTAGACTTAAAAAATGGGAAAAGTAAGAGTGATTTTAAGTGGCTTATTTCAGTTAGAATCCATTAAATGATGCACTTATGGATTAGTATGAAACTCTCCACATTTGATACTGCCCATAAAATATTTTTAAAATATTTTGGCTAATGAGAACTTATTAGACCTGCCACTGCATTATATTCCTTAATTAAAATCAATTACAAATATATTTAGGGAACATTTCTAGGCAATAATAACAAGAAGGCCCACCCAAGCCAAACAGGTATGAGAAAGTCAGCTTGGGAGTTGGTAGACTCTCAGTCCAGTCTAACTCTGCTGAGTAACAGCAATCTGTGCTGATCCACCCTTATCAACTTTTAATCCTTATGACTGATGAAGAGCATGAGACATCTTTTTATTTTTAAGTGTATACTGGTGACTGGATTCCTTATTTTCACCCTTCTTAGTACAACTTTACAGAATTCATCCAATGCTTAACAAACAACAGTCGATGACACCGCCTGCAAGAAAATTAAGTCCTAGAGGGAGATTATGAAAACGAAAAGCTGACAGCAATATAAGGCAAAATATACTGTTATAGTAGTCAAAACTTCACATACTCAATATAGTGCTCCCTGTTATAATAAAAGTTAAAACTGAGGGTTCCTATAATAGGAAAGGAATAGAAAAGAAAGGAAGAAAAAAGGGGAAATAACATTTACTCAGCACTTAACAGGTGCTAGGCATTGTGCAGGTAGTTTTCACTTTTTTCCAGACCTCTAAACAAGATACGCCAAACAGATGATCATCTACAGTAAGAAAACTCCACTTCCCTTCACAAAACAATTCCAAGTGGCTAAGAGTACGTTCTAACTCAAACGCAGTTTATGTAATAATCACTCATAAGAATTTTAGTATTTGGAACTAAAGGGGTTCTTGTATCTCCTAAGCAACCTGCTCATCTTATGGAGGATGACACTTGGGCCAGACAAGACAGGGATCTCGATTAAGGTCATCTTTGTTTAGGGGCACAGTTAGGATCCACCAATGATCATGGCATCTTTACACCACACTGCTGGCAACCGTTCAGTGAAATTTAGCTCTTCACTGTTACCGAACACTTGTCTGTGGGCACTTTTATTAAAATAACCCTAAAAATCCGCTTATATCAATAGCTTGGGATCTCCCATGATTAGTGTCCCATTGTCTACACAACATTTTTAAACCTCCTGATAAGCAGGAACCTGCGTTTGCACAATTGCCTCCTCCTTTGACTGCCGTCCTCCTAGAGCTAAGACGCGAAGCGCGCTGCGTGTGTTTGGGGGGCTAGAATCAGGTCGCTGAGGTAACGACCGCCTCAGAAAAACCCTGCGATGAAGATCCCGGGCGGAGCTGCTGGTGCCCTCAGTAAGCCGCAGCCCGCGAGCCGGGCGGGAGGACGAAGGATGAGTGTGCAGTAACGTGGCTCGTCGGTCGCCTGCGTTCAGCCCTCCCGGTTCCGAACGCAGCCTGGCCGGACCGTTACGGGGTCTCCCCGGCCGCGGCGTTCCGCGCGGGCCGCCCCTCCCCCACCGCGGCCTGAGCCAGCGGCGCCGTCCGGAACCCCTGCGGCTCCCCGCGCGAACAATACCGGGGTCCCCCGCGAGGCCGCACGCCGAGGCCCGCGCCGCCCCGCCATCCCCCGCGCCGCGGGCCTCTCAGAGGGCGTCGAGCCGCAGGCCGCGAGAAACAACCCCGCGGGAGGGAGCGAGAGAGGAGGAGGTTAGTCAGGGGGTTCGGAGGCCGCCGTGCCCTCACCCTTACCTGACTCCAGGTGATGAACTCGTTGGTGTGGGTTTCCTCCACAAGCGTCCACAGCTTGCTGAGGAAAGCCGGCACGTTCGAACTCTGCTTCATTGTTAACAAGGCGCAGGGATTCCAAATTCTACAGCCGAACGCGGCGGTAGCGGCGGCGGCGGCTACGGCTACGGCGGCTACGGCGGCAGCTGCTCCCCGAGAACGCCCACAACGCAGGCGCAGCAGCTCCCGGGCCCCGCCCCCCCCGGCCCCGCCAGGCGTGCAAGTGAGGCGGGGTGGCCGGGCGGCCGCACGTGATGGACAAGTCTCCTCGCTCGGCCCGTGCGCACTGGTCCCGCGCCGGTTCTGTTCATAGCCAATCCCACGCGCCGAACTCACGACAGAGAAATGTGATTGGATACTGCAGATGTGGAGGGGTGGGATCAAAAGGGAGGCGCTGCCTTTTCATTCGCCTTTTATACAGACGCTCTCACTGTAGCGGACCTTAGGGCTAGGGGAGTGTGTTTGGTTGTTTCACGTGTAAGCGGCTTTGGGTGCTTGGGCTCTGGCTGAAAGGCTACAAAAGTCCTCAGGGGCCTTTGAGTCATAAGATTGGTAGGTAAAGTGTGGTTTGCCACAGTCAGGCAGGAGGAAGGAGAGTACTAATTCACATAGGGGAAAAAAACAGCTTTTAAGCATGATTTGCTAGGCCCCAAGTTGAAACGGTCTTGAAAATAATGAACCTTGTCTTTTAATTTTCATTAGGAAAAAATCGTTCCTTTAAAATGCGTTTATCAAAAAGAGGAATTTAAGTAATAATTCACTCTTTACTGAACTCGTACTACAGTGAATCAGGAACTGTAATAGGCACCTTGCATGCTGTTTAATTCTACAGACATAGAATTCCCATGTGGCCAGCGTGAACAGTCAATTTATTTCGTTTTAATCAATTAAAATTGTTCCTTTAGGTAATTTACAGGTATATTCTTAAAATAATACACAGATTTGGTATAGTGGAAAAAATATTGACGAAGGAGTCAGCATATCTGAGTTTAGACCCAACTTCAAGGACACAGTGGATATTAGATTTCACTGGTAGTATGTAATTTAGAGCAATCCCTTAATCTGTCTGTGCCAGTATTTCCCATCTCTTTATTGGGAATAAAACTCTTTTTCACCCCGTAATATAACATTAATAGCATAGTAGATGTGAAAATACTTTGAATATATAAAGAATTGTACAAAAAATTGTACAAAATAAATGTAGAGAAAAAACTTTTTTGCAAGAGTCAGAATGTAAGAGCTTACAAACAGAGTTCCCACCATAGGGCAGTGGGCGAAGAGTATGGCTGCTTTTGCTCTGGTCATTGCCAGCTTGGATTCAATCCCTGACCTGGGAATTTCTATATACCCAGGGTGTGGCCGTAAAAAAATGGAATTTATAAACAAGTTAGAGATAACAATTACACTTTATATGAAATTCAACATAGAATAGATTAACTTCCTAGGTACATCTAAAATAATACAATAAAAAATAAAATATACACAATTTCCAAAGAGCAAATATTTATTGAATGCTAACTTCGTGTTTAGTAATATGTTTGCTGAAATAAGATCAAATGTATGGGAGGAGACATCCCATAAATGAATTAATATTTGATGAGCATTTATATATGTCCAGGGATTTGCATGTCATTTAATCCTCCTAATAACCTACAGTGCAGTGGGTCTTATTTCATTTTTCCAATGAAAATTCTGGGGCTCAAAGTGAATTACCTATATTAGAGCCAGTAAACAAGAGAGTGTTTACATCCAAGCTTTACTGAGTTCAAAAGCCCATCATCTTTTCATTGTATGATGACGACACGGTCTCTCTACTTAAGATGTTTATATTCTGACTTAAGAAACAAGAGGAACACAATGACCAGCAATCATTAATATTTTTAAAAAGATCTAAATTTATGTCATAAAACAAGTACTGAAAAGTTTAGAAAGACAGAGTTAAGTGAGTAAGGTAGTAAGGGAAGACTTCTTAGAGGATGGAGACCTTAAGTTGGGGTCTGGAAGTACAAACGCATTTGAATAGCTAAAAACTATCCAATAACTCTGAGCAAAGATGGGGAAATTAATAAGCACAATCTGTTTAACTGACAGCACAGGAGATAGTGTCTGAAGAGGAAATGTGGCCTACTTTCATGGCATTGTATTACTTACATCTGAAAACAAAGCAAAATGGCATGGTTTGATATAAGCAGAAACTCCTCTTTGGGCATTCATCCTGTGAAGTTGTAGGCCTATACTTAACAGAGGCCCCATACTTGGTTTAATGCTCTGCATATAACCATCTTGAAATTCTTAATTTTTGTACAAAGGACCCTGCATTTCCACTTTCCATTGGGTCCCTCAAATGATATAGCTGATCTGCTTCCAATATATTACACATATAGATCAGTGGCTCTCAGACTTAAGCCTGTATCCAAATCACTTGGAGGCAGGAGACTATCAATGTAATAAATGAGAGGGTATTGCTTATAATACTCATCAGGTCAGCCACAAGGTTAAGTTATTAACCAGCTAATATGATGATGACACCAGGAAATAGGTGGTGTGTCTAAAATCAAATGGCTATGTTTGGAATGGAAACCATGCCTTTTGTAGTCTGAAACATGCTTTTTTTCCTTTATACCAGTGTGCCTGAAGCTTTAGCCTACATCAGAATCATCTGGAGAGCTTCTAAGAAACAGATTGCTGCTTCTTTTCCCCATTCCGTGCTCTACTCGGTAGATCTGGGGTTCGGGCCAAGATTTTGTATTTCTGAAAAGTTCCCAGGTAACACAGATGCTGCTGGCCCCGGGTCCAGAATTTGAGAATCACTGTTACAAAGGAAAAATTAGTAAGCTGACATTCCCTTGCTAACATTTACAGGCTTGTTGCCGCTCACACCTCTCCTCAACAAAATCCAGATTTTCCAGGAATAATATAAAGTACTATCTTTTCTTTATCTATAATAAAATCCTTAATATTTATTGTACTTAATACACTTTTTGAAAACTTTAAGAATTGATTAGAAATATTTTTAGGGAAAAGAAAATCCTTATTGGCTCGTTAACACTTAAATATTAAACTGAGAAGGGAAGACCAAATCAAGCTAATTCACAATTATTTGCCACCTATAATATCCTACAAATATCAGAAGAAACATATTTGAGCCAGTGTCAACAATTTGGAAATGTTTACAATGTTAGAGGATAAAAACATCACTTTCTTAAACTGAACTGCCTCCTGTTGACTACAAATTAGGAAAGTTGGAATGTTTCCATGGCTCACTTGCAGCCTGGATGTAAGATTTAGAAGATTTAGAATAACACTGGAAAATATGAGTGACCCAAGCCTTTCCCTAGCAAATAGAAAAGCATAGTTTGTTGTTCTTTGATGCTTCAAAGTGTCTGATTCAGATTATATAAATTCTGTCTAATCAATTATGCAAAACTAGCTAGAATCAGCAGTGCAATCAGACTAGCCTGTAATTAGTACTTTCAAGGATAGCAAGACTGAAACCTAAGGTGAAGTGCATAGAGGTTTCCATCTACCTTTCTGTCTGGACAAAGTGTTGATTTTCTTCAATCTGGAATGGCCTATGGGGCCTTAAGCAAATCACTTGACACCTCCAAGTCCTAGATTTGTATATGTAAAATGTGAGTAAAAATACCTGTTATACTCACTTCAGAGTGGTATTGAGGGTCAGATAAGTGGCTTCTTCCTCCAGTCTACTCTTAAAAATCTTTAGAGATATCTTTCTAAGACACAAATCTGGAAAGTTCTCTTCCTGACTTAAAACAGCTCGGTGGCTTCCCATAATTTTCAGAATAAATCCAAACCTTTTAAGATGGTGTAAAATAACTTTCTGTGATCTGATGCCACCTACCATTTCAGCCACTGTCTACCACTCTTCACAAACACCTTACCCTTAGCCATACTCAATTCTTCTGGTTACCTTACTGATCATGTTCTTTCACACCTCTCTGCACAGCTCTGTTCCGTGACCTGTTGACTCTGTGTGGAGAGCCCTTCATCTTCCCCATTATCCAAAAAGTTCCTCCTGCAAGGGCAAGTACAGTTCCATACAATTCCATACCTTTTGGTCAAACCTCCCTGGAGACCTTTACTATAGCACTTATTACATCATATTGTAGTGATTTATTTACACATATTTTTTCATACTAGACAATTTCAACATAAAGACTAAGTCGTATTTACACTCATTCTCATCTAAAATGGCTATGGCGGTGCTGGTAAGATTCTCAATAAATATTTGTTGAATTAATTAATGCATACACAAACAGATAAGTGCTAACCATTGTCTAATCTTCTATGGCCCTCAAATTTGGATTACTTCTTCCTGCCCTGTGCTTCTGTAGTGTGGGAACTTGACCCTCATGGTGTTTACCACACAGCAGTTGCTCTACTTCTCAGTGACCCTCCCCAGCCTGGCAGGTTGTGCTTGTATCCTTAGCAGTAAACACTGCTATAATATAGAAACTGCTCAATAAATACTTGTTAAATGCATAATTTTACTTTTGTTTACCTTTTGGATAAAATGTACTCTACCTAATAATAAGGAAACACCTTACAACTTATTAGGGTTCAGTCCATGTAAACTTTTTAGTTTATGAAAAGAAAATGAAGAGGAGGGTAGCTTAAGGATAGCTCAACCGAGAAGCATGTGGCTGAGGAGCTATTGGTGGAGGAAATAATCAGAATCCTGGAATGTCAGAGAGTCTCAGGGTTGAGGTCACTTTGGCAACAAATAAAACTTTGTCAATAGTGGCAAATGCTTAAAGACCCTATAGTACGTCTTTGAATAAGTAGAGGGTAGAAGACTACGAAAAGTTAATTTCTTAAAATTTTCAGTAAGGTCAAAGAAGAACCTTCTTTTTTCCCTAAGGCTACAATTTGGATGTTAAAGGTATTGGCCAGAGGAGCTTTTAAAGTAGGAAATATGTTAGTACTAGTACCAGACTTGGGCTGGCAGTGCTCTACATGAAACTCCCACTGTATGCCAAATATACTAGAATCCAACCAGCCCCTCAACCAGGGTGACAAACTGGTTCAGATTTGCACAGGATTTTCTCATGTTAGTACTGCAGGTCCTATGCCTCAGGAACAACTTCAGCCCTAGGCAAACCAGGATGGTTGGTCACCTCAACTGCAGCCTCTTCCAGCTACTGATGTTGGACAGGAAGCAGGAGCTCAAGCTAAGCCAGGTGACTTGTATTGCAGCTAGTGCAAATGAGAAATATAAAACTTTAATGCAGTTCTTAGCTCTTCTGGAAGCAGGGTGGAAGTATTCTTTCACAGACGTAAATAAGCGTTCTGCTAGAATGGCATCACGCTAGGTTTCCAGTGTCAATTCCCCTGGGACTGGTTTTGCTTCAAGTGGAAGTGATGGCCAAGATAGAAGGTGTTTGAACTTCATCTTTCTAAATAGCGGGGTTTAAATGATCGTTTTATTCAAATCATTTGATGGTGGACATCTGAGCCCTCTTTATGATTAAATAAGTTGGGTTATACAGCTTGTTTACAGAAATTTACCCATACCTTAAACATAAGGTTAAACTGGAAAAACTGACTTCAGTGGCTTTAGGTAGCCACTGTCGGAGATGTGTGCCACAATCTGAGAGGTGTGTAGGGAGTGGCAACCACTTCTAACCTGTTTAAAGCGGTATTGAAGGACTAGCTGGAAAGGGAAACGTCCTTTCTAGTCTAGGGGCTCACAGCGCAGGTTTGGACAGCAGAGACCAAACTGAGGCCTGCTAGAATAGAATTCAATGACTTCTGACCTTTCAGAGAAAAATCTGGCATTGTCTGAATGTAAGATCATATTTAAGAACTGCTTAGTAATTAATAGCAGAACTCTCGATTATAAAGCCCTTATATATGGTGAGTGTTAGGTTTGCTTTAATTTACTTTAAAATACTGCTATTTAAATGGTGGTATATAGTGTGATAGTTCATTGTAATTTACACTCTAAGTGTGGTTAGTTAACATTTGAATTACCCTAACTAGGTAGGCATACTCCAGGAGTGGTTAGTTAGCACTTGAAAGACTAAGGGAAAGCCCACTCTCTGAAGGCTTTATCTTAATTCTATTAAAAAAATTTTTTTTATCAACACAGAAAGTTTTGTTAATTAAGAAAATGGATGTGGTAATGATTTTTCCTTAGCGAGGTGACTGGATGTGGGTATGAACTAGAAATAGTGTATTAGCTTTCTCCATCCTTGACTAAATCTGGCAACAAGGTATCCTGGGCCTGTAGCCTATGCCCTTCTGTAGGTGCCCTAACCTTAGGACTCTCTTAAACCCTGGTTTCAGAGTCCTTCCCAGGCCCATTCAGGAAATTTGAGTAGCCTGGGTTAAGAGACGCGCATACATATTTTGGAATCTTTGAAGATTATAAATCAAGTTAATAAATTGTAAAAACATGTTCTATCTTCTTACCTTGACAAATGTATATTCATAATAAACATTTGAAAGATATATGTAAAACTGTATTTTATTTTATTGTCTTTTTAGGGCAGCACCCACGGCATATGGAGACTCCCAGACTAGAGGTCCAATCGGAGCTGTAGCTACCAGCCTATGCCAGAGCCAAAGCAACGCCAGATCCGAGCTGTGTCTGCGACCTATACCACAGCTCACAGCAACACCAGATCCTTAAACCACTGAACGAGGCCAGGGATCAAACCTGATCCTCATGGATGCTAGTCAGTTTCCTTAACTGCTGAGCCACTCTGGGAACTCCTAAAACTGTATTTCATAACAACACTAAGTTGGTAAAATATCCAAAAGATCAAATTTAATTATTATTGTCTGGTATCTGTTGGATGAGAAGTGTTTCAGATGATTAACAAAATACATGTAAAATTCATAAATCATTATATGTTCATTCTATAAAATTGTTTCTTTTTGCCTTTATTTCAGCAAAATAATTACATTGTCATCAAGATTTGTACATAATTTATGTTCTAATGTAATCATCAGAGTATTAAAAATGTAATTATATTCAAATAATATATATTATGGCATTTAAATTAATTTATATTATGGCATTTAAAATCCAAACTTGAATATATTTTATAAAATGCATTTTAAAATAAATGTAAAATATTAAAAACTAAGGTTATGTTAATATGTTTTAAAGTTATAAAATATTAAGAATTATGTAATCAAATTTTAAATGTGTCTCCCTCTTAGCTGTTGTGATTAATGTCTCTAGGAACATTGCTGTATAGTGTTATGCATTTTGCTTTTCTCACTTGACAACACATGGTGGAAATTCTTTTATGTCAACTGGCATAGCTATAATCTACTTCTCTTAATGACTCCATGGTATTCTGTGGTGTGTCTGCAACACAATATATTCAGCCATTCTGTTACTGGTGGGCATCCGCTTTGTTTCAAGGCTTCTGTTTATTTATTTACTTCACTCTGAAAGATGCTGACAAAAAAAAAATCCTTAAATATGAATCATTAAAAACGGGTGCTTTTATTTCTTTAGATTAGTGAATTCAGATATTCATGTATAATTTGCATGGTAAATCTGTATCTTTGATTATTGTACCGGCATATAAAAAGAAAGCCCTGCTGATTAAAAAGCTCCACAATTGAGCTGACAGAATGCTATTGTATACGTATCCAACACTATGACGCTCCTAGCAACCAGAAATGTCAACATCACACTGCTATGGCAATAAGCAAATGTTTAAGCTTGATAGAGAAGACTCTAATATCTGGTGTTCAGGGAAGTTTTGAATAGTAGATAGAAATTAAAGGAGATACCTTTGTCCTTGTATATTTTCTTAACATATTCATGCAAAGCCAGGGGACCGTATACTTATTACATGTGACTGCAGACCCTGGTGGCTAAAGGTATATTCCATGTTACTACTGGTCCTATTTAGTTCTGGTTTGCTGTTGACTAGATTAGATTTATAATTATCGGTAATTATTTTCTTAATAGCTACTCAACTATGCAAAAAGAGTAAAGAAAAAAAACTAGTGTTTACAGAGAGATATTTATTGAAATTAAGACCCAGAGAATTTTGATCACATTCTCATAGATTCACAATCAGTGTGATATATATGTAGTTTTTTTTTTTTTTTGTCTTTTTGCCTTTATCTAGAGCCACACCCGCGGCATATGGAGGTACCCAGGCTAGGGGTGTAACAGGAGCTGTAGCCGCCGGCCTTCCCCACAGCCACAACAACGTGGGATCCGAGCCGCGTCTGCAACCTACACCACAGCTCACGGGAACGCCGGATCCTTAACCCACTGAGCAAGGTCAGGGATCGAACCTGCAACCTCATGGTTCTTAGTCAGATTCGTTAACCACTGAGCCACAAAGGGAACTCCTATATGTAGTGTTTTGATTCAGAACTTTTTCACCTTAAAGTTGATGCCTTGGAGTCCCTGTCATGGCTCAGCAGAAATGAACCTGACTAGTATCCATGAGGACACAGGTTCGATCCCTGGGCTAGCTCAGTGGGCTGGGGATCTGGCGTTACCCTGACCTTGGGTGTAGGTCACAGACCCAGCTCAGATCTGGCCTTGCTGTGGCTGTGGGATAGGCCGACGGCTACAGCTCTGATTCAACTCCTAGCCTGGGAACCTCCATATGCCGTGAATGTGGCCCTAAAAAGCCAAAAAAATAAAAGAAATTAAAAAAAAATAAAGTTGATGCCTTTCTATCACTTTGTTTAGGATTTACCCTTCAAGGACTCTGAAGAATTCCAAATTAAACCTGGAACCTCAGGTCTCCTATCTGATTTGCCTGGAGTGAATACGTGACTTTTCTAGTCCCCACTGGCAGCCTTCCCTTTCAACTCTCTTTATTCCTATGGACCCTATAACTGTAATCCAGTCACAGTTTTCTGATTTGCATTCTAATTTCCATGCTTTGACTTATCTGTTTCCCTGGGCTGCTCCCTTAGCTACAGATCAGCCAAGACCCTTAGAGACCAATTAACTAAAACTGTTGTAATAGTAAGTATAAGAAAGTGCAGTGAAGTTCTGCTTTTTCCATGATGACTGCATTGATGTTTTTTAAAAATATCAAAATATTCAAAAACAAAAAACTCCAAACAAACACAAAAAATATGTTTTGGGTCTCCTGCTTTGCCTAGTGCTTAGTTAGGCAATTAGGTGCTGCAGCCTTGCTTCAACCAGATAGATGATTCAGATCTTCAGATCTTTTTTTTTTCCGTCTTTTGTATTTTTAGGGCCCCACTAGCGGCATATGGAAGTTCCCAGGATAGGGGTTGAATCAGAGCTGTAGCCACCAGCCTACACCACAGCCACAGCAAGGTGGGATCTGAGCTGTGTCTGTGACCTACACCAACAGCTCATTGCAACGCTGGACCCTTAACCCACTGATTGAGGCCAGGGATCGAACCCATGTCCTCATGGATTCTAGTTGGGTTTGTTAACCACTGAGCCACAACGGGAACTCCATAGATGACTCAGATCTTGATATTAGGTGCTATGGGTTGGATTGTGTCCTCCCCACCCCCCACCCCCAAACCCCGCATTGTCGAAATTCTAATAACCAGGACTTCAGAATGTGACTGTTTGCTGGTAGGGCCCTTAAAGACGTTAACTAAAACTGTCAGATGGATGGGTCCTAATCTAATATGACTGGTATCCTTATAAGAAGAGATTAGGACACAGACAACACACAGGCCAAGGGACTTTATGTGAGGACATAAAGAAAAGGTGACTATCTGCAAACCAAGGAAAGAGGCTTCAGAAGAAATCGAATCTGCCAACACATTGATCTTGGACTTCTAACCTACAGGATAGTGGGAAAATAAATTTCTGTTGTGTAGACCCAGTTTGTGATATTTTATTATGACAGTTTTAGTAAACTATACCTTAGGTCAGCATCACAGCAGTCCAGCTATTCTTTGGGTTCCCTTTCATGGGCAACAGCACTGGCCCAGGTTAGGAAGTTCACCTGTGATGGGATCTGCTGGCCATCCTCTCCCATCTGGCCTGCAGCCCAGCTCCCTCTTCTACCCTAGTTTTACTGATTCAGTCTTCCTCCCTTGTAAACTGGCATTGCCAGAAGCCAGGATTCTGAGATTGGTAATGCACTCTCTGCAGGAGGTCCGTGACCTTTAACTACACCAGTGCCTGAGATCATCCCCAAAGTCCAACCACTCTTCATATTAAGCAAATTTAACTGAAATATTTACTAACCTAGTTGATTTGTAATGACTGGGTAAACTGATAAGCACATTTTAATGGCTGTTAATATTTTATTTATAAATAAAAAGCTTATGGTGGTATATCAAGCCATTATTCTTTTTTTTTTTTTTTAGGGCTGCAACCACAGCAAATGGAAGTTCCCAGGCTAGAGGTCTAATTGGAGCCACAACTGCCGGCCTACACCACAGCCACAGCAACGCGGGATCCGAGCCGCCGCTGCTACACCACAGCTCACAGCAACACCGGATCCTTAACCCACTGAACGATGCCAGGGATCGAACCCGCAATCTCATGGTTCTTAGTCGGATTTATTAACTACTGAACCACGACAGGAACTCCTATTAAGGCATTATTCTAAGCCTTGGTGAACAGAAAATTATTTCTCTATGTTTAAATTTACTGTGTTACATTTGTTATTTACTAGAAAAGTTTTAAGGAATAAGCAATACTGGATAAATAAAAAGAAAAAAATGGAACTGGCATAAAGGCAGACTCCATTTAATAATGTATTAATCCTATTACAAGTTATCAAAGAAATGACCCACTCATGCAGTCAGTGAAGAGGTTAGGCTGACCCTTAAAAACACGAAATGAAGATCAATATATTTTATTGTTATTATCTTTGTTCTCTCAAGAAATGTGTACCCAAGATTTTCCATACCACCTATAAAAAGAAAGCATTTGTTTCACCTTTGAAAAAATTGAAATGATTTGAGATTTTACAATTAATTTACGTTTTATTCCTTTATATTAGTTTTTGACATTTAATAATTCTTGCTCAATTTCCTTGAGAAACTCCAGAAATATGCCGGATCCTTTAACGCACTGTGCCAGGCGAGGGATCAAACCCAAGCCTCCACAGCGACCTGAGCTGCTGCAGTCAGATTCTTAACCCACGGCACCACAGTGGGGATTCCATAGCTCTATCCTTATTAATGACAATGTGACTGTAGATCTTTCTGAACTTCACTCACTTTACCAAATCTCATAAAGTGGTTGTGAAAATTTAGCTAATGAACTCATTGTAGATAAGGAGATATGTAATAGTAAATATTTGATAAATGTTCCCTGATACTATTAATTAACCCTGAAACAGTGAAATACTGTTTGTTTATCTGAGCGGTTTTCAAGTTTCTTCTGAAATTTTGATAATGTTCATTTTCCACTAATGCATGTGCAGACTTAAATGTCATACTTAGTCATCTTTCACTTCTAAGACATGGAATATATTGATTAATTTAGCTGATGTTTCTTCGAGTGTCTCTTAGGTGTGCTCAATTGTATTAGTTTCATGAAGAAATCAAGCAAGTATGCAGTATTTTGTGGGACCTACCAAAAGGAATGTATGATCTAATGAAGACACAAAATGAAGAGACATAAAATAGGAAATGATATTATTTGGGTAACCTGACTAGGAGCACAGTGAAACTAAAAGTCATCATAGGTTAGGAGTTCCCGCTTTTGTGCAACAGGATTGGAGGTGTCTCTGCAGCACCAGGACACAGTTCAAAACCTGGGCGGCTCAGTGGGTTACAGTGTTGCTGCGGCTGTGCTGTAGGTTGCAAACTGTGGCTCAGATCTGATTCCTGGCCGGGGAACTCCATATGCCACAGGGTGGACCAAAAAAAAAAAGTCATCATAGGTTGGAAAGATTAGAAAAACAACTCCATGGAAAGAGTGTAGTGTGCTATTTGAAGTGACCTGAATTAACCCTTAATGAAACACCAGCAAAAAGGAATATTTTATATCACTTAACATAGTCCAGGAACAGTTAAAATAACTTACATTTATTAACTCAATTCTCACCGAATCCCTATGAATTAAGTACTATTTTAATCTCATTTTACAAAGACGGAAAAAGGCAAAGGAAGGGTGAGGATTAGCAATTGTGAGGTTCAGTCCTTCCCATAGAAATGTGGAAGAGGGTTACCAAGAGGCAGAGTCTATTACAAATATTGTGCATGGACCATCTTCATTTTTTTGACAAATACATAAAAAGTCCTAGTGATTCTTCCAAGTGTACATCACGCTTTAACACAAACTTTTCCCTTTCACCTGTGTTATCACTCATTTTGTTTTCTCCATTTTCACTCATTGATATCCCTCCCTCCCTCAAGATTCCTCACAGAGGTTATGTCCTTAGAAAGTTCTCATGTTAATCCCCCACATCCCCAGAGAAAAATGCCATATTTTTCTGATAGTACTGCTATTACACTGCCTTCATATTTTATTTGTGTCTATTTCCTTTTTTTTTGTCTCTCTTTTTTTTTTAGGGCCGCTCCCATGGCACATGGAGGCTCCCAGGCTAGGGGTTGAATTGGAGCTGTAGCAGCTGGCCTACATGACAGCCAAGCAACACCAGATCTGAGCTGCATGTGTGACCTATACCACAGCTCATGGCAATACCGGATCCTTAACACAGTGAGCAGGGCCAGGGATCAAACCCACATTCTCATGGATGCTAGTCAGATTGGTTTCCGCTGAGCCATGATAGGAACTCCCTATTTCTTATTATATTATGACCAACAGAGGAAAGGAATAATGTCTTTTTCATTCTTATTTTCTTCATTCATTCCTTATTGCTACCCCCCCCAAACTTGGTGCCTAGTACATATTATTTTTCATACTGCAGGCATGCCCTAAGCATTTATAAAATAAGTTAGTGATTATAGCATCAGATATTGCTCTTCTCACTTTACAAAAGTGGAAAAGAGGTAGCTTTTTCAAAAAAATGTGAAAAGAGAATGATCAAAAGAAAATTTTTGAAACAACAGTATAAAAGAGGGGAAAGTTACAGATGGAAGAAAAAAGGAATAAATTATGAAAAAGAAACTAGAGAGCAATAAAAAACAGAGGATGAGGGAGTTCCCATTATGGCTCAGTGGGTTAAAAACCTGACTAGCATCCATGAGGATGCGGGTTCAATCCTTGACTTCGCTCAGTGGGTTAAGGATCTGCATTGCCATGAGCTGTGTGTAGGCTGCAGATGCGGCTAGGATCCTGTGTCATTGTGGCTGTGGTGTATGCCAACAGTTACAGCTCCAATTTCGCCCCTAGCTTGGGAACTTCCATATGCCGCAGGTGAAGCCCTGAAAGCAAAAAACTAAAAACAAACAAAAAAAAAACCACAGGTTGACATAAAATGTGATAGAAAAAAATGATAAAAATAGGAACAAACACAAGAGTCATTTGGAGAAAACGAGTTGTACAAATGAAAGAAAACTTAAAAGAAGTAAAATACAAAAGAAAAGAAATAGATGATAAAAACAAGTGAGAAAACCATGACGCAATAGAGAAGGGAGTAGCGAATAGGAATTTTTAAAAAGTATAGTTGATTTACAGTGTTGTGCCAATTTCTGCTGTACAGCAAAGTGACCCAGTCATATGTATACACACATTATTTTTTAAAATATTATTTTCCATCATGATCTATCCCAGGAGACTGGGTCTAGTTCCCTGTGCTATACAGTAGGACCTCATAGCTTATCCATTCTAAATGTAATAGTTTGCATCTACTAACCCCAAACTGCCAGTCCATTCCACTCCCTCCCACTTCCCCTTGGTAATCACAAGTCTGTTTTCCACGTCTGTGGGTGTGTTATTTTGTAGATAGGTTTATTTGTGCCATATATTAGATTCCACATATGATTGATATCCTATGGTATCTGTCCCCTCTCTGACTTAATATGATAATCTCTAGTAGCATCCATGTTGCTGAGAGTGGCATTATTTCTTTATTTTTATGGTTGAGTAGTATTCCACTGCATACACGTACCACATCTTCTTAATCCATTCACCTCTCAATGGACATTCAGGTTTTTAAAATGCCTCACTTGTGGGAATAAGTCTGTAACCAGGTTACCCTAGCAAGTCCTTTTTTGAAGTCATGAGAAGATTTGTTTTGGCTTAACGTCATACTCCGGGGTGGCAAGTCGTCATATAAGGATTCCAGACTCTGCACTGATTGGTGGTACAATGATGATCACGGAGGTGGTGAAATATTTGCAAACCGTGTTTCTAAAATATTTAAAAAATAAAGATCTTTTCCTAATTATATTTAACCAAGAAATAATATTTGGCAATAATGAGTTCCGTTAAGGGTAGTTTGAAATTTTCCTTCTATTTTTGAGAATGAACAAGTCTCCAATAACTTCCATCAATACCCAATGTTGGCCCTCTCAGAGCGGAGTTTTGTGTATGCATTCCTCCCAGGAGTTCAGCAGTGGTGGTGAGATACTAGGCGCCTGACATTCACAAGCTGGCCTGTACCTCTTGCTCCCTCTGCTGTTCACGCTAGGTTACTGCTGCGACGTGTAAATTCATGCGTTACTTTTGGTCGCTGGGTTAAAAATAAATACAGCAGAGAAAGGCTACTTAGAAGAAGAAGAAAAAAAAAAAGGTCTATTAAAGAACCCTGGAGTTCCCCTTCTGGCGCAGTGGAAAGGAATCCAACTAGGAACCATGACGTTGAGGGTTCGATCCCTGGCCTCTCTCGGTGGGTTGAGGATCCTGCATTGCGATGAGCTGGTGAGCTGTGGTGTAGGTCACAGATGCTGCTAGGATCTGGCGTTGCTGTGGCTTTCGCATAGGCCGGTGGCTGTAGCTCTGATTAGACCCCTGGCCTGGGAAGCTCCATATGCTGCAGGTGCGGCCCTAAAAAGACAAAACAAAACAAAACAAAACAAGACCCCACAAAACAAAACAAAAAAAACCCTCAAAAACAAAGAAACCCAAAACAAACAAACAAACAAAAAAACCCTGAATCTTGTTAAGAAGTCCCCAAATGGTATTTAAAGATTAATTTCCTAAATTCCACTCTCCTAGCACTAGAATCTCTTATTCTTCTCAAAGCTACATCGCTGAATATAGTACTTCAGAGAGCTGTATTCCCTAGAATCCGATTTTTCTTCCCCTAGGTAGTATCAGCTTTATTTTAACTAGTGATAGGATATGAATGCATAGCAAGTGATTCTATTTGTTGGTATTTTTTTAAAAGTGTCTAGGTGATGTTAAAGGCACAAATATTTCACTGGTTCATTAGAACAACAGAATTTTGTAATACTCTTAAAGTATGGTTCATATTTATTTAAACATTTTTAAAGGTTATTTTCTTAAATTTTAAAAGTGTGATTTCTGAGATCTTAGGAAACCACTCCAGCATTATAATAAAGAGTAAATTGCACTTATGTGATATAATGACTGTGTTACAGAGATCAATAAATTTTAATTTCTGAAATATTATTATTTAATTTCTGAAATAATATTATTTCCATGGTTACCAATCTATTGAGTATTAAGCAAGCACTGAAAGACAGGCCACTAACATCCTAAAGCTTAGGCATGGCAGTCAGTACAGAGGGAGAGAAAACAATGAAAGAGAAAAAGGGATAGGGAGGGAGGAGGGAGAATGAAGAAAAGTGAAGTAGAAGAGGAAAGGAACAATCAATGTACAGGATGAAGAGAAACAGAGCAGTCAAACACCTTTGCCTGGAAGATCATAGAAGGGTGAGAATTTGGTTTAATTGTACTCATTTTATTCCTTTAATTCAATCTGACTTTATAGAGATTTTTACTGCTGTTACAGTAGAGCTTAAAAATGTCATATAAATTTAAATATGGCATCTCTAAGCTTCGGAATGGACTTTAATCAATAGTAAAACATAGTTTTGAAAGTTATTTTAAACAAGTGTTTTTTTATTATCAGAGCAATACTTTTTCTTATATAAAAAGTGAAATAAGAGGGTAAATAATGAAAATTAAGAGTCCTGTGGCTCCCTTCCCCCCATCTCCACCACTGTACCTCATCAAGAGGCATCAAATACATACACACATATATATACATATGTGTGTATTTGTATGTTGAGCTTACAATATACAAGGAAGTACAGCTGGCTCTGTGTATCCACATAATGCAATCTGTGGACTCAGTCAACTTTAGATCAAAAATATTCTGAAAATTATCAAGAAAATTCCAAGAGACAAAACCTGAAATTGCCACACACGGGTAATTATTTACATGGTGTTTATATTGCATTAGATATTATAAGTAATCTAGAGATAATTTAAATTATACATGATATGGTAGGTTATATACAAATATCACGTCATTTTAGCATATAAGGGATGTGAGCATACATGGATTTTGATACCCAGTGAGGTTCCAGAACTAATACCCAAGACTCAGTGAGATAAGAAATTTACATATATTAACTCATTTAACCCTCACAATATACATCATGAAGTATATTCTATTATTGTTCTTATTTTACAAATGGGGAGATAGGCACACTGGGGTTAATTTAGCTTTCACACGGTTGTGAAAAATATCTCTAAAATATGCTTATATGTTGTTTCCTAGATTTATCAGTTTTATTCCCTTTTTTTTTTTTTTTGGTTGCACCTGTGCATATGGAAGTTTCTAGACTAGGGATTGAATCCCAGCCACAGATGCTACCTGCACTGCAGCTGCAGCAATGCTGGACCACAACCCATTGAGCTGGAGCGGGGATTGAACCACACTTCCACTGTAGTTGCATCCTTAACCCACAGCACCACAGTGGGAGCTCCCTTTGTTATATTTTACATTTTGTTCAAACTGCCTATCATGCAGTCTATGATATTGTGGACCATTTTCCCTACTAAATTCTTCTGCCTGGAGCCCTCCATCATCCTCCTGGTCTAGACAGCATGACTTGCTGTTCTTCTGCCCCACAGTCATCCTGGGGCTTTCCTTCACTGCCTTTCTGAGTAGGACCCGCTATTTTCTGGCATTTTACTTTTTCTTGGCTTATTCCTTCTTCTTATTGGAATATATCCTAAGAAGAATTTCATCAGAAGGCACCATGGTAGCTAAATTTTCTGGTTGCTTATATATGTGAACATATTTCTTTTTTTCTGCCCTCACATTTAATAGGTGGCTTTGTTATATATAGACTTCTAGGTGGGAAATCATTTTTCCTCAAAATCTTGTAACATTCATCCACTGTTTTTCATCATCTAGTACTGCTGATAATTCCTATGACAGTCTATGTTTTGTTCCCTTTTAAGGAATTTGCTTTTATCTCCACACTGGAAATTTTAAGTATGTTTTCTCTTTGCCTATTGTTTTGAAGTTTTAAAATGATATGACTCAGTAAATGTCTTCCTTTTAGTCAGTGAGCAAGACATATCACAAATTCTTTCAATCTGCAGACTTTCATTAAAGTACTTTAACTGTAAGAGATTTCTTCTAGGATGATTATTAGTATTTAATATTGTTATCACCTCTCCTCTATGATCTCTGTTCTAATGTTGGACATCTTGGAGTAATCATATATGTCTTGTTTTCTCTTATAACTTCTATTCCTTGTCTTTTAGTTTTATTACTCTGGAAGATTCTTAGGATTCATATTTTGACACATTTAGTACTCATATTTTAATTTGACATATAACTTATTTGATTTCTGATATTTAATTTTTAATGGCATCCTGTTCTTGTTTTTTGTTTGTTTTATACAGGCAATAGATATGATATCTCCTTGAATACGTCTGAGGATTCAATAAGAAGTATTTTTTTAAAATCCCCTTATTGATGAATCACTTTTGTTTTCCCTAGAGTCATTTTGCTTATTTTGATCTTTCTCATTTCATATTCTTCCCCAGATATTTTGTGGTTCTTGCTTGTCCATTTATACTTCAGAAAGAGATAATAGAAAAGCTGAGTGAGTTTTTGTCAAAGCTGGTTACTGCACTGGCAAGCTTTCTTTTAAGAGGTGTGGGTGGGAAGCTGAACATGATAATTTGGGACTCTTAAATGGCAGAGTTCCAACTCCCACGCAAGCTGCACTACTTCTTCTCAAGCAGAATATTCGATTTTTATAGAGAAGAATGGCTACTTTCATCCTTTCCTTTCTTCTTTCCTTTCTCCCTTCCTCCTTTTGTTTTCCTTCCTCCCTTCCTTCCTTCTTCCTTTCCTTTCCCTTCCTCCCTTCCTCCTTCCCTCCCTCCCTCCCTTCCTTCCTTCCTTCCTTCCTTCCTTCCTTCCTTCCTACCTTCTTTCCCCTAGCATCAGGATGTGGGTGAATGCTCGGTAATTGGACCTTCTGAGAAAGATGTTTGTTGAGAGAGAGGGTGTGTCTTGGGGGGTTAACATATTTTCTCTGAAGTCTCAGTGAATCTCTTTGCTTTTAGCCCAGGCCTCCCTTCTGCTCTCCACTGTAGTGACCACTTCAAAGTTCTCAGTCCTCTGGACCCCACGGGGCAGATTAGCTTTCCACTACAGCCCACTTGGTGTGTACTTATAGCATCTTCTTTGCCTTACTTTACAGTCAGTAGTTCACCATCATCTGCTTTCAGTCTTCCCCAAATTTGTTGAAATCATTTGCTGAGTGCTCCACTTTCTATTCTCTTTCTCCTTGCCCGTTTACACACTTTTTGTGTATACCTCTGCATTATCTTCATTGAGTCTTGAAAAATAGAAGAGATAAACATAGGTACTCTATCTTTCATCTTAATTATTTTTCTTGGATTGAAGAAAAAAATGGCCTTTGTCATTCCTGTATTTATTTGTTCATTCAAGAAATTTTTTTTTAGACAAAAAAAAAAAAAAAGGAGTTCCTGTTGTGGCTCAGTGGTTAACGAATCCGACTAGAAACCATGAGGTTGTGGGTTCAATCCCTGACCTTGCTCAGTGGGTTAAGGATCTGGCGTTGCTGTGAACTGTGGTGTAGGTTGCAGATGTGGCTTGGATCCCGCGTTGCTGTGGCTGTGGCTTAGGCTGGCGGCTACAGCTCCAATTAGACCCCTAGCCTGGGAACCTCCATATGCTGCGAGCACAGCTGTAGAAAAGGCAAAAAGACAAAAAGAAATTTATTTTTTGTTATTTTAGGGCCACACTCACAGCATATGGAAGTTCCCAGGCTAGGGGTCGAATGGGATCTAAAGCTGCAGGCCTACACCAGAGCCACAGCAACGTTAGATCTGAGCCACGTCTGTGACTGCACCACAGCTCACAGCAATGCCGGATCCTTAATCCACTGGGCAAGGTCAGGGATTGAACCTGCATCCTCATGGTTACTAGTTGGATTCGTTACCACTGAAATATGACAGGAACTCCCATTCAAGGAATATTTATTAAGTGCTTACTAACGCTATGCCATGCACTGAAAATATAATGATAAGCAAAACCAGAGTTTTTATATGCTTGCAGGGATACCAAAGAGGGAAGATAAGAGAGGGGGGCCTGGCCTAATCTGAGGGGGTAGGTTCCTCGAGAAAGTGAATTTGAATTGAGATCTGAGGAATAACTGAGAATACGGTGACTATATAAAAATAAGGTGGGAGGAGGTGTGTTCCAGGAAAAAGCAAAAGTGTTTACAAAATTCCAGGCCAGGAAAAGAGAACGGTGCCTAGAAGAAGTGAAAGAATCCTGGTGGCTCCAGCATGGAGGTCAAAGGGAAGAGCAATGTGATGTGAGATGGGTGAAGCAGGTACTGGCCAGATGAGGTCAGTGCAGAATCTTAAGTAGATTCAGGACTGGAGTGTTGACCCCAAGAAGCACTGGGGAGCCACTGAGGGATTTTAAGAGGGTTTCAGGGGTGGGAGCGATGTGATGAGGATGTCCTGGATGTTGTGTGGTGAACTGAAGATGGGCCTGGGTGAAGAAGGGAGTTGAGGTCGGAGGTTAAGATAGTTGCCCGGTTCAGAAGTGTTGGTAGTTTGAACTAGGGTTACAGCAGTCGAGATGGGCAAGAGTGAACCGATTTTGCAAGAGAAGGAGACTTAGGGGGAAAGAACAGAATGGTTCTGAGCAAGTTGAGTTGAACTGTCCTTGAGATACACAAATGGAGATGCTGAGTTGGCTTTTGAATATGTAGACGTAAGATCTGCGTTACAGATACTAATTTGCAGTCAATGGCATAGAATTATTAACTGAGACTTTATTTTTGAATTAGACTAAACAGGAAGAGAGAGCATATAGTAAGAGAGATAAAGGCAAACAGTTTTAGTCCAGATTAAGTGTTTTCAATATAGCATAATAAGAGTAAGGAACCTCTTCTCATTAAAACATTGTGTTTAAATATTCTGTTTATAAGTAATATTAATAATTTTCCTAGAAAATAAGTTGAATATCTGCCATAAAGACAGAATTGCCTATTAAAACTGCTTACTCACAGGAGGTCTCTGGTGGTCTATCAGTTAAGGGTTCAGCATTGTCACTGCTGTGGCTTGCTATTGTTGCTGTGGCTCGGGTTTGATCCCTGGCCTGGGAGCTTCCACATGCTGTGGGTGTGGCCCCAAAAATATTTACTCATAGAAAGTAGTGTTGAGTATTAATTTAACACCATTTGCTACATAGATGCTATGAGGTCCAGAAAGGCATTTGGTAAAAATCTTTGGCAATAAAATTCAATTCTTTTTCCTTTTCTTTTTTGGTAATAACACATTTAGGTTTGAAAGTTTTTATAATCTACATTTCAGTTTCCCTGTCAGTGATACAGTTTGTTTGTTTTGTTTTCTTTTTTGGTATGGAGAATAAAAGAGAGGTTTTCCCTTGCTGTTTAAACTATTTGTTGGTAATACAAGTATTATGTTTAATTTAAAAAAAAAGCATTTGAGTTAATGTTAGAAGAAAATCTAGCTGCAGGCTTTCCAATTTACTCAAGGAAATTAGAGTTTAAATTACAAGAACAGATTTTTAGTGATTGCAACTACAGCAATTTATGCTGGATTCGAACCAACTGGCATCTACTTCATCTAGATAAGATTGGAAGTCATATTTCAGCAGAACTATATGAAAATCATCTCAAGCAGATGACAATAGTTTCTAATTTTATAGCTCTAATGATGAGATTGTTCACTTAGTCTCCATGGCCAATACAACGGTTTATGTTTAATATAAATTTTACATATATCCTCTAGATGGTGCACAAAGCACAGTTTTTTGTTTGAAAACAATAGGAAATCCCTAAAGCCTTTCTGTATTTTATCCTGCATCTGAATAAAGCCAAATCTCCTCTATCTGCTATAATTTAATAATTGAGATGACATTATATCATACCTTTGAGATAGAGGCCTGCATAAAATAATTCCTTGGAGTATAAAATGCAGATATCATTTTTTTCCTGATAAAATTTATTTCTAGCCCTCAGTGAAGAAGAATTTGATACATCATATCTATTTTTCAGTTATTTCAAATGATTGATAAATATCCAAATATTATCATCATCATCAGCCATACAACTATCAATGTAGAATGAAATGTAGCTCTACCTTCAAGTACTTCAGCTTAGCTCTTGCAGGTGTGTACTGCTGCCATGACTTCATATATATTAAGCAATTCCGATCTTTTCCCTAACATCAATGAAAGATACAGGGACTCTGAATGCAGTTTGGATTATTTTTCCTCTATGTTTGTTGCATAGGACAAAAGCCACCACAAGAGTGCAGGGCAGGATTTTACAAGAAATGATACCACAGAGGACTGGTGAGCTCTGGACTGGTAGGGCTGGACAGAATCCTTATCAGGTGTTAATCTGAATTTTAATAATTTTTAAAAACCTGGGTTGTTTTTCTAAAAGAAGTAGCAATGTTCCTATAACTCTAAATTCTTTTTTATTAAATCTGAATAATTTTTTCTTTGGTCTTTTTAGGGCTGCACCCGCGGCATGTGGAGGTTACCAGGCTTGGGGTCCAATTGGAGCTATAGCCGCTGGCCTATGCCAGGACCACAACAACATGGGGTCCAAGCTGCATCTGCCACCTACACCACAGATTATGGAAATGCTGGATCCTTAACCTACTGAGTGAGGCCAGGGATTAAACCCACATCCTTATGGATGCTAGTCAGGTTCGTTAACCACTGAGCCATGACAGGAACTCCAATAAAGAATTTTCTAAATCCCAAATACATAGTGTAGACAATAAATAAAATGCCTCTGGAGTTCAGAATTCTATTGAGAACTCATGGAGGAAAGAAAGCTTTAAAATGGGCCTCGAGGAAATGGGATAAGCAGAGATTCAGAGGAAGAAATTCCTTCTTTCCTTTTCTTTTCCCTTTCAGTTTCTTCCTCCTGCTCATCCTCCTGATCAATTTTAAATTAAGAAAGAAATACATGCTAATACAAAAGAAAGTTAAATAATATGCAAGCATGTAATGTCAAACATAATGCCCCTCTTGTTCCCACATTCCCCTAATACATTCACTAGAGCTAGTCATTGTTAAGACTTAAGTGTGGGAGTTCCTGTCGTGACTCAGTGGTTAACAGCTCTGATTAGACCCCTAGCCTGGGAACCTCTTACAACTCCAATTAGACCCCTAGACTGGGAACCTCCATATGCCACAAGTGAGGCCCTAGAATAGACAAAAAAAAAAAAAAAAAAAAGACTTAAGTGTGGATATTCCCTGATATTTTAATACATAAATATTTCTATGCTTTACATCAGTGAGATATAAACACTTGCCTATTTTACAACTTGTCCTTTTTATTTTTTGTTTACAGAAAAGATTGACAGGATTATATCAGCATGCTTTATAATTCTAACCTTCTTTATTCAAGAGCTATAGTCCTCTTAATGTACTAACAATAGTCAGCCTCCTATTCTGCTAAGACTTGCAAGTGCTATATTCACTATTGTTTGATATTTTCTGTGAACCAGAACAACGGCTATACATTAAAATTTTTTTATTTTTGACATAATTATATATTCCCAGGAAGTTGCAAAAATATGTACTCAGAGGTCCCATGCACCTTTCCCCTCCCCTTCCCCAATGTTAACATTTGTAGTACAGTATCAAAGCCAGGAAATTGACATTCGTACAATTTTCAGAGCTGTTCAAACTTTACCAGTGATATGTACAGCCATTTGTGTGTGTGTTTGTGTGTGTGTGTACTTCAATGTAACTTTATCATAAAGGCAATTTCCTATAGTTACCACCAGAATTACAGTGCAGAACTGTTAGCTCACCACAAGGCTCTCTTGTGCTACCCTGTTATAACTACACTGTCAGTCCCTAACCCCTGGCAATTACTAACCTGTTCATTTTTTGTGATTTTGACATTTCATAAATGGTCTATAAATGGAAGTGTGTAGTTCTTAGCTTTTTGAGATGGCCATTTAAAAAAACTTGGCATAATTTGCCTTTTTAAAAAACTCAGCATAATTCCTCTGAGGTACATTGATGTTACTGCAGCAATTTTTTCTTTTCACTTAACAACATATCATAAATATCTTTCTACATTAGCAAACATTGATCAACCATATATATATTTGTTAAGTCTCAAAAGTGCAGTGTGCCATTGTATAGATGCATCATAATTTATTTAACTGGTTGCTTACTTATTATTTGACCTTCGGGTTTTTTTTTCCTGAGTGGTGTTTTTAATAGTTCAAAAATGTTTAGTAAATACATTTGTATACTTATGTTATTTACAATACAAGTTATAAAGGATGCCCTCAAAATTTCTGAAATAGCCCTTCAAACATTCAAGTAATTTATGTTGTCAATGAATCAGAGTGCCTATTTTCCTACCTTTTTATTAACACTGAATATTTTTAATCTTGTCTTTATTTACTGGAGTTTTTACAAAAATTATTTGAATATAGTTGACTGACAAAGTTGAGTTAATTTTAGGCATACAGCAAAGTAAATCAGTCACACACACATGCACACACACACACACACACACACACATACATATACATTACTTTTCAGGAAATATATTTTCAAGAAATATATCCATTTATTTTCCCATATAGGTTATTACTCAGTATTGAGTGAATTTCTCTGTGGTATACAGTAGGTCCTTGATACTCAACTATTTTATACATAATAGCATGTATATATCAATACCAACCCTCTAATTTATCCCCTCTTCACGTTTCCCCTTCAGTAAACATATGTTTGGTTTCGAAATCTTTGAGTCTGTTTCTGTTTTGTAAGTTCGACTGTCTCGTTTTTATTAGATTCCACATCTATTTTCTGGATTAAATTTGTATTTCATTGTTTTAACTAATGTATCTTTGATTGTGAGTAAGGATGAACCCATTTTTTGGGTATATTACTGGTTTGCATTTCACTTAGGAGAAAGAAATGTACGCATATATTCAGGGAACAACGAGCAGGGCAGTTTCTTTGGAGCTGACTCTTTGATCTGGGGGTCAGTAGGATATTAGATTCAAAATGTAGGGGGCATAATGTGAAATTTAGTCTAAAGACAGTGGTGAGCCATTGAAGGATTGGTATAAAGTTAATATGCAGTGTGTCAAATCTACTGTAATTGGGAAAGTAGAAACAGGGCTACAGTTAAGGTACTATTGTGGCGCTTTATGATCTAAAGAAATGGGGACCAGGCTATGCATGATAATGATTTTGAAAAGATTGATGAGAGGTGCATTCTTTAAAAAGGATCAGTAGGAGAGGCTGACTGAACAGATTCTGTGAGAGTGGACTCCAGATTAATGTTATTTCCTGGGAGCACGGGGATATGGGAAGTGATATAATTTATAGAAGAAAGAAAATTTGGGGCAACTCGTTTGGAGGCTAAGAACTGGGTGGGGGTATATGATTTTGTTTTAGAGATTATAAGTCAAATGAGCAAATATTACCGGAGTGCTGACAATGTGCTGGAGCCATGTCCATACTTTTATATGCTGTGATGCTCCAAGCACTTTAAGATTCTTGATAACTTGCACTAAAAAGTGTGAAAACAATTGGAAATTTTGGGGGAGAGTGATGAGAAGAAAAAGGCAAGCTATGGCTGTCGGGAACTAAACAAGGAATAAGAAGGTTTAAGGTTTCCAAGTCAGGCAGACCTAGCTCCCAGTTCTAGCTTTGCTTCTTTCTAGTTTTGTGACCTTGGGCAATATTTAACTTCTAAGCCTTAGTACCCTTCTCTCTAAAACAGAAATAGTAGTAGCAATTATCTCAAAGAACTGGCACATCAAATGAAACAGTCTATGTAAGAGTGCTTAGCATAGATCCTTGCATATAGTAAATCTCAATTAATTAATTGTTTATTATTACAATTGGATAACCTTGCCTAAATGTTTTCAATTCTACCCCTCTAATTTCCCCAGAAGAGGATTCTGGCTGTTGTCACTTAGCCTCTTCCCTTCAACCATCTTTGAAAGGATTCTGACATTTCCAGGAAGGATTTTAGGTTGTTTGTGATGTGATGCCGGGTGATGAGAACAGGTACAGATATGGACAGGATAAAGTCAGTGAGCTGATTCTTAGGGAGAAAAGTCATGGACATATATGATGACATCCTTTAGGAAGTTACAATCTGTTTTAGGAGAATCATATGTGAAGGTAAACAAAGAGAGAGGAATCAAACTCAAGAGGAAGCACCAAAAAAAAAAAAAAAAAACAAACTCTGGGTTAAAAAATTGAGGATTTGGGAATTGAGAGTTTCTGGAAGCCTTGGGGGAGTCAGAATTGAGGAGGAAAAAAGGGATTCTACTGTGTTATTTTGGATCATGCATATAGACCTTTTTATGTTGTTTGATGAATGCCAGTAAAGGTTTGGGTCAGGAAGATTACATTCCGCTATGTGTTGTGTGCTACTGAGGTTGCTGCTGGGTCTGCCGGGCAGGAGACAATGAGGTGATTGGCAAAGAGCTTACTTCTTGCCTGTCATCTGTGTAGCACTAACTCATAACACAGTACCTGGCGCATGGATGTGCTAAGAGCAGTGATATCAGCCTGAGCTCTTCTTTCTCATTTCTTTTAACAGCAGCACTGTCATTTTCCAGGTTCCTTTCTGCTCCTCAGAATAAAACATTTTACGTCATCTATGAAGTTTCCTTCCTTTTACCAAACTGGTACCAGTCTATCACCAAATCCATCCATATTTATTAAATAAACTTTCCTTTGTTCCTGTTATGATTATGCTCTTTCAGGGGTCACAATCAAATGTCCACTTGGTCAGATGGGTACCAGAGTTATCTGCGGTGAGGCAATATGGTGTTGGTTTAGCTTTTAGAATGAGAGAGATTTGGGGTTTGGAGAGAAGCAGTGTATATCATCCATCTGAATGGTTCCTCTTAATTCTAATTCAACTGGGATAGACAAAGAAGTCTAGCTGAGGAGAATCCAAATGTTAGCTGTATTATTGCCAGAGCTGCTGGGATGCTTGTGTTGGGTATATGGCAAAGATACCAAACCGCATAAATACTGAATCCCATAAATATCCAGACTTTCCAACCCACAGGCCTGTCTGGATTCTAGCAGGCCTCCTCCCCCAGGGCAGAGATGTAATGTTGCAGTCGTATTAAAGATAGAGGATAACATGTACTCTCTGTTAGCAAATTGTTCCCTAAAAGGAGGAGAGGAGGGGAAGGATTTCGGCTCTGCTTGTCTGGTTCTTGTTCCCAAATTTGTCAGTTGATTATACCGGGTTTTCCCTATCCTCTGTTTGCCACATTCCATGGAGTTATTGTTTTTGTTGTTTGTAACCCATTGGGTTCAACCATGAAGACTATGGTCCATCAGGAGTGTGGTTCTTCCTTTTTTTGGGAGGAGATGAACTCTTGTGACAATGTCCCTCTTCACGAGGCCATTGCCCTTCCACCTGTATTAAGCCTTCTACAACCACTGGTTGTCAGTATAGATGTAGCACTCGGAAGGCTCTGAAATAAGTCAGAACTGTATACTGGAGTTCCTGTTGTGGTGCTGTAGAAGCGAATCCAACTAGTATCCAAAGATTTAGAGTCTTGAATCACATTACGTTGCTTAAGTTAAATTAAAATCAAAGGACTTTGAGTCTTCCCCCAATTTCTTATTCTCTCTCTGGTGCCTGGGTGCAGTCAGGTTTTCTTGAGCATCTGTGGCTAGGGTTTTTCACCAAAATACATGCAGTACTTTCACTTGTAAGAGTTAAATCTTTCACATCCTTGTCTTTGAAGAAGTGTCCAAATAGTTAACAGAACAAAAATATCATCTGACCACCAATCCCTTTTTCCCCCAACTTAGAAAATGGGTCAATTCCCATCTCCTTGATTCCAAGCAATGATATCCAGGGCCTTTGACTTAGTGTTGCCCAAATCCAAGCAGTATTTGAAAGTGGAAAGTTAGGGTCTACTCTTCTCAGACTTGCTGAAATTCCTGTCTATTATCAGTTCTTTCAAATCCACAACCAGGGAACTTGAATGTCTGAGATCCCTTCTAGCAAGAGGTAATTTTAGCACAACGTCATGGCCAACACTGGGGAGGGAAATGAACCCATGTACTGAATATTTTTTTAACAAGTTTAGAAGTTATGATGGTGGTAACTTTGGTGCGTGGGTCTCATTTGAGGTGTTTTTCTTTTCCTTTTGTGTTTTTAAACCCTTTCAATTTCCAATTTTATTTTTCAATCTTATGCTTCTGGCACAAGAGCAGAATGAATGTGGACTCTGTCTAGAGATATAGTCATCCAGTATCTTGTCGGCAGGAATTGTCAGACCTGTACCTGTTCTTTCCCTTTTATCTCAACTGCCTAATCCTAGAAACCTGAGGCTAGGGAAGTTTGTTCTTGGTACCTACCTGAGAATCACTCTTAATAGATTTTTCAACTGAAGACCCTTTTGATAATTCTAAAATATGCACCTCCAGGGGGCTACTCTTTAAGGCATTGAACAAGTTTTTAAATGTTCAGGTCTTGAGTAACATTATTTTCTCCTAAATCTTTTTCTGTAGCTATAGAATATTTGTCTCTAGTTTCAGTTATCTCCACTGTTCATTACATCTTCAGAAAAGGTCAACTGAATTTTTAATCAACTTCTTAGGTTGTTTCCTTTTCTTCTCTAACACTGTTTTCTTGATCTACTCACTTTTCCTCCTTAAAGTTATTCATTCTATTTCTACTCTATTCCTCCAGATTGTGTGTAGATGCTGTTAGTGGTATAGTGAGATCCTGGGACTGCCAAAACCTTTGCTTGTCAAATATTATCCTGCCAGATTTATATGTTTTGGGCTGGATAACCCTACCCAGAACCTATTCTCCCATCAGACCAACATCTAACTCATACTCCATCTGCGTTGGTCCTGCCTGGCTCCACTTAAATGGCCTCTTTGCTTGCCATCCCTTAGAGTTCTAATTTCACCCATATTTCTGGCATGTGCTTCCAGGGCACTGTATCTCTCCGAAACTCACCTAATAATTCTTGGTGTATTTTACTGTGATAATCCCGATATTTTCCCAACAAATCTATGCAGATTTTCATTTTCTTTGGCAATTTAGTATTGCTGTCTTAAACTTAAGAGTTTGTTCCCCAATTACTTTTACAATGGAGTCTGCATTTATAGCTTAAGAAACCAGTTCTTAATAGTTTCCAGGACCCTGGTCTCCTAGGGGGAATCATTCCCTTTTTTTTCTTTTCTGAGATTTTACCTCTCTCTGCTTCTATTAGATGTTATTGGGCTCTAGTAGCCATAAGCTATCTCTTTCTTTTTTTTTTTTAACTTTTGCAATATTTTATTTTACATTTAATTTTATTGGAGTACTTCTGATTCACATTGTTGTATTGGGTTCAGGTGTATAGCAAAGAGAATCAGTCACACATACAAATATATCTATTCTTTTTCCCATATAGGCTATTATAAAACATTGAGTAGATTTTCCTGTGCTATATAGTAGGTTCTCGCTAATCATCTATTTTGTAATGACTTCTTTAACAGCAGACAATCCTGAGTAGATCTCTTTTTCCTTTTTATATGTTTCTATTCTGACTTTCATAATCTCATTTTTTTGTTGCATTTGTTTATCCTTTCTTCTAAATTTCAAGTTTCTCTTGTGAAAATATCTCTCTTGCTCAAGCTTAATCTCTTCTTTTATTTATGTCCAATTTTCCTCTTGGAAAATGAGTTTGAAGAGGCAAATTTGGGTTGAATTTTAGAGGGACTTGAATGCAAACTCTGTCCTATAGATTACTCTAATATGGCTGCATATTAGAATTTCTTGAGGAGCTTTAAATAAGCCAAAAGTGAGGGCTCATTTCCAGAGATTTTGAGCTAATTGATTTGATGGAGACTGGACATGGTATTTTTTTTTTAATGTCTTCCGAAGTTGATTCTAATTCTCAAAAACAGTGAGGGGTCTGAAATTTTACTCTGCCAGCTAAAAACTTGGTCTGCCACATTTTTAAGGATGCTGGCATAAAACATGATATTCCTCAGAGATTAAGGACAGCTTATTACTCATAGAGATATCAGTAGCCAGAGTATTAGCATTTTTGGTGCTGTTTTCCTTGAGCCTTGATTCCCACAGGCTGATACAAAGAGGGCCAGGTGACACCTTTACACACAGTAGGTGTCGTTACAGAAGAGGATTCATGAATTTAGGGCACCTCGATGTTTTATCCTAGAAAGTAGCCTGCCTACCCTTATTTCCAGTAGAAGAGAGACTATTGCTATCTTCTATATAAACATCCTTGAAAAAACAATCTGAAACAAAGTGCAGCTAGTGCTTTGTTTCACAAGATGAACCTGTGGTAACTATGGAAAATTGACTCTGAACAGAATTTAAACTACTTCTGTGGACAAAAGGGAATTCGAAAATTGTTTTAAGCAGGTAAGTAAAAGAAATGCTTTAAATAATATAGAGACTGAACCAGGAAAGACAGAAAGCAGAGTCACGACTTAGAAGCTATTATAATAGTTCAGACAAAATTTGAAAAAGGCTTTGACTAGTTGATGGAGGAAGACAGGTATTGACATAAGAAGAAATTGTAAAGAAAAATTGATAAGCATTGGTTATTGATTAGATGTAGGGGAGGAAGAAAGTAAAAAAGGAATCTAGTTTTGTGGGAAAGTTACTTTTTATTTCTTTAATAGATAATAAGATATTCAGGTTATCAAATTCTTTTCAAGTGAGTTTTGGTACTTTATATTTTTAAAGGAATTTATCCATTTCATATGACCTGTTGAATTTATAAGTAAGTTTTTCATGAGTTAGACAAGGATGGGATATAAAAATAATTGGCCATTATGAGTGCACAAGAGAATCCTTGTGCACTGCTGGCAGGATTATTAATCAGTGCAGCCACTATGGAAAACAGTGTGAAGTTTCTTCAAAAAACTGAAAATAGAACTGCCATATTGTCTGGCAATTTCACTGCTGGGTATTTATCTGAAGAAAACAAAAACACTGATTTGAGAAGATCCATGTACAATAGTGCCCACTGCAGCATTAGTTATAATAACCAAGATGTGGAATCAATCTAACTGTCCATCAATAGATGAATGGATAAAGAAGATGGGGTATATATACATGGAATATTACTCAGCCATAAAAATTTAAATATTTCCATTTGGGATGCCATGAATGGATTAGAGAGTATTGTGCTAAGTGAAATAAGTCATACAGAGAAAGATAAATATCATGTTATCTCTCTTGTATGTGGAATCTAAAAAACAAAACAAACAAAAATCAAAACAGACTCAGATACAGAGAACAAATAAGTGGTTGCCAGAGCAGGAGGGATGGATAGGGAGAAATAGATGAATAGGATTAAGAGGCACAAAACTCCAATTATAAAATAAGTAAATCATGGGGATATAATATATAGCATAATAAATATGGTCAATAATACTCTAAGAACTTTGTATGGGGACAAGTGGTTACTAGCTTTATTGTGGTCATCATTTTATAATGTATGCAAATGTCAACTCACTACACAGTACCCCTGAAATTAACATAACTGCCCTTAATTCAATTAAAAATTGCCCTTTGGTTTTAAACAGTTGAAAATTTAGATTTTTTTTCACACTAAGAAAATGATAGTCATTTTCTTTTCTTCCTTCCTTCCTTCCTTTCTACCTTCCTTCCCTCTTTTCTTTTTCTTTCTTTCTCCCTCTCTTCTCCTCTGCTCTCCCCTCCTCTCTTCTCCCTTCCCCTCTCCTCTCTTCTCCTTTTCCTCCCCCTCTCCCTCCCCTTCCCTCTCCTTTCCTCCTCTCCCTTTTCCTATCCTCTCCTCTTCTTGTCTTCCTCTATCTCTAAAGAAGTACCATGGGACAGGAGAAAGTGCCTTCAACTTTGTAATTGTTCAGACCATCCATCAACAATTATTGAGGAAACATCTGTTGTGTGTCTGGCACTGTTTTTGGAGCTGAGGGTACATTAGTGAATTATACTATATCTGCCCTGGTGGAGACAACATTCAAGTGAATGAGGACATTATTTGATGTCTGAACTCCAGTTTCCTCATATCTAAAGTGGAATTTTCCTAAAATAAAAGTACTGTGACTTAATGAGATAATGAATGCTAAGTTCTTGTCACATAACAAGTACCCATGAAATGGAAACTTTAATTATCACTGTATCATTTTGGCCTATAACTAAGGTTTTTCTATTTGTTGAACTTTACTAAATTTCAAGTAGAACAAGTAGAAGTCTGAAATTCCTTGGCAATAGGTACAGTTGTCATGAGTAGCTCTCTTGAGCTACCCAAACAGGTAACTCAAAATTACCTGTTGAAAATTGGTGGTTAATCTTCTCTGAAAGTTCTTTGAGGCTAACATTTTCTTCTGAATGTATGAAAAACACCTTTCCCTTCTTTACCTCACTGACCACATGGTTTCTTTGCTTCAGTCATCACATGTGTGACTTTGACATAGTTCCTGTTGACTTAGTATGTGGCCAGAAACCAGGTATAAGCTGCACTTCTGTTTTAAGCTGGAGAATTATATCCACAGTTTCTGTCCTGTGGTACATTTTAAACCAAAGACTATTGTGAACATGAGGAAAAAGCACAGGATGAATTTAGCACCTAACAGATTTTAATTTATTAGCCCATATTAATTCCATTTTACAATAGCAATGTGAAAGCCAAACAAAATAATTTCTGGTTGATTTATGCAGTTCTTGTGAATCACTTTGCTTTTGGCCTTGGGCCTTACAACAGCCATCTGAGGTATGGTCTGTGTTAACCACTCAGAAATGTGCTGCCATGCTTAAATAATCTAGTTTTGTTATTTCACTCAGCAGTAATGTGGCTGTAAGCAAGATGAACTTTGCTTTACTTTACACTCCTTTGTAAAGTAAAGCAAAGTTCAGAGTCTTAAAGGAGTGGATATCTGATTTTAAGATGTTTCTGATCATTGAATGTTATATGGATTTTTGCTATAACAGTACGATAAAGGAGCAACCCATACTTTCATTCTCATACTGTTAATCAGAAAGTGAATCTGGGAGTTCCCTTTATGGCTCAGTGGTTAACGAATCTGACTAAGAACCATGAGGTTGCGGGTTCGATCCCTGGCCTTGCTCAGTGGGTTAAGGATCCGGCGTTGCCGTGAGCTGTGGTGAAGGTTGCAGACACAGCTCGGATCCCGCGTTGCTGTGGCTGTGTCTGTGGCGAAGGCCGGCAGCTACAGCTCCTGTTAGACCCCTAGCCTGGGAACCTCCATATGCCGTGGGTGCGGCTCTACATAAAAAAGGCAAAAAGACAAAAAAAAAAAAAAAAA